>NC_051174.1:32691578-33263868 GCF_013339725.1 Rhipicephalus microplus
GCCGAACGCTCGCTAAACCTTCGAAAACTAAGGAGGTTACGCCAGCGGTCATGGAAGTAGCAAACTTTTAGTAAATAGTGCTCCATGTACATGCCATGGCTGCTTTAGGGAACTGAGAGGCGGATTTAATTCGGCCTTTACTTTCTTACGGCTTGCGCTTCGTATCTACTTCCCATTTTTAACCACCTCGAGTTCATTCACTGGTCTATACAAGTTTCATGTATTCATGGCTACCTGTGGCCTTCAACAGCTCGCCCTAAATTTTTTCTAAAGCTAAGGAGGCATTACACCCAGCGAGTATAACGTAGCAACCCTTTCTTGTCAGATAGTGCTCAATGTACATGCCAATGGCTGCTAATGGTGATCGCAGTCTGCGCGTTAACCAAAAGCCGAATGCTCCTGTCTCTCATTCCTCATTAGCAGCCATTGACATGGACAGTGAGCACTATTTTTTAGTGTTCAACAACGCACAGAAGTAGTCTCTCACCGGCACCACCTTGGAGCTCAGAATGTTATACTTGTTACAGACTACGAGAGACGAACGGGTGCCGCTATAAGGAGCTTGGCCCCTAAAACCAGAACGCCAGAGCGTCCGGAAAACCACGACCGTGCGTGTCGAAGATGTTCACGTTCATTCTTCCCCATCCCACCACCGCTCCCGTCTATACCTTGACAAGTCCATTGCCTGCTCTCTGAGAGCTGCAGTTCCTACCTAAATCTAGTTATTCTTGCAAAGTAGTTAAAATAAACAGCTCGGACCTTTTCGAACGTTGTTTTGGGAGATAAGCCAGCAGAAACGACACAAGCCATGAAGGAAGGAAAGCTGCAACGAGCAAACGCACCGGCAGCGGTGGCGGCGCATTCAGCTGGCTGTACACAAACGTGAGACACGTTGGGGCATGTTCGTTCGCTGCTGCTGCACTGTCTAAATCCCGAGTTCTCGGCGATCGCATTTCAAACTATACCCTTAATGAATGCATCCTCGTTGAGGCCGTTAAGCTTCGTCGTGCTGCTCGGGTGGTTTGCGATTTGAGCCGAAGCGAGCCACCACCGACGCTTTTGCCGCCATGTTAAATCTGCGACCGGCTGCTTAAGTCGTAGAGTTAGGTCATGTGGTTGGATTTAGCGCAGACAAGGCCGTGAAACGGAAACCGGATATGGTTTCGTGTGCGGGAAAATTGGTCTCACACCGATTTTAGCGCGCCAGCCGCGCGGCGTGTTTTTCCGGCCACTTGGGCGGCGAAACGAGTTAGTTTCCAGAGAGTTTCCCCTCTTTCCCTCTTCTAGAGGCCAAGTGTGAATGCGCCCTTACTATTTTCAGTTATTTTACCACTGATTTCACGACCTGCTTGTAATACTAATTGGTGCTCTTGTTTCGCCAGAGTGCTACCTATAAGGCCAAAGTTTCAGCAAGTATACTTGTCTGAAAATTGTCTTCAGCAACATTTTCTCTTAAACGACAACTCGCCAGCTCAGACCGGAGAGCGACGTTCACGCTCCTGGATCAAATCCAGTGGGCAGTTAGGCTTGTGAAACCCTTTACGTAGTTACCTAACCGTAGAAGCCGTAATATCCCGTCACTATTTACCACTTGAAAACGTTTCACTCTCCCGCTTTTCTAACGACTTTTCAAGGTGTCCATCTACATCAGAACTTCTGTCTTGACCTGAAAAACAATGTACTTTAGTCCTAACTTAGCCCACACACAGTGTTCGTCCCCAAGTGAACGAATAATGCAGCCCCACATAAGCATGTTCATGGTGGCCGTCAAAAGAGTTCTTTTCACAACCTGGAAACCAAATGCTTATCTATTTGCGCTTTCAAATTGCGATCTGTTAAAGTAAAATATCTGAGAGAGCTATTTCTCTGTGTACAATTGCAGGCAACTATTTATTTTCAACCCGTATGATTTCTTCAGTGTCTTTTCCGACTCTTTGATAGCCATAAAGGAAGCTATTGGTCAAAGAAAAATTGTGCACATAAGTAACTTCATCAATGAACACGCATTTAACATCTGATATACATGCGGGAAAGTGTTCACCTCAGGGTATAGGTGTCCGCCGTCCGTGTTGGGGCTCAACCAGAATATTCCGTGTGCAGTCACTGTGCGAAGCTACTCCGACACGGTTGCCTTCTGGTAAAGTTCATCGGTTTGTATAGAATCCCTTAGATTTCATAAGTACAATAATTTATGGCGTCACAATACTTTTGTAGCTTTGAAAAAGTATGCGGCGCATTTTGCGTTTCTCGTAGTGAGATTTTTAATACTATGGTGCCAGTTGTAGTCCTGTGTGGCACTCTGCTTTTCTTCCTAACATATCACAATACTAGCCGCTTTCCGTGTTCACATCGGTCTTCCCATGGCCTCATTCAGTCGGTTATAGCGAAAGAAAACGAGAGATGAGGCACGCTCACGCTCTAGACAGGAACGTTCCCCAAAAGCTGTCCTTTATGTATTTGTCTGGACTCTAGAGGCTCGAATTTCATGTAACGCGCACTGTCATGGAGAAATCACAGTTTCCAATGTTTTTTAGGTGCGAATACAATTTCTGAGTGGCGTCTGATAGCTCGCTTCTACACTGGTTTCATGATATATGTGATAACTTCATGTAGAGAACATGTAGGGAATCCGAAGCAACAGCTTGAATCTTGAGTCACCTATTGTTTATGCGCTCTTCACATCATTAATTAGTGATAGTATCTGTCTTGCTTCACTGCTTTCACTGGCATTAATTCGTCGGCTATACTTACGTATTTCCGAGATGTCTTTTTGTTTTACATTTCAAGAAGAATTCGTGTGGGTCGTTTCCCCACTTTCCATTACCACAAAAGATGGCAGAATTTGTAACTTCATTGTAACATTTGTTGCTTAGCAACCCTAGGTGCTAGCCCCTAGTGATCTTATGTTTCTCGAAAAGACGCTGGAGTTCACTTTGAGACAACCAGAACGTGATCATCGGCTCAAATTTTATAGAACGCCAAAATAAACATGCACTAAAATATCGATAAAATGAAACAACGGTTCGAACTGGGAGCTGCATGAACATACGAAGTGCAATGGCTGAACTTTAGTAAAATAGTGAATAATTAGTTGGCAGGAAAATTAAGGAAAGCTAAACTAAGGAATCTTTTTAAGGAAAAGACTGTTTTTTTATGAGTAAGTGACGTCAAGGTGGCACTGTTCTATACAAATGGTTCTTACTTCATCAGTTGACTCACTACTGTAGACTAGCTCAGCACCTGAGCACAGGGGGCGGCAAAGGGTTACGTCAATCCGTTATGCATACGATGCCCCCCTGGCACCCAGCAGCATGCGCGTGCCTCCGATGCCATAGGTTTGTCACACCGGCTTCATGCCGACGTCCGCGTCAAGTGGTGCATTACGTGGGCTTCGTGTGGTGCTGGCTTCACGGCCTCCCTGAACTTCCGCGCATCTTGTTCAGCTTGGCGTATTTATTTGTTTATTGACCTAAAATGGAGCTTCATTTATTACTAAGCGACAATGAGAGCATTATGTCATTCTAGAAGTAGAAGAAAAACAAGTGAATGAAAAGACTACTGATATCCAAAAAGTGGTTACACAGAAGAACAAGTGCTTGAAGAAAGAAGACATGGAGAATATGACCAATTTTTTTTAAATATATTGACCTTCAAAACAAAGCGCATTCACAATGAAGTTGTGGAAACTTAAACAAAACTTTTTAGTATTTTTTACCACAGTAAATGTGGCGTCAGGTTGAAATTATCTCATGTTGATGAAAAGGCACGCTGGAGAGCATGCTGGAGAGCTCTAAAAAGCTCTCCAGCGTGCAGTGTTCTAAAGCTACGCTTAAAACATTATTCTTCTCGCGTTCACTTTCTTGAAGTCTCGGGTGTGGTAGTGAAGCACATTGATTAGTGGCTGCTGTCTACTGATTAGTGGCTGCTGTCATGGAATACCAAAACCGCGTGAGATGAAGTGACGCTTTGGTGTGTTTTCATACCGTAAAAGACGAAACAGCGGAATTTATATCTGTTCTCACATGCTGGAGTCAAGTGATGGAGAGAGAAGCATCACCTGTGACGTCCTTACGGGAAGGGCATGTCAGTGCTGATTATTTGTGTAGCAGTAGGAATGCTGGCAAGCACGCAATAACAGCCAAGCGCCACCGCGTACCTTACTGGCCTCTCAGTTGCATAAGCTATAGTCGCAGGTAGGAGTAAAATAGGTGTACTAGTGCAACGCCAGGTGGAACACTTCTCGTTCATTATATCTTTGGCAATATCATTTCATGCGAACGCATTCATTTGTGTCACATGAATCTGCTGCTTGTGGAACCACAAGTTTCACCTCTGCTCATGTGAGGCTATAGTATATTACGCAAGAAAACTACATCTAACATTGTCACTTGCATCGTTGGGTAGCGTAGAGTTTAAAAGCACAAGAGAAGTGAACAGGACAAACACTTAAACAGGATACCAGTTATTGTCCTGTTCCATTTTCTTGTGTTTTCAAGTTGTGCGCTACCGAACGATGAATGAGTGCCAATTCACCCGCCTTTCGGTTTTACTATTGTCCCTTTTTACACCAGTTCTTTCGTTTCACAAAGCACTAAAACTGCCACCTGGTGTTCTTGTCTTACTCCTCCTCCATCCAATTTGGTTGGAGGAGAAACGCACTCCACATCGCAAAATTTGTCCCCCTGTTGCAGGTGTGGGCCCTTACCTTAAGCGCCATGGTGCTGATGATCACGCTGCTCTTCACCTGCAACATTGCCCGTGACACTCTCAGGACATTGGACGGCACATCCACTTGCAGCCGGAGAGTATTTGACGTGGTCAAATGTGTGATGCGCTCGTATATCACACAAGGTGATCCATCTGGATTTACTTGCATGGAATGACAACTTACAGTTTTTGTATGAGTTGATTCACTAGCTATTGAACTATAACTTTTTAGGCAATCTCATAATGAACATATGCGTCACAATCGATATGGCGGTGAGGAATGAGAAGTGGGCATCAGGAAAGTCTACGTAGGTGGCTTTATTTTCCCTGCACATCCGCACTTAGGATTGTCTAAGTGCAAAACACTTTTGGCGTTTCGTTTACGTTGCCTACAATGCCCGGTACTATGCGTAGTTGCGCAAGGTGCACACTTGAAACAATGTCATTGGTTCGGAAAGGTGTATGGCCATGACGAGCATCAATGTTACAAACTGTCCGGCAGACAAAGTCATCGAGGAGGGACCCAGGCCACTTCTGGGTTGTTGGTACGTGGTGCTCCTCGTGCTCACCACGGTGTACTGCGGTCGTCTGACAGCCTTCTACGTGGCCACCTTGGAGGAACCTGTAACTTCACTCACACAGCTGGTGGCCCGGAGGCCTAACGCGGTCATACTTGTCAAGAACGGATCATTGCCTTACGAAGTACTGGTAAGCTGCCGATTGTATAAGTGAAATTGGTGCTATCAGAAATAAACAAAAACAGTTTCAAAATTTTCTGATGGCCGCATCATAATGCATGTCGCAAAGGGGTATGATGCCTTATTTAGACTCTGCAGCTGAGTCTGTGAAGATACGTAATGTCATAGTTCTAACATTAACCAGATAAGACGAAATCAGTTTTTAATGTATCCTAACCAATATAAAAGTTAGTGCGTCCGGTCGTCAGGAATGCTCATGTTCATGCAACGCAAACGCAGCGGCGATACTGTAGCGATATCAAATAGCTTTTCTATGCAGACCTGAGGCATATTTATGGGCTCTGTTCGAACATTTAGTTTAATTCAAACAGCCCTTGTAAATTCCGGAGTGAAAAAAACCATGTCACTTTCTTTCATTTTCTTCATCAAAAAACCAAAGAACTTCGAGGGGGATGGGATAGCTTATGATGCAGAATTATTTTATGACCTTCATGCAGTAACGGCTTCTGTCTAGGGATGTGTAGATCGTAGAGCAAAACTTTTCTTTTTGTTATAGCGAAATACATGCTAAGTAGTTCAGAGTGACCCGGAGCAAAGGTAATCAGGCTTGTCATCAAACTTTCAAATTCGGAGGTTTTCCGACGAGATGAGGTCAGAAAGGTTTTCTGCGTACAACGAAATTTTTACTTGGTGAAAGATAGTTATGTACATGTGAAGTTCCTCAAATGTGCGGAAAAATCTAAGATTATAAGTTTCACACACGGTTGAAATTTGAACTTGTGTGCACATAACATTGATGATTCCAGTGCAGGACAAAATGGTATACTAGAAGTGGACACAGCGCGTTTTACGAAAAGAACAACTGTAAAGAACAACACATTCTTCGGAAATATATGACAATAATGAACACAGTTTGCTACATCACTATGATAATAGACGATGCCCTCTCACTCTACTCCTGCGGTCCAGACTACTTTCGTTGAAGAGTTGGTGACCTTACTGTCATGTAGTGGAAAGAATCTCCTTTAAGCAATTAAGATTGCGTGGCAGGGTTTAATCATGCCAGCCATCAAAACATGTGGATTACAGTGAGTGGTTCTTTCGAAAACCCACTAATAAAGAAAGCTCTCAGACATATTTCATTATCATCAGCTGCAAAAGCAACAACAAAGATAGCAAGCGCGTAGCTTCGCGTGTTGCATTATGGACATAGTGGGCCCTTCTCTTATTTGCAAAAGAAATTATGACGTAGTGGGCATTTAGCTATTATACTTGCAGTAACCCAGTGAAAAAAACATCACAGCATATCCGCGGGGTGAATGATGATGAGTGGGCGAAACTCCTGAGGGGAAATCGTCAGTAAAATTGTGACCCTTCAGTGAAAGTTCGCCCACTACATCACCAAGAAAGACGTGAGAAACACTGTGTGTGTATGTATACTCGCGCTGCAGTACGGCGATGGCATTGGCGCAAACCAGGTCGTTCTTGATGGAAGATATTTTGACTAGACTGTTTGAGAACCACAATCTGTCGCACACACTACAACTGTGTCCGAACGTAACGTCTAGAAAGTCTCGCTTAAACCGCGCGTCGGCACTTCGGGGCTGAGCTCGCCTGATGCGTTTTGCACACGCCTCACGAGCTCTCACTGCATCGGGGTCTGCCTGCCGATACGCGCGCTTTCTCGCCGCTTCCAGTTCTCTGACGCTTTGGAGATCCTTTTAGCGCCGCAGCCGTGCCGCTTCGCGCACGGCAGGGTCCTCGCGCCGTTGCCGTGAGGCTTGGGCCTGTCGTTCTCGAACGCTGGGATCTTAGCGGCAGCGTCGCGCAGCCAGACGACACGCTTCGGCCTCCCGCTCTCGTACTGCAGGATCTTGGCGGCGGCGTCGCACAGCTTCACAGAGCGCTTCTGCCTCGTGGGCTCGCACATCGGGTTTCTGTCTGCGAGCACGCGCTGCTGCCGCCTTGCGCGCTCACCGCTCTGTGGCCTTATCCATCGGGCAACTCCGAGCGCGCGCCAACAGCGAACGGATTCTATTACAAACTAGAGGTAGCTACATACATACGCCGAGGATGGACAGACCCACGCCTTAAGGAGCTTCGCCCCTAAACATTCGTATGTACAGAATATATGGATCCGTACATACGCAATTAAGCTATTACGGATCCGCATGATATGAATCCCCAGAATGCGGCATCCGCGCGATCCATATATAGGGCATGCCGCACCAAAAGCTCCACATGCATGGCATCCTTATGAACGAAAATATTGCATTTTGGAAGCCATATCATTCAGCGAGTCATGCGGATTTGTGGTTGTGCGGAAACCCCATGATATGGCCTAATTATATACCATTACCGCATCAGATCTAGTCATGATTTTGGTCTGTCCATTTGAGGATACTAAAATTTATCTTCTGTAAGACAAAACTGACTTATACAGGGGTTAATTGATGTGTGGTACTGACCAATATCTATTCTGCATGCGTGGAATAAGCATAAACGATGGGCACTGTCAGACGACAACACCCTCATACGTGGCATGGAAAATAACCACGAACAATGCACACTGTCAGACGAGACGACACCCTGGCATACACTAATTGTTCATGACTGGTTATGCTCAATGTGTCGAGAATGTAGAGTCAAGCAAACAGTGTATAATCTTGAACAATGCACACCGTCAGAGGACACACGTCTTACAACTTGGCACACACCAAACAGAATAAGCATAAATGCACACTGACACATCACACGACACCCTGGCGCGCATGACACTTATTTTTTCACAGCTTCTGCCATTGATCATGTCCGATATGACAAGAATGTAGAAATAGCAGTAGATCTCGCACGACACTGCAAGCAGAATGGCACTATCATCTGCCACCCTTATTCAAAATGAAGGCCTGGCATTCTCTCTGACAATAAAACTGAACGTTTATTCTGCATCACATGCAGAATAAGTATAGAAACGTGCATTGAACACGAGACGACACAACACTGCACTGATACGCCACAGTGCACACACACACTTCACGTCTGTTACAACTCACCATAATCGACATTACAAGAGTGTAGAACCAGCAGCATCTCTCACACAGGTCTTGCCGTTGCGTGGTAATGGCATCAACTCACCGTCCTTAAGGCATGGCATTCACTGGCGGGTAACTGAGTTCTCGCAGGTCACGTGATGCACATTCGGGTTCCCGAGATGTTATTAGATTCTGAAGGTAAACCTTTGCTGCAAGCACACACACACACCTGGTCACTATGTGGTTTCAAAGTAGGCAGCAGCTAGCCATCACGCACTCTTATCACTGTCACACAACCACAGGACATCCAACGCCTAGCTGGTCAAGAAGGGCAAGGCAGCCCCTTCAGCACTGGTGTTTCACGAAGCTGCATAATGCCACCTAGAGTTGTGAGCCGGCAAGCTCTTGCCAGCCGAAAAGGGCAAAGGGAACGAAGAATAATATGTGTGTAAGCGATTCGTTTTAAAATACATGCTCGTGTCTTTCTGCCCCGCTGTTCCGGTCTTGTCCCTACGGCTCTTGGTGCGTCACAAACTGATGGAGGTGTTGGGTAATCTATGCACCGTACACCTCCACATATTAAGAATTCAAGCGTCGTACCGGTAGTCAATCCTGTGCACCGCGCCAGCAAAAAAATCCGAGAGCAATCCCCAGAGTTTGGACTGCTCGCAAATAACATGGCAGCTCCGACAAGCCCTACCGTCACCTACCCAATTGGTACGAACGGCACAACGCCGCTTCATTACACCTCACTCACACCGCGAACGCCAAATCCCTTTCATGGCACTGCACTTGAGGATGTCAAAGATTGGCTTTTTCATTAGGAGTTATTTGCCGTGCACAACTAGTGGGACGACGCAGACAAACTGCGGCACGTCTGTTTCAGTCTTCTGGACGGCGCACGTGTATGGTATGAGAACCGAGCAGGTATTCTTACATCATGGGAAGACTTCAAACGCCAACTTCTTGGGACATATGCCAGCCCTTACCGTCGGGAGAGAGCTGAGTGTGATCTGCAGTCCCGCATACAAATGCCGAACGAAGGGGTTGCGATGTATGTCGAGGACATGATGCGTCTTTTCCACCGAGATGACCTCGGCATGCCAGAAGAAAACAAGGCACGGTACCTCTAGCGCGGGGTGAAAAAGCAGCTTTTCGGCGGGCTTGTGCACAGTCCATCCAAGACTGTATCAGAATTTCTCACAGAAGCCGTCACCATCGAGTGCACCGGGCACCGTCATACGAACAGCACCTCAACGCTTCAACTACGGACTACTTGGGAGCTTTTGGTGGCCAAATGGATTTCTTCCGAAAGATCACACGTTCAGTCATCCGCGAAGAACTCCAGAAGCTGTCAGTGTTCTCGCATTCCACTATCTCCTCATTGTGCAGCGTTGTCCGAGATGAAGTGCAGCGTGTTTTAAGAGAATCACCTTTCATTCGGGATTATAAACCACCCAGTGGCTTCCCCCGCATGTCCTATGCCCAAGGTTTCCGGCAACCTGTTACACCTGCAATCCCGCATCCCACCGTGGCCCCAGTCGTGCTGCAGACCGTCCAAGAGGCGCCATAATGCAGCGAACCTCGCCTTATCTCGCGGAAATCAGACGTCATCTCTGCTTCCACTGTGGTGAAGCGGGGCATCTGTACCGACAGTGTTCTTACCGATAACTTGGACTACGCGGATTTTCGACGAACTCACCGTCACCCAGGTTCGGTCAGTGGCCCCCTGAAATTGAAGAGTATGTGGCTCAGCAGCAGTGCGGAACTTCGTCATCCTTGCACCAGTCACGCTCCCCGTCACCGCGGAGATTTTCTCCTAATCGCCGTACCTATTCGAGCGTGGCGCAGGATCGGTCACCCAGTCCACGCCGGGAAGATTAACCACAGCGACCTTCGGGGGCGAGACCACTCATACTGGACAAGCTCAAGGTCTCCTACCGACGCTTCCGCAAACTGATGACTCCCCGACGACGACGACGCCAGCTGGTTCTGCAAAGATTTCATAAGACATTCCAGTGCTGCTCGACGGTCACGAAGCCATTGCTATAGTTGACACAGGTGCGGATTTTTCTATAATAAGTGAAAAACAGGCTGCTCTCCTGAAAAAAGTGGTGATGCCTTGGAACCTAAGGCCAATTCGTATGGCTGCCGAGCACATCGTCACGCCACTCGGTGTTTGCCCAGCACGAATGGAGATTCTTCGTAATACCTTTGTTGTCAGCTTCAGCGTTCTCCGTCAGTGCTCCCGAGACCTGATCATTGACTTCTTTAGGAAGCACGGTGCTATTATCGACATTCGATAATAGCGCGGGGTGAAAAAGCAGCTTTTCGGCGGGCTTGTGCACAGTCCATCCAAGACTGTATCAGAATTTCTCACAGAAGCCGTCACCATCGAGTGCACCGGGCACCGTCATACGAACAGCACCTCAACGCTTCAACTACGGACTACTATTCATTTTTCCGGAATTCCTTTTTGGAATAGTTTGCCTTCCGACATTAAAGTATGCCGTTCCCTGAAGGAAATTAAATCGAAGTTAAAAAATCATATCATGTCAACTAACTAGCCTGTTTTGCTGTTTCTTAATTGATTTCTGTTCATTGTGAGTTGTGTTCTGTAATCATTTGTCATTGAAGTTAGCACGTTTCTCTTACTTTTAAATTGTTTCTGTGAGATTACAAGGGTATATTCTTACTTTATTTGTTTCAATTGCATTTTACTGTAGCTCTGTCTCCCTGCTATGTACATCACAATCATTCTCAATTCTACATTGTACAAGAGGTCCCCTTGCAGTCTCTGACTATGGGACCTCTTTCTGTATATCATGCACATGTATTCTTCTTCATTTAGCACAATAAAACCTTCTATTCTGTTCTGTTCTGTTCGACAACGCCTCGTCACGTTCTCAACACAAAGCGCCACACCAGAGCATAATCACAGCCACGATTGAGTATATTTGCGTGTAATTGACAATGCTGTGACAATACCACCGCGCTCATGTGTTATGGTTCAAGTGGCGTGTAACAAATCAGCACACGGTTCAATTGTGGCGGAGAGAGATCGATCTCTACTCTTTTCCCAAGGTGTCTGTGCAGCACGAAGCTTAGTAGACCTGCAGCCTAACCACTGCGAGGTTCGTGTTATAAACTTCAGCTACGAGCGCCGACACCTTTTCCCTGGTAGTGTCATCGCCTATGTCTACCCAGTAACCAATAAGGCTGAATGTTTTGCTTCCGAGGCAACCGATAATGCCGAAGCACCTTTCCGGGGCGTCGACTTAAATCCCACGCTTTCTGACGAAAACAAACGAAGGCTTAAGACCTGTTGATAAAACTGCACGCCTGTTTCACACGTTCTTCAAAAACTCGTTAGACATCGATTACCAAACACCGTATTAGCACCTACGGCGACGCGCACCCTATACGGCAACAGCCTTATACCACGTTTCACCAACCGAACGACGCGCTATTGAAAGGCAAGTGAAGGAAATGCTTCAAGGCGGTGTAATACAGCCATCAAGCAGCCCATGGTCATCGCCAGTGGTGTTTGTAAAGAAGAAGGATGGTACACTTCGCTTTTGAGTCGATTATAGGAAGCTGAATAACGTTACAAAGAAAGACGTCTACAAGCTGAGGCGAGGAAAGTACTTTTGCTCAATTGACCTCAAAAGTGGTTATCGGCATATTGAAGTCGATGAACATGACCGCGAAAAAACAGCTTTTGTAACTCCTGACGGTCTGTATGAATTCCGAGTGCTCCCACTTGGCCTCTGTTCCGCTCCGGCCACATTCCAATGAATGATGAATACCGTTCTCGCTGACATTAAGCAATTGATGATTGATATGTGGGATTTATCGTCCCAAAACCACTATATGATTTTGAGAGACGCCGTAGTGGAGGGCTCCGGAAATTTAGACCACCTGGGGTTCTTTAACGTGCACCCAAATCTGAGCACACGGGCCTACAACATCTCCACCTCCATCGGAAATGCAGCCGCCACAGCTGGTATTTGAACCCGCGCCCTGCGGGTCAGCAGCCGAGTACCTTAGCCACTAGACCACCGCGGTGGGCCCTGACATTAAGTAGAAAAGTTTCCTCGTCTATCTAGATGAAGTCGTTGTCTTTTCAAAAACTTTTCACGAAAACCTTCGTCGCCTTCGGAGTGTTCTTGAAGCTATACGATCCACTGACCTTACCCTTGGGCCGGAGAAGTGCGATTTCGGCTACAAAGAACTGAAGTTTCTGGGTCACGTTGTGAGCGCCGCAGGCGTTTGGCCCTATCCCGAGAAGACTGCCGCTGTAGCCGCTTTTCCAGCTCCGGCAGACAAGAAAAGTCTTCGACAATTTCTGGGACTCTGTGCATACTATCGCTGCTTTATTAAAAACTTTTC
This sequence comes from Rhipicephalus microplus, assembly GCF_013339725.1. Lineage (NCBI taxonomy): Eukaryota > Metazoa > Arthropoda > Arachnida > Ixodida > Ixodidae > Rhipicephalus > Rhipicephalus microplus. The sequence goes on from NC_051174.1 coordinate 32,704,408, forward strand.
TAAGATTGCGGAGCCTCTCATCAGACTTACGCGTGACGACACCCCATTTCTGTGGACTGATGAACAAGCGACTGCCTTTGCAAAACTGCAACATCGATTGTCTTCCCCTCCTGTACTTGGTCATTTCGATGAGGACGCTAACACAGAGGTGCGCACTCACCCAAGCAACATTGGTCTCGAAGCTATCTTGGTGCAAACACAAGATCGGACCAAACGTGTGATGGCCTACGCGAGCCACACTCTATCACGTGCCGAGACCAACTATTCAACGTCAGAGAAGGAATGTCTCGCGGTATTACGGGCGTATAAAAATTTCAGGCCTTATTTTTATGGACGTCCATTTAAAGTTGTGACTGATCACCGCACTTTATGTTGGCTGGCTAACCTACGAGAGCTCTCTGGGCGACTAGTCTGCGACTTCAGGAGTTCGTTGTCACCGTCGTACACAAGTCGGGTAGAAAGCATGAAGAAGCCGACACCCTATCACGAGCACCTCTAGAATTTGACCACACAGCTGTAGAAGACGACAGTGCCTTCCTGAGGACTCTCAGTGGAGCGGACCTCCTCAGTAAGCAACGAGTGGACACCGAGTTAAGGCCCATCATCGATCATTTAGAAGGCAGTACCTCGTCTGTTTCTCGTCCACTTTTCAGTACGTTGCAGTCATTTTGCTTACGATATGGCATATTATACACGGAAACACCGGTGTCGGCAGCATATCTTATCTTCTAGTCGTCCTTCAAGACCTTCGTGATGGCATTCTATTAGCCTGCAACGATGAGCCGACATCCGGTCGTCTGGGATACTCACGGACACTCGACAGGGTAAGACAGCTATCATTCTGGTCAAAACTCGCAGCTTGTGTCAGACGCCACGTGAAAGGATGCCGCGAATGTCATCGTCGCAAGTGACCACCTGTAAAGGCTGCGGGCCTCCTACAACCCATCGACCCACCGCGTACGCCGTTTGACCAGATTGGGATGGACCTCCTTGAACCGTTTCCTTTGCTCACTCTGGAAACAAGTGGATCATCGTCGCAGTCGATTACTTGACGCATTACGCTGAGACGAAGCCACTGCCCCGCGGTACAGCATCTGTAGTCGCCCAGTTTTTCGTGCACCACATTGTGCTTCGTCACGGTGCCCCGTAATTCATCATCACTCACCGAAGGACAGCGTTTACGGCAAAACTGTTGAGCGCCATCTTCAAGCTCAGTTACATGAACTACCGCAAGGCAACCGCATACCCCCCCCCCCCCCCAGAGTAACGGCTTGACAGAAAGGCTAAACGAACGCTGGCGGACATGATTGCTATGTAGGTAGATGTGCAGCATAAAACGTAAGACGAGATCTTGCCGTACGTAACGTTTGCGTACAACACTTCAACCCACAAAACGACAAGGTTCGCACCCTTCCGCCTCATTTACGGTCGAGACGTGCAAACTATGCTAGACGCCATGATTCCTTGTGACATCGACCAGCACGAGCTGCTAACTCCTGATGTTGAGGATTACACTCGGCGTGCAGAGGAAGCACGTCAACTAGCTCGCGTGCACATAAGATCGCAGCAACGGGAAGACGCGCGAAGGTACAATATCCACCATCGACAAGTCACTTATCAACCTGGCGAACAAGTGTGGGTTTAAACTCATTAGGCGGTGAGATCTCGGCGAGAAACTCCTGAATAAGTACTTCGGACACCACAAGTTATTGCGGCGGTTGAACGAGGTCAACTATGAAGTTATTCCAGATGGAGGCTCGGCAACGACCCAGCGCCACTCACCATGAACAGAGATTGTGCATGTCGTCCGCCTAAAACCTTATTTTACGCTGTGATACTCGCCTTATTGTGCCCGGGCAGCAAACATTTTCTTTTTTTACGTTGCCCGTTGGGTCTGCAACGAACTGTGAACTGTGTTAATGTTTTTTTTTCTTGAGACCAACCCCAGACAACATTTTGTTTGCACCTGCATAAGCCCTGTGCACTATTAGAATCGTTTCTCCTTTTTTTCCCTTATGAGCCCTGCTGTCCTCTTGTGTATGAGCGCCGAGTCGATGCTCTAATGGGAGGGGAAATAATGCCACCGAGAGTTGTGTGCCGGCAATCCCGAGCCAGCCGAAAAAGGCAAAGAGAACGAAGAAGTGGTGTGTGTTTTAGCGCTTCGTTTGAAGATACACGCTCGTGTCATTCTGCCCCGCTGTCCCTGTCTTGTCTCTACGCCTCTGGGCGCATGACAATAAGCTTGTAGCAGAGGGGTGTGCAGGTGCGAGTGTGGCAACGAGATGAGCACAAAAAAATTTATGCTTTCTGTAACCGGTCCTTGCCAAAACCAGGCCTTCTTGAATATAGTCAATCTTGAATATCTTGACGCCAAATTTCACGTACAGTCTTGCATTTACTTCATGGTTAAAGCATACACCGAGAACGGAAGCAGTGCAAGCAATTCAGAAGGCGATGCGCACGTGCCAGTTACGCTATCACGTGGTGTTATGGAGTTTTCGATTAGGGGCCCCAAAGCCTTTTGCGTACGGACACTTTCGGTCAAAGAGTGATGAGTTTTCGCATAGATCCTGCCACACTTTGGACAGTCCTCCTATTCTGTGTCACTCTAGTCCTAGCCCAGAGCTGTCACTTCAGTGGAAGCTGTTACGTTTGTCTGACCCAAAACTTCTCGGGCACGCTTTGGGGCTCCCGCTTAATTCTAGAAATAGCACCCCCTACCCGAAATCCAAACGCGGTTTAGGTTTTGCGTATGCGCAGTGACCTTGGCGCCATTTATTTTAGGGCCCAAATTTTAGGAGCCCCTATTCGAGAACTCCCTATTCTTTAATGCGAAGGTCAGATGTCCTCTCAGTTTTTTAGCTCGTAGCTACTCAGTAAAAGCTGCTACTCAAGAAAAGTTCACCTGCTGTCAGACAAAAAGATGTTTACCATAATGTATGTGCAGAGACAGAAAACGTTCGAGTCCCTGTGGCGGCAGCGCGTCGTGCACGTGGTCAGCGCCCGCACGCCCGTCGACGATCTGCTGCGCATGGTGGCGCAGCACCGCGCCGCTGGTTGGATGGCCGAGGCAGCGTTTGGTGGAGCACGCATTCGGGAGGCGCGAATGAACGGCCTCTCTGTGGCAAGCACCTCTATGGCGGTCTCACGTTGGTGCATCGGGCTCCGCCAGGGGAGCCCTCTGGTGCCACTCTTCAACAAAAAGTGAGGAAAAGTACATGCTATAAATCACTTACCTGTGCAAGTGCTATGAGGTAAATTCGTGTAGAGAAATAGCTGCAAATTTTGATTGACACTCTAAACCAAGAGCCGGCCAAACGCGTGACTACTGCAGTACGTCACTGTGAGGATAAGGCCACGAAAAGATTAGTTGCGACGCAGTCTTGCAGCAACAATTTTTTTAAAACTAAAGTGGGCAGAAAAATCATCACTTGGCGTTGGCTGGTCTCTCCAAAATCCGATCCAAGAATGCCATAACTTTTCTTATAAACTGTGGATAGCACTCAATTGAAACCCCATCGAGCCCCTCTAAAAGGTATGGTAGCCTGTTGCTCCAACGCTGCATCAGTGTTGCCGAGTTGCCACTCCGGAATTGGAATGAAGCCGGAATTCTTTACCATTTTCGCAACCTCGGAATAGAATGGGAATAGAATGGCGACAGAGCTTCGAGGTGTGGAGTGGGAATGAAAGTGACCGCACATTCCATGGAGTGCAATGAGAATGGAACTACGTCTTTTTCTGAAAACGACGTACATTTTTGTTAAGGTCCTGTTTTTCAAACTTCAAACATTAGTGAGTCACACCCTCAAAATTTGCAATAAAGCAGTTATTTAAGAAGGCTTCGCTGATTACAAGCATGAGACATTTATAAGCAATGAACCCACTAGAATGCTGTCCATAACGCGCGGGCAAGTGGATGTTAGTACGTGGGCCACACAGGGTGCTGCATAAATGATTGCCTGGGGGAGCCTGATGTTTCAGTGAGGAAAAAAGAAGGGGCGAACTTGCCCGCGCATTGCAGCACATGTATGGGTTGTGAGCGAAATTTCAAAAATGTAAGGAGTAAGAAGAAAGTAAGGCGTGAGCTTTTAGAAGCTTTTTATAATAAAGAATTGGGAGACAAATGTGTAAGCGACACGTGTTCTGTATAGCGCAGAAAGCAGTTTTGTGCGCAGCTTTTTTTATTGATGTGAGCTATTCTTGCCGCGGTTTTCATCCTCTTTTCTTCCAACCTTCTTTCATCTTTTGGGACTTTTGCTAAATGTGCATATATTTAAAGTGACCTAAGAATTGATTGATTGATTGATTGATTGATTGATTGATTGATGTGTGAGGTTTAAAGTCCAGAAACCCCCATATGACTATGAGAGACGCGCAATGGAGGGCTCCGGAAATTTTGACCACCTGGGGTTCTTTAACGTGCACCCAAATCTGGGCACACGGGCTTACAGCAATTCCGCCTCCATCGGAAATTCAGCCGCTGCAGCGAGGCAGCGACCAAAGGAATAACGCCAGCTGATAGTTTGCGCTCTTTCTGTTTATGCTTCTTTCCTTCCTGTGTTCGTACGATGGTATGCGCAACGATACATACCATAGACATGCACCAATTTGCCCGGCAAAAAGTTCTTAAATACTTGACCAGCACAGAGGGCCCTTGTCTCAATGTTTCTCTTTCACCTTTACAAGTCAGCACATGCGTGGACCTCATCGTCAACTCAGCGTGCCGCGCCAGGTACATTTCTTTTTGCTTGCGGAAGCGAATCGTTCCTGAAGATGCGAGTGCAATTTTCGGCTTACTCAAACTGCATGATGGCCATTTTAGGCGCATATGCAGATACTTAAGGGCGGAACTATGGCACCAGGTGCACAGGATGTAAGAGTAGTTACGTATGCTATGCTATGCGTCAGAACCAGCTTGGTTTGCTGATATCTAAGCGCGCTGTGTAAGAAGACTAGCCGCCCAGTTGACGGAATTTTGGTGGAGCTGGTGCCTCAATGAAGTACTTCTTAGCTCTAGGAAGGAGAGCAAGGTGAAGCACCCAAGAAGCTTTGTAGCCCTCCGAGATGTTGTGATTCCTGTAAAAGTTGCCTGCGAAATAAATAAGGGCCCGAAATACAGTTAAGAGCCTACGGCTTCATCTCACGACCTATTTGCGCTTAACAGGAGCGTTGCAAGCAAGGCTGATTAAAAATCGCAGGAAAGAAGCCTTCTAGAAGGAGTAGACGCCCTCGAGAAAACAGTTATACCGAAGGCCAACAAGCCAGTGTAAGAACCCGCAAAAAGCGTCGTATTGTTCTGTGAGAAAAATGAGCTTAGGCTGGTTTAGGCCAACAAGACGGGGGGTTTTTGTCGTGTTAAAAGATGAGAAGTTCAACAGGAAGGTGGGACAGGCGATCGCCAAGAACTTCGTGCGTTTAAAGCCTAGTGACATAAGAATCAAGAGCCGAGCTGCGGCTATGTGCAAGAATCTTGAGCTGACAAGACTTGCTAGTTCAATCACTAGCTGTAGAACTAAAACACTTTCGGTTTTCTTCAGTGCCAAGACCCTTAAAGACAATGTGCTGTTCCGAACGATCGTGAGTGAAAAGGGATCGTGGCAGCCCCTAATCAGCCGTTTTTTGCAGAAATATTTGAGTGTTCGGCGTGTTGAAGACCCCTTCGCCACAAAAAAATCAGGGGACATTGTTAATTTTTTAAGGCCAGTGCTCATGTAGGCTATGCTTCCTCTGTGGGTATAGATGATCTGTTTTATTCAGTTCCTCATGATCAACTGTTCGGGGTGGTCAGAGAGTGCATTGAACAAAATGCCGAGATAAGCTTTCTTAGCACCACCGGAGTGACGGTTGATAGTTTGATGTCCTTATTATTATTTTAATTGCAAGCCACGTTTATCTCCATTAACGGTGATTTTTACATTCAGCGGCAGGTCATAGTATGTGTTGCTCCAGTCCTTCGTAATATTTTTTTATCTGCTGTGGACCGCTCCCTGAATGGCGAGCTGTCTGATCTAGGTGTATTTAAGGCTTTCCTATATGTAGATGATTTTTAATCGTCATCTCCAAGCAAATGAACGTGTCCCACGCAGATTCAGTAAGCAGGATTTTAACAAGTTTTAGACAATGTGGCAAAGGTTTAGTGTTCACGCATGAAACGCCGACTAACGGATCACTGCAGTTTTAGATATTAACCTGAATTTTAGTACGCCTCACATCTGCTGGCGAAATGCTCCAAGAGTGCAGAAAGAGCTCTTGTCTTTTGAGTCTGCGCATTTAAAGACAGTTAAAAGGGCAATTGCAAGCTCGTGTCTCGAATCAGTCCTCACCAAATCATGCCCACATGCCATGCATGGTAGCCTCTCTATGGAAATCAATAGGCTGCTTTCAGCAGGCTTCTTCTTTGCGATCATCATGAATGCGGCTGAGAAACTTCTCAAAAAGATAAAGAAAATCTCGGCAGCAACACAGAGCGACTACGCAAAAATAATGTCACAGTTGTGACATATATGCACAAAGTTTCACATATCATAAAAAAGTGGCAGACAGACATGGTGTTCATGTGGTTTTTTCTCCGCCAAAGAAGCTAGCTGGCCTTTGCCAAAGGATTGGTGGGAACAGAAAACGGTGGAGCGGGTGCGGAAAAAAGCATGCCCAAACATTCGTTAAGTGTACCACAGGAGTGGTGCACCAAATCCCTCTCTCGTGTGGATTTTCGTACGTGCGCGACACAGGGCGCTGCATAAATGATCGCCTAAGGGAGCATGCTACGTCAGTAGGGAAAAAGGAAGGGGTGTAAACTTGCACGCGCATTGCAGCACATGTACGGGTTGTGAACCAGGTTTCAAAAATGTAAAAATTCTAGGCAGGAGTAACGAGAGAGTAGGGCGTGATCTTATAGAAGCTTTTTATAATAAAGAATTGGGAGACAAATGTGTAAGCGACACGTGTGGTGTGTTGCTCTGTATAGCGCAGAAAGCAGTTTTCTGTGCTGCTTTTTTTATTGATGTGAGGTATTCTTGCCGTGTGTCTTCTCCTCCTTTCTTCCAATTTTCTTTAAACATTTTTGGGACGTGTGCTAAATGTGCATATATACAGCGACCAAAGGAATAAAAGCAGTTGATAGTTCGTGCTCTTTTCGTTTACGCTTCTTTCCTTCCTGTGTTCGTCCGATTGCATGCGCAACGATACATACCATAGACATGCACCAGCTCGCCCGGCAAAAAGTTCTTCTTAAATATCATCTAGACTGCACGTGATGTGGCAGAGAAGCACATGCAAGTTTAGTAGTCGTTAATGTGTTACATATGACATATTTCTCGCTGAAAATTCTGTTTGATGCCTTCGAATAAAGAATGTTTCAGATATTGTAGCTTAAAAAGCTCTCGCATAAATAGGCATTTTTTATACTGTAGATGCACGGCTTGTAGTTTTTACACATTAAAGATCATCAAATGGAAAGCACTGTACTTCTCCATCTTGAAATATTTGCGGAGACAAACGGGGACACATAAGAGACAAACAAACGTGCGCCTATTGGTTTGTCCCTTCTGTTTTCCCGTTTGCCTGCGCAAACATTTCAAGATAGGTATGTCCCAACCTAGTTTTGATGAATGTATTTGTTCAGTATTTAGATAGATTGTTGGTAACGTATATGTTGCCCCAGTTAGTCTAAGAAACACCGCTTGCTGCTTAGCAAGAAGAATCACTCTGTTCGCTAGAGTTTTCAAGAGCTAACTGTACAAACAGGAGAAATGATGTCAGTGATGCGTCGTAATTGTGAAAAGAAAGTTAATTACAACACTGGTACACACGTACTAAAATAATCGCTGTTCGTAAAAGCAAAATACGTGAACAATGAAATTATAGACTCTCGATTTGCACATCTATTACTATGTGTCCAATAATGTAAGCCGTAAAAGTGCCGCCAGAAAAAAAAAACACGCACGCAGCCGGCAAGAATTGCGTTGCGGTATCGTGGAAGCTAAGCATGTGCTATGCTTACCCGTTGAGAAAAAAAAAACAGGAAAGAAAAATGCCATTGAAGTAAACCGTACTACGCGAAGGTATAACGGGTATATGTAAAACAAAAATGTAAAATCAACAATGAAGGATGCATGTTAACAAGAAAGGCTAGCAAAAAGCCAATTAGAAAAAAAAACAATCTGAAACTAATCTCGATGCTTGTGCTGTTAATAAACGTGGCGCACCGAAGGAGATCAGCTTAAAGCAAACACAGATGTTTCTTTGGGTTTTTCAAATGGGATGATATAGGAGACCGATTGCTTCTTAATTATTTGTTATTTTTATATGCCACCACCTTGGTGCTAACACAGATATATATACGTCGCGGATAGATCCTTTGGTGTGCAGAAATCTGCGACAACTTTCAAAATCGGAAAACTAGAGATGTATTGGTCTTGAAAGCTCGTCGAAGACCTCTGCGATGAAGTACTGTGTTCTCTGTGTCCTCGAAAGATGACTCAGTAGCTAAGGGAGGATGAAAGCAATGTGCGCTTATCCTTCAGGAACGTGGTATTCGTGTATAACATTATGCTCACACAATAATACCAGCGTTCAGCAGTAACTGTGACCTTAATGTCCCACCTTCGCATACTTCGTTTGTGTTTCGAGAATAACGTTCACCACTAGGCTTCACCTGCGATGGCCTATCTGTAGGAGTGAGGCATATTGCTGCCAAGTATTTCTTACTGTCACCTATTATTCGCGTGCTCTTGAACATCACCGTTGCGGCTCCAGTTTACCTAGCCGGCAGTCAAGTGCCGGCTAGATAACTTGGTCTACTGAAATATCAAGTCTGTATAACATTTCGGTGATTCAACCTTTTTAAGCTCTTGAACATGTTCTTGCATACGCTCCTTTCCCCCTCCACCATGCAATCGCCTTTCTTACTGCCAGTACCTGTTAAACTTTCTCCTTAAACTAGTAAGGTGCACTTTGGTACTCTTTCGAAAACAGATGAGACATACAAACGGCTGAGTAGCCCTCTGGAGTACCACATTTTCTAGCTTTCCAACCAAAGGGAATACAGTATCAAAAACTTGTCACCGTACTATTTGGTGGCTAGTCTATTGACTATCTAAAACGTATCAATTAGAGTGCAGTTCTTAGGTACTTGCTCCTGCGTTGAGCGTCGTTGTTGTTGCCGTTATCATCGGCATTGGAAGTACGATAGATAGACATGACAAGTAAAAGTCATAGTTTCGTTGCAGTGGTGGAGAAGTGACTGAGTAAAATAAATTTAAATGTCACGCGAACTACAGCCAGCCGGACACTTGCAGCACACAGATAAAACACAGTGGACTGTCGAAAAGCAAGCATAGGTATAAAATAGACAGCCATGAAAATTACCAACTGCCCCGCGGCGGTGGTCTAGTAGCTAAGGTACTCGGCTACTGACCTGAAGGTAGCGGGATCGAATCCCGGCTTTGGCGGCTGCATTTTCGATGGAGGCGGAAATGCTGTAGGCCCGTGTGCTCAGATTTCGGTGCACGTTAAAAAAACCCAGGTGGTCGAAATTTCCGGAGCGCTTCACTACGGTGTATCTCATATAATCATAGGATGGTTTTGGGACGTTAAACCCCACATATCAATCAATGAATTAACAACTGTGACGGTTGTTATGTCATTGTATTCGAGCAACGCACTGCTAGTCTTGACAATGCACAACTTGACGCTCTGAGATAATTGTTTTTCTTTTCAACTGTGACGCGTTGAATTACTCCTCTCTACGTCCACTGACACGCGGTGGTGTCTGAAGCAAAGTGTGCCTAAAGGTGTGCCAAAGCAGCCGTGCTAGTGCTAACTTTTTTAAATACGATAGTCTCTAAAGGGGACCTTTAAAGGGAACCTTCAACGCAAATATTTTGTTCTGTCTGTCTGTCTGTCTGTCTGTCTGTCTGTCTGTCTGTCTGTCTTTCTGTCTGTCTGTCTGTCTGTCTGTCTGTCTGTCTGTCTGTCTGTCTGTCTGTCTGTCTGTCTGTCTGTCTGTCTGTCTGTCTGCCTGTTTGTCTGTCTGTCTGTCTGTCTGTTGGTACATTTGTCTGTTTATTCACTTTTAACAGCATCGGGTACTTGAAACGGCTGACCCCATCCGCAGCGCCCACTAATGTCGCTCAAGGCTTAGCGTTCATGCTTGTGCAATTGTCAATTAAAAAGCAATTATTGCGCATTTCTGGGGCACTATAATAACACGTATATAATCTGCACGTGCGTCTTTTACTAGAAAAGGCACCAGACAAGTTATTTTAAGGACCATAGCGCTTATCACGCTGCACTGACCATGCAACGTTGCTCGAAAAGGCAAGTGTTTCCAACGCTTTGCTAAGACGAGACGGTGGTGGGATCTTCCGGTCACCTTGCGTTCTACATCTTATCACCTGTGAGACGGGCACGCGCACCCGTCTCAGACCAAAACCACCTAGACTATTGACAAGGCCCCCTCCAGGGAGAGCGTGACGTCATGCTAGTTGCCCACCTGCACCCCGGCCGTCGTCGCCACTCGTTCTCGTTATATCTGCTGTGGGCACTTATTGAAAGCCGGTGTTTCTTTTTTTTGTTCTTTTTTTGTTCCTGCGTGGTCTGCATTCGTTTACGCCTGCCTTTACACTTTAGTGATCAAACTGTAATAGTCAGAAATGCATTTGTAGAAGTGGTTTTATTAGGACGAAAGGCTAAAACCATCCTACCTCATTTCTTGTTCAAGGTTTTGATTTTTCTGTCAGCTGCCTTTTTTTGTGCGGTGCTTTGGATGGTGTCATTTCGAAGTCTACAAAAGTTGTTCAGAGTGACATTTGTTGCAACACGCATACATGCCGCACGATAGTCTCAGAGGTATGGCCATTTTCACAAGTCTCTAGCTCAACATCTCCTAGCAGTGATGTGGTAATCGAGCTTACAATGCCACGTTGGTTGTTCGACGCGAGGAACGCCTTTGCATTTTCTCTCTTGGTGAACTTTTCGACAACAAGCGTTGTCACCAGCACCATGTGCACAGTACATGGCTGCGGAAACTTCAAGCTTCCTCTTGACAAGTTGTCAATCATTGTGTTACCTTCCACATCTATGTTCCTGCTCTCCAGGACGAGCACGCTGCTGCAAAATGCGCATGACAGCTTCTTCAGAGCTGAATGAGCACAATATCCAGCGGTATAAGCAACGACCTCCATGTCATGCTCTGGGTTGGAAATTTCATCATTTGAGATGTGAACAGAGAAGTTATGTTGCGATACTTCTGTGTCACTTTCGGTGCTGATGTCTGGCTGCGGAAGCATCAGCAGCTTTTGCAAACGAATTTTCTTTTCAGACTCCAGAAGCTGCTTCACGGAAACATGATATTGTGCACCAGCAAGCTGACGGTAGCGACCGAAGCGATCTTCAAGAGTGTCAGTTTGAAATTTTCACAGCAAGACATACTTGAACTTCAGTTCTTCTAAACAGTACCGCGACAGCTCAACAAGGGAGTAGCAAGTGAGTCTCAACGCAGAATGTGTTTCCCTTGTCAAGCAGCCACGTCTCATGTTGACGCTGCTTCAAGCATCCAGCCGGTCTACCATGCCACTAAGGAAAACCAGCTGTTGATACACCATAGAATTCACTGGATTTTGAAGGGTGTCGTTCAGTCGGCGACCTTTCGAAGAGGTCTTCACGTTGACGATTTTCCACCACGTTGATATGATGTTTATGAAGAAAGCTGTTGAACTGGCACATGTGGTTTCAAGGGCATCGCCACGCGTCTCAAGTGCGTTTGATACAAACGGATTAATGACATTTAACACCAACTTTACATTTTGTCTCTCCATAGGTGTTGGATTGATTGCCTTGGAATTTAGCTTGTAGCCAAGCTTGAGAAGCGTAGTCTGCTCCAGTGCATACAGCTGCCGTACGGCTTCAAATGATGTTGCTTTCATTCTGGGCGGCCCGTCAGGCAATATTCCTGACAGGCTCACTTCAAGAAAGTAAAAGCATATTCCTTCGTTTTTTTATTCATCCAGTTGTTCCTGATGCATTTCAGTATGTGCACAGGGTCTACGACATAAAACAGCGGCCGATTGTTGTCGGCTGGATGAGGATATACAATGCTTACTTCCTGTTTCTCTGAGAAAAACGACATCATTTTCCGGTTGAGGGAATTGTTGTCTGTAATTACAGCAATGACCCTGAGTCCCATAGATCCCACTTCTAAAATTACTTTCTTGCAGAACTCATGTAGAATTTCGGCGGTCACTTTAGCAACAGGAAGAATGTGAAGCACATCTTTGTTTGATGACAAGAGCGACTGAAGCATGAAAACAGGAGCGGTTGTGGCTGCCTCTTGAGAATTGGCTGCAGATCCAACTATGCGGCCCCCTTTATAATCGAAGTATGGCTTGATATGAATTTCATCAACGATTAGCGTCACCGTCTTTTTGTGTGGCTGCATGCACTTCACTCTTTCTCGAATGTAGGAGAGCGAGTTCGCTTCGTTTTGCTCCTTCAGTGGATCGCCTCCATACTTGGAACAAACGTGGCGCAGGGTTGAAGGATGGGGTAAAGTCAACGTCGACACTGATCTGGCAAAGTTATAGGCATGGGGAGATATGGAGTGCAGGGTGCTAGAAAACACTAATATTTCAGCACTGTGGCGACGATGGGGGGCAGCGAGTGCAAGAGCTATTTGCTCATTTTCAAATGAAACAAAGCCCTGTGTTCTTCGGTCCGGTCACTGTCTTGGGGCAGTTCATTCAATAAGGAGCCGATATGCTGCAACACTGACGCTGTTTTCGACGGACTTGCAACTTCAGGCGTCTCAGTCATGTAGTTTTCCAGCTGCTGGAGCAGTGAGGACAACGTCCGGATGTCGCGCGCTGCGTCTGGAACTGCGCCTCCGCAAGGTAATGAAACCAGCTTGATCATACCTGCTGAAACTGCAAGTGAGAGATCAGCAAGCACAGTGACGGAAAACCTCACGTGCGGTGAAGGATTATCTTCGATGCCGAGAAACATCACACAACGATCGTTGGCCTTGATGGTCCAGAAATCATTACTGCATACAGCACAAAGCTTGCCTCTTAAGTGTTCGAAAGAGGACACAGCATTTCTCTCCTCTTCGCTTTTTCGCGCATATAGAGTCCTTAATCGCTTTGCTCAAGGCCTCGTCTTCCATTCGAGCTCGTTTCGAGACATGAGATTCTCGACGATTGCGATTCGTGCTCAGGTAGGACGGACAGTTCGGAAACACCCATGATATAGCATCTGACACTAGGTGCACCCTCTCGCTGTCGACTGTCAATGTCCGTCCCGACGCTGCGTCGAAATGTGACAGCTTTGTGGTGAAGTCAGGCTCGAGGAAGTGGAGTTCACAGACGTCCGCCAAGCATAACAGTGACTTCATTACTTTCATATGAAACGGGCTAATGGGAACTTTGACATGAGCCTGAGTATTTCTGTTCTGTTTTACCGCACTACCCTACCTGAAGCGCGACAACACTACCATCACCACTCACGATACTCGCTCCGTTCAACAGTAACAGAGCCAGAACGCCAGTAATGCGATAGAGCCGGTAAGACAACAAACTTCAGCAGTTTCTCACCTTGGGGTGTATGCTTGGTGTGAAATCCTTTCGCGGAATGGCTTTTATCTAAGACTTCTTCCGAGCTTCATCCTTGGGGAATGCGAAAACACGCATTTGGGACCACTGTCATAATTGCCGCGGCACCCGGGAACACAACAACGTCCCATGTCGCACTGATCGATGTGTAAACCCATACTCACAAATACAACACCAATAAAATAGGACACGTGGGAACGGACGAAGACTCAGAGCAATGTGATGCAGCACCAAGCCTAATGCAGTCTAACCAGCGAAGCAGGTAGCGATGAAAGGCAAACCTGTCGTGGCTTGTCCGCCGTTCGGGGTAAAAAAGTGCGCGGGGTGACCAACACCACCACCTGAGCGACGCGTCCTCGGCCACTCGACAGTCGGTGATATGTCCGGGGAGAGTTTAAGGCTGCCACCCAGGATCCGGCGAAGGACGACTCTTGCGACGCGTCTCACGAACAAGTAGAAGATGCGTTTAATTTACATATTTGCAAGAGAAGTACATTGCAACGAGAGCGTACAGACGCGCCTTTCCATCACAAGGGCCCAGAGCGCACTCGAGACGAGCGGGCCAGCGAAGTCCAGAGAGAGAGCACAGCGCATTCCCGACACGCGCCTTTTATAGCCGTCCGTGCACGCGCTAGACGCCGACTGTGTGTCCCAGCGACACTGATGTGCATTTCCTGCGGCGCACACAGACGCCTCCCGCGTTCCTGCAGGACGCGGACAGCGTTTGACCGTTACGCCGAAGAGCGTCCCTTGCAAGCCACCTCCTTGCTGTGCCGGACATAACATCGGACAACTAGCGTGACGTATGCCGTCTGGGGAGAGGGGTATGAACGGGCCTTGTGAATAGTCTAGGTGGTGTTGCTCAGACCCACGCGCTACGTTTTCCAGGAAAACCGCCAGATGGCGCTCATGTCTCACGTCTGACGTGACAATGTGCTCGTTCGCCTCCGATGCACGCTCGAGATACTCTAATGCAGCGTCTCCAGAATACCATTCACCGATTTTCTTGTGCAGAACATTAAACAAATGTTTTGTTCACTCTCTCCACACGCAAGACTATCGTCTTTCGGGGGAATTTGCAGACTAAAATGTAGATACGGGCCAATTTTTTTAATGCGAATCATCCTACGCCAGGAGCTTGTCTCTTGTCCTTCTGCGTTTACAAACCCATTGCGGATGCACGTAACTTCCCAATTCCTCCTTTCCTACGCTCTCCTCCCTCTCTCTCGCCTCCAATGCTGACACGACCAGAATCTGCTGCGAGTTTATTGACTGAAAAAAATTGCAGCATATCCACGGAGTGAATGATGGAGAGTGGGGCGAAGCATTCGTCCGTCCATGCGTCCGTCTGTGTGACCGTCCATGCGTCTGTTCGTGCGCCCGTCCCTGCGTTCGTTCATGCATCCACCCCTGCGTCCGTTCATGCGTCCATCCATGCATCTGTCTGTGTGTCCGTTCGTCCATCTATTCAACACTCCAAGTCCCACCATCTCGCATCTTTTTATCATATATTCCCCATATAGAAGCACCGCCATTCAGTGGACATTCCAAGGACTAAACGAGAGGTGGCACACGCACACTTTCTTACGGCTTGCGCTTCGGGCCTACTTCCCACTTTCAACCACATTGAGTTCATGGTATATACTAGTTCACTGTATTCATGGCACTGTGGCCCAACGCTCAATAAACATTTCTAAAACCAAGGAGGTTACGCCCAGCGAGTATAACCTAGCAACCTTCTCCGGTCAGATAGTGCTCAATGTACATGCCAGTGGCTGCTAATGTGAAATGAGAGACAGGAGGATTCAGCTTTTAATTTCTTACGGCTTGCGCTTCGTATCTGCTTCCTTCCCTCCTTTAACCACCTAGAAATCATTCATGGTAGATACTAGTTCATTGTATTCATGGCCCTTTGGGTCAACGCTCGCTAAACCTTTCTAAAACTAAGGAGGTTACACCCAGCGAGTATAATGTAGCAACTCTTTTTTGTCCGATAGTGCTCAATGTACACCCCAATGGCTGCTAATGGGGATCGCAGCGTGCGCGTTGACTAAAAGCCGAATGCTCCTGTCTCTCATTCCCCATTAGCAGCCATTGGCATGTTCATTGAGCACTATTTTTTATTGGTAAACAACGCACAGAAGAAATCTCTCACCGGCACCACCTTAGAGGTCAAATGTTATACCTATTTCGGGTATGTGCCACTGGTGGTTACGTACTACGAGGGACGCACAAGCCACGCCATAAGGAGCTTCGCCCCTAAAACCGACTGCTCGCGCTGCACAACCGTTCACTGCGTATGTGCTGACACTGGACGTTGACCTCCAATGTTGTGTGGGTGGGAGATTCCCCCTCTGCGTAGTTTACCAATTTAATTCGCAGCGTGCGCGTCAACTAAATGGGTTGCGGGTCTCTGTGTCGAATCGGAGTCTTCTCTTTTTCATTGCCCATTAACATCGATTGGCATGTTCCAGTAGCAAACCCCAGTCCGTCTCTTCGTGCTTTGCGCCTCCCCAGGTGTCTTTCCTGCGCAACGCCGCGATGAGCGCCAGCGTCAACGCTGCCGCTCGTGTAACCGTTAGCGCCCACTGCTTCGCACCCACACATGGTTCCCTTTAGCGGGAGATTGTGTATTCTTCTTCCGTTCCACGTCGCTGGTGGGTACAGAAAGAGGCCACTTCGTTCGTGTCTTAAGGGCAGTTTTCAAACTTATAGAAAATGTGAAGTGTAATATAAAACATTTCAAGGTTATACGAGATCTGCGCACCTCGAGCGGTAAATGGTGCATGTAAATAGCTCGCTGTTATTGTGCCAGCGCACACCTGGCGCGTAGATGCAGAACATGCGCCAGGTGTGCAGGCGCTTGTTGGAAGCTGCAGAACAAGCGGCTGGTAGTTTGATGCTTGGGAAGCTTTGCTAAGAACGCACTAACAACTCTTTATTGTCATAAGCTGCATGCAGCATCAGCAAAGTGCACATACCTCGCAGATGTGTAGCGGGTACCTCGTTTATCCGCAAAAAGAAGAATGATTGCCTAGTGACTGCTGTTCAACTTCACAAAAATTTTAACGGACTTGATTCCGGCCTCAACGGTTGCATTTTGATAGAGGCAAAACTGTAGACGCCGGTGTACTGTCAGTGCAGGTTAAAGAACCCCAGATGGTCATAACTTCCCGAGCCCTGCACTACAGAGTCCTTCATTATGCCTTGGTTTCGGAACATTAAATGCCATATATGTTACGGGCTATACTCAGTTAACAAAAACTATTATTTATGACATAGAGAGCACCTTGCAAAAAGCTGGAACTGGAAACACAGTTAGCCTTGCGACAACGCGAAGTTGTGTCATTCCTATTGAATTTTTTCTCTCCTGTTATTTCGAATGGTGCATGTTGTGACTAGTTTTTGCTCCGTCGTTTGTATAGAGACGCGTATTTTTTTGCCTATGGAGTTCTTTATTCTCAAAACAAAATAAATCAAAATCTATTCGCACCTGCTTGAAATCTATAAGCCTGCTTAATGGTTCGATGCGAAGTGTGAAGAGCCTTGTCTTCACATCAGGCGTGTGAACGAGCATCACATGAGATTTACCTGCAGGGCGCAAGAGCTATTTTGAGTGCTAACTACGGGTTTGTTGAAGTGGCTATTGAACCTGTATTACTACTTTTTATTGTTTCTTTGTTCAAGAACAACATGTTTTATGCCACAATTCAAATGCATATTACGTGTGACGTCATCCGGGCACACGGGCATAATATTTCGGAAAAACAACATTTATGCATACTCGTATACAAAGAGCATTTTCAGAAAACTAACGCATAAAAATATAGGATTCTTGTCGAGCATTATTGGTGCGTCTTTATTGCTATAGTTGCTTATAAAACGCCAGCATTTATGTCTCCTCCGTTCCGTTAAACTTGTGTCATGTGCATCATTTGTTGGCTCTGATGCTTACAAAACTGTTGTTGCTAATTTGCCCACCAAACAGTGCGTCAAAGCTAAAACCAAGAAAGAAAATCACAGCATATTCATGGAGTGAATGATGGCTGGGAGGCGAGCGTTCGTCAGTCCGTCCATGCTTCCGTCCGTCCATTCGTTCTTGCTTGCGTCTTTCCATGCATCCGTCCGCGCATCTGTCTGTGCGTCCATCCATCCGTGTGACCGCCGGTGCGTTCGTCCGTTCATTCGTCTGTCTGTCTGTCCGTCCATGCATATGTTTGTGCGGCCATCCTTCTGTCGGTCCGTCCGTACATCTGTAAGTCCATCCATCCATCCATCCATCCATCCATCCATCCATCCATCCATCCATCCATCCATCCATCCATCCATCCATCCATCCATCCATCCATCCATCCATCCATCCATCCATCCATCCATCCATCCATCCATTCATTCATTCGTCCGTCCATCCATCCGTCCGTCCGTCCATTCGTCCATCGCTCCAAGTACCCCTATCTCACATCTTTTCACCATGTACAAGTACCATCATTCAGCGAACATCTAAGGACCGCTCTGTCAGGCATGTGCCACTGGCGGTTACATACGGAAACGGGTCACACAAGCCATGCCATAAAGAACGTCGTCTCTAAAAACTATTCCTAAACGAACATCTATGCAGCAATGTGTGAGCGCTGAGATGGTCATTACTAGATGCCGCATTCATAGACACTGATGATTGCGTTTTAAATGTGAATAATAGCGAGCAAAACACAGTTTTGGGACCCGAAAGTTCTAAATATAGGCACAACAGTTTTTTTAGATAAGTTAAATTTTCGAAGAAAAATTGCGTGGTGTACTTACGACAGGAAAGGAAACAGAATTGTTTTAGTTTTTTATGGCACAAAGGCGGCAATGGTTCAGCATAGCCATGCAATCATCCTCGCTCCCGCATGGTTTGCAAGATGCGATCTCTGCTCTAATTGCTCAGATTGGTCAGTTAATCATGTGTCCGCCATCGAGTAAACACGCTCCTGAGTCCATCTTCTTTTCGGCATAGATTCGAAGGGCAGCACAGGAGAAAATAGCGTGTCTGCTGAACGCGCAGGGGGGTTATTTAGCCTCGCATTAACTTCCCACCTTTAATTTCCTCTCGCCTTTCCACTGTATACGCTTGAACGCACTCTTATTTAGGGTTGCCGGAAATAGCACTTTTTCCTCTATTCTCCCGCTTCTTCTAACCGCTCGCGCCTTGTCATTACGGCGGAGGTGGGGCGGGGGCGGGGGCTGGCGTGTACCATTTGATTGCTGTTAGCGGTTGCTTTTTGTAAGTCCGTTGAACAAAAGAACTTAGCTGCTCCCCTTACAGTTCGAAAAAGTCAGTTTTGCCCGGTAACATATATATAACGGTCTACAGAAGTAGTCGAAAACAAAATTTGGGGTGAAATATTGTTCATTTAGGCACCAATTTTGAAAGTAGGCATTTAAAGGCCTTCATAGCCGTTTAGGTAATAAATTTTAAAAATAGGCATTTATGAGCACCATAAAAACACTATAACAGGCCTTATTACTTTCTAATTGATCGACTGATATGTGGGGTTGAACGTCCCAAAACCACAATATGATTATGAGAGACGCCGTAGTGGAGGGCTCCAGAAATTTCGACCACCTGGGGTTCTTTAACGTGCACCCAAATCTGAGCACAAGGGCCTACAACATTTCCGCCTCCATCGGAAATGCAGTCGCCGCAGCCCGGATTCGAACCCGCGACCTGCGGGTCAGCAGTCGAGTACCTTAGCCACTAGACCACCGCGGCGGGGCTTCTTACTCTGTAATTCATGCTAGTTTATCAAAAGGACATAATAAGAACGCAATGAACAAAATAGCCATTTGCCTAAAATCTGGCCGGTGGTCTTCACATTTGAGACCAACTCGCTGAATATCTGGTAGAAAAGCCATTAAGTTTATACCATTTGGAACAGTTTTTTTTTCATCTCATTTGCTTCCCAAGGCTAGCGAAACGCAGTAGCACTGCATGCTGTGCAAACATTTTATGTGCAGAGTTTTATTTTTACTCATCCTACGCAGCGCCTCCCATAAATACATTTGCAAAGTACAGAAGTAAATCATTTAGGTTAAAGTTCATAAAATTCTTCAGCTTAAATACTGGTTGGTAATATGTCATGCGTTGTAATACACATTCTTTATACTTAGGTCTGCATTACTCTAACGGGCCCCTCAGAAGTTCCCGACATCTTCGGCTGACATGCGCAATGTGTACTTTGCGCATTTATGTTCGTGTTTGCAGATATTTACTGTGCTACTTCCCTCCAAAATCATTCACACTGATAAATGAGTTCATTTACTTTTCCGTGATCACCACGCTCTTAGATGCAGTGGTGACATATAACACTATGTCGTTCTGCGTAGATATTGGCCCCTGTGAATTAAGTTTCACGTACCGCGCTTGCTGACACCAACACCTGTTGCCACGAGCAGGGAAACAAGTAATGGCTGCTTCTAACGCATATACCACGCTGCTTGACGGTCGGTTTCTACATTGGCCATTTTTTCGTAAATCTTGCTTAATAAGGATCAGCGATAGCTGCAAAACCTAAATGGTAACAATGTTGGGTGTCGGTACCACGCTGCGCAAAATAAACGCCAGAAGAATAATTAAGGCATGTCTCGCACATGTCATGACGTGTTTTTTTTTGTGATGCCTTATTTTTTCTCTTTATTTTGCGTAACTAGTTGAGACACGTACATCACGTACATTTGAATTTCACATGACAGATAATATTATAAGAGCTTCTTACGTGTCAAAACTACCACATGACTATGAGCCATGTCGCAGCAGACCAATGTAAGAATTTTGACGATCTGGTGTTTTCTAACGTGCACTGACGTCACACAGCACACGGACTTCTAGCGTTTTGCATACATTAAAATGCATCAATCTCAGCGCCTCACTTTATCATTGCTCACCGCCTCCGGATCATTTTATGTATGTGCTTGTTACAAATTGATTTTGCAAAATGCTTGCGGTGAAGTGCTCTCTCTACAAGTAACGTAACAAGCATTTGTGCTTAACTACAATTCGCTATGTGGCCTGGTGAGGGGCCTTTTGAATGGGTCTTTCTATGCCAGCGACGCATTAGGCGGACAAATGTCTGCGATGGTTAAATTCTTTATTGGAAAAAATCTCTCACAATTTTTTACCATGGCATCTATCGCAGGATCCTTCAGCTGTGGTCGCATGGTTTGATCGAGCACCTTAGGAAGAAATACTTTCACGCTGACCCGGTACTGCCCCCGGACCCCTCGCAAGTACTGACACTGGGCAACTGCAAGGCTTTGTTCTGGATGTGGTTTCTTGGATTAATGGTGGCATCTGCAGCTTGCGTCCTTGAGAGAACTCTGGCGGGGCGCTACTCACGGAAGAAAAGGCTTACGAACATAACTCCCCGCCTACGTCGACGCGTAGACCTGAAACCGGACAGATGCTATAGTCACACCGTACCTACCCGGTATCGTTACCAACCTTCAGTGAAATCTGTTCAGATTAAAATCGTCCGTCGAGCAACAGGACTACCTTACCGCAAACAGAAAATGTTGTTCAAGTAAGAAGCCATATGCTGAAACAGAACCTAGTATTTACTTATTGTGCTACTAGAGTTATTTTTTGTTAGTGTCTTCCTTATGACAAAAAGTGAGGTTCATAACTAGCCTTCAAAATTCGAAAGAAGCACTGTGGTAAGCTTAGCTATGACGGCCACGTCAGATGTGACAGTAACAATATTTTCTACGAAACTTTCCAGCAAGCTTATGTGCCTTCGAATTACTGGCTGCATGAAGATTAGTGCTCAGTGTATACAGTGTATTGAGGTTCACCTAAGCTTGACGTTCTCTTTATATTATTGTTATTTCCACAAACAATAAATAGGAACAAAGACCATGATTGTAGTATTGCTTACCTTATCACTGCGTTTAACATGCCACCTTGTATTATTTTCATCAGCGCCGATCTAACATAAGCTCAAAATGGCAGACTGATGTGCCTGTTGGTGGTCAATAATTCAGAACACTGTTGCAAAGGAGCACACGGAATACAATTGATAAAAACGGGGCGTAGGGCTACGTCTGGTCGTGATCGTTTGTCTTCCGTGTGTTTTTGTGCGCTGCTGTTCAGTATTGGTAACAATAGCTTTCATCTTTTCATCAGAACAGCACGCCATCGAGCGTATTTCCCACGTTCTTTTTAGGTCTGGGGCAGTGTGCGTACCCTCGTTGCGTCAGTGCTATACTGTACGCCTAGCTGAATGCATGGGCGACTCGCGACCTTCTCAGCTTGTATCAATGCGGTGTGAACCGAAACCATCATCCGCATGGCGTTGCCTGTTGTGAAGTGTACTACTATGAAATTTATGGAATACAAATCAAGTAAGAAGAAGTCTTTTTTATCCTTCTTCAGGATGCTTATCGACGAGGGCTCGCTCTGACAGCTAGTGTTCGTTATCTTGGAGTGATAATCCGTTCATGAAAACAAGGGCAAGCTTGTCATTCAGCTCGCGTAAACTACACCAAGAAATCGAAGGACACCGTGTCTGTGCAGCAGATTCTTTTCCTTTCGTGTCTGTGCTTGGAGCAAGCGCGTAGAGCGTTATTGCTGGTTATGACTTGTTGGCGAAGCCTGCTTGTTTATGTCGTAGGTTATGGTGAATGAACACTGATAAAAATCGTGATATAACGGCTGTCTTCTGTACTCAAGGTCGTACGGACCAACTGACCCGCCACCTCTGGTTAACATGGTCTCCACATACAAACAAAAAAGTTATTCTTGATACTCTCTATATACATAAAAGGTATGAACCTGTAATCAAGGTGATGGTTGGTATGACAGCCAAAATCAATTCATCCTGATCTCTTCGCGCCTGAGAAGGTCTTGGCGCGTGTATATACATGAAGCAGGAACAGGACACCGCCCATTCGCTGTATCTCTAAATGTCTCACGCATTCAAGCCAATTTACATAATACTGAGACCATGGGGCAAAAATCATAATCTTCTCCGCTGCGACGTCTTCTGTATAGAAACAAATTGTACTCGATGTCTTAAGCTGGTAGTACCAGGAAGGGAGCTGGAAAGTGTGAAAGTTTTGTTTATACGTGCATTACAACTGGAGAACGTGAACTCCGTATCTTTGGCCCTTGCAACGAACACGGCGTTACTAATGTAAAGGGGGTTTATTGAAGGAACTGAGCAAGCAGGTGGTAGCTCGAAATCATTGCAGGCGGACCCAGATGACGGTGCTCGATCGCCGATCTCGTGCCTTTTTCTTGTGTTGATGGCAGTTGAGCCGTTGGTATCAACGTCTTTCTTATCCACTATAATTACCTCCGGCTAAAAATTTGAAGCAATCCTGGAAATCTAACACGTGGGGACAAGCGGGTCAAAGTAGGGCTTCAGACGGTTTACGTGAACAATATCACGTCCACGCCGACGACGGTCACTCGGTGGCGTGAGGGGTTCAATGACGTAGGTCACGGGTGAGGTACGCTCGACCACGCGGTAGGGACCATGATGTTAGAGAGTAGCTTGGGTGATACACCAGGGGCGCAAGGCGGTACATGAAGCCATACAAGTGGTCAAGGAACGAACGTTGGTGCAGAACGATGGTCGTCGTCACGGGTCTCCTTTTGGCGCTGGTGGTCGGATGTAGTAAGCCACTTGGCTAGCTTACTCTTCTGCGTAACGAGCGGCTTCCGAGACTGGCGTGCGTTTGGAGGGATCTGGCAAGTATGGCATAAAGTGTCGATGGTGTGCAATGGTTGGCGACTGTACAGGAGAAACAAAAATGGGGAAAACCCGGTGGGTACTTGCGTAGCGGTGTTATACGCGTATGTCACAAATGGAAGAACGAGGTCCCAGTTTGTTTGATCAGAAGCGACATGCGTCGCGAGCATGTCCCCCAGAGTACGATTAAACCACTCAGTCAAACCGTTCATTGGTGGGTGGTAGGCTGTACTCTTCCGGTGTACAATATGACACTGTTGAAGAAGTGCTTGGGTTACATCGGAGAGGAAAACACGTCTTTGGTCACTGAGGAGTTCGCGAGGAGGACCATAACGAAGCACAAAACGATTGCATATGAAAGTTGCGACGTCTTGTGCTGCAGCTGTGGGGAGAGCAGCAGTTTCAGCGTACCGTGTAAGATGATCTATAGCCACGATAGCCCATTGGGTGCCTGCCGCACTGCGCCGTGCTCCCAACCGGGTTGCAGAAATTAGGTGCTTTTTCTCATCTTCTAACCACTACCGTTGTCTATGGTACTGGTCCGTAGTGGTCAATTCCTACACGGTCGAATGGGCAGTTTGTGTATGGAAGTGGCTGCAATGAACCTGTTTCAGGATGGGTTTTTCCGCCGCTGACATTCGTGGCAGCGGCGATTGAACTCGCGGACGAAGGTAAACATACCATGCCAGTAATACCTTTTTCGTAGGTGCTCGTAGGCCTTGAAAACACCGGCGTGAGCAAGTTGCGGGTCGCAATGAAACGATGCGCAGATAGTAGAGCGCAGCGTTCGGGGAATGACTAGTAGCCATTGCTTACCTTCTGCTGACTAGTTGCAACGGTACAATAGGTCATCCTGAATACTGAAGTGTGGAGTCTGACGGCGCAGGGTTCGAGTAGTTGGAAGTGTCGGTGCTTCGGATAATACGTCAAATAGCGAAGCGATCATGGGTCATTGCGTTGTGCAGAACAGATGATGTCATTGTTAAGAGCTGACAACGTGTTGTCCGAGCAAACAGATGCAATGTCGGAGGATAGGGGAGATCGCGACAGTGCATCAGCGTCGGTATGCTAGCGGCCGGAACGATATACAACATGGATGTATTCTTGAAGCCGAAGAGCTCAACTGGGAAGACGACCCGATGGATCTTTGAGCGAAGACAACCAGCATAATGCGTGATGGTTCGTTACTACTTCAAAATTACGGCCATAAAGGTATGAGCGGAACTTGACAAGCGCCCAAACGATCGCCAACCATTACTTCTCCGTGACGCTGTAGTTCAATTCAGCCTTGGTGAGAGTTCTGCTAGCGTAAGCGACGACGTACTTGGCGAATCTAGGCTTGCGTTGCGCGAGAACCGCACCGAGGCCAACACCACTGGCGTGTGGACCTCAGTTGCCGCCGTAGGATCGTAGTGACGCAGTATTGGTGGTGAAGTGAGAATACGACGAAGGGTACAGAAGGTTTGGTCACACTCAGAAGACCATGACGAAATATCAGTGGCGCTGCCCAGAAGTTCAGTCAAAGGCACAATGACACAGGCGAAGCTGCGCACGAACACGCGAAAGTAGAAGCATAACCCCCACGAAGCTCTGTAACCACTTCATAGTCTTTGGTTTGGGGAAGTCGGCGATAGTACGTAATTTAACCGGGTCTGGAAGTATACCGTTCTTTGATACGACGTGCCCGAGAATCGTAAGTTGCCGAGCAGAGGAGTGGCACTCTTGAAGTTGAGTCGGAGCTGAGCATTTTTTGGCACGTGAGGACGTGTTTCTAGTGCTCGATATGTGTTGCAATGTCTGGCGCAAAGACAACAATATCGTCCAGATAGCAGACACATATTTGCCACTTCAAACCGCAAAGAACCGAGTCCATCATGCGCTCGAAGGTGGCAGGCGCATTGCACAGGCCGAAGGGCATGACATTAAACTCATATAGACCGTCGGGTGTCACGAAGGCTGTTTTTGGTCGAACGGCATCTGCAAGGGGGACCTGCCAGTACCCTGAGCGCAAATTTAATGATGAAAAAAACTCGACACCTAGTAAAATATCAAGGTCATCGTCAATCCTGAATAAAGGATACACGTCTTTTCGAGTGATCTTATTTAGGCGTCGGTAATTCATGCAGAAACGAACAGAACCATCATTTTTTTAACGAGCACTACTGGTGAGGCCCATGGACTTTGTGAAGGCTGAATGACGCCGTGTTGCAGCATATCATTCACCTGTTCGGTAATAACTTGGCGTTCCCCCGCCGAAACATGGTATGGTCGTAGTGGCGCATGGGAGCCGGTATCTATGTAATGTAGTGTGTTAAAAATGCGGCCAAGTGAAGGTTGAACAACATCGAAAGATTCGCGGTACTGGTACAGCAGTTCGAGCAGTTCAAATTCTTTAGATGGTGACAGTCCGTCTGCGATCGCCGAATCAAACACTTTCGTAGCCTGTAGATCAGAGTGGTTAAGAACACTGACGGCGGCTAGGTCATATTGGGATGATTCTTGCAGCTTCGTAAAAATTTGTCTGTTATTAATGGGCTGTGTGCATCCAAGAGATTCCCCTTTAAACAGTTTGATGATATGTGGAAAGGGATTGGTAAGGCAGGGAGCACTGGCTCCATTAGAAATTGAAAGGGCTGAATAAGAAAGCGGTAGTGGTTTCCGACTTAGAAGGAGGCTTCATGGCTCAAAAAATGCTACATCATCACGCATGCCATCGGAGACCACAGGGAGCAAAACAGCTGTTGTTGGTGAAATGTCACTGTCTTCTTTGACAACTAGCTTGTGCGCGGCTTGATTCGTGTGGTCGTAGGGCTGGTCGAACAACGGAAGCAGTTCAAGTTCGGAACGGGCACAATCTATAATGGCGTGATTACGCGATAGAAAATCCTAGCCAAGTATGATGTCATGAGAGCAAGAGGAAAGGACGATAAACTCTACAATGTAGTGGTCCTCCGCAATTGTGAGTCGGGCAGTGCAGGCGGCTATAGGTCGAACAGGTTCTCCATTTGCTGCACGTAAGGACATCATATCAAGCGGTGTGGTCACTATTCGGAGCATGCGGCAAAGTTTGGCGTCTATAATAGACAGAGCGGCGCCGGTATCTACAAGAGCATATGCATGGGTGCCGTCTACAAAAACTTCGGCGATACTTGACGGAAAAGTGCGAGGACTTGAACGTTTCGATAGCGCAGTTCTTGCCTCCTGAACAGCAACGGCTAGTTTCTCTCATATTGAGTGACTGGTCGTGGACGCATGGGTGACAAGGAGCGACGAGACGAAGTGGCCGGATAGTCGCGGGAAGACGTGCTTAACTGATGATCCGAACTTTCATAACCAAAAGGAGGTCGGTCCATGTAGTTGCTCCGTGATCGGGCGTCTTTGTAGCCAGGCTCCCGACGGCGGCAGTATCGGGAGATATGGTCAGGGCCGCCGCATGCAAAACAGATCGGCCAGTTATCCCATGTTCGCCAGGCATTTGCAGCGAGGGGCGCTGCCCACGTGGCATACGGCTGAGTCGAGGCTGTGGTTGCGAAGGGTGGAGCTTATGCGACGAAAACTGAGTAGGAGCGGTGACACGCGGCAGTCCATTGAACGGCGAGGGCTGGTGTGGCTGCTGCCTCTTTACTGCGTCAGCCTAAGTAAGAGGCGCGGCGACAACTTGCTTCTGAAAGGGCACTGGAATAGTCTCGGCAATCTGGTCCTGAAGCGCATGTGGGAGCGTGGCAGATAGCGGGGCGGTGGTCACTCTTGCTTCTGCTGCGGGAGCTCTTGGCGCTGACAGAACGGCAGGAGGGAAAGCTGACGCGTGACCTCCTCACACACAAAGCCTTTCATTTGTGCTAGAAGGCGGGAGTGGTCAGGCATGACGTTCAGTGCAGCGAGTGGTTCGTTAGGCTGAAATGGACGACGGGTGAGAGCTTGTTCCCGTCGCAATTTGTCGTAGCCCTGGTACAGAGTTACCACTTCAGACACCGTGCCAGGAGACTTTGCAAGGAGAATTTGAAATATGTCGTCATTGACACCTTTCATAATGTGCTGTATCTTGGCACTTTCGCTCATTGCGGCATCGATGTGCCTGCTGAGATCGAGTATGTCTTCGATATAGGCGGTAAACGTTTCGCCAGGCTCTTGTGCCCGTGTACGCAGGCGTTGTTCGGCGCGCAACTTCCGCACGGCCGGGCGACCGAAAACCGAGGATATATTCTGCTTGAAAGCGGTCCAGTTTTTGAACTTGGTATCGTGGTTTATGTACCACAGCTTCGCCACATTAGCCAAGTAAAACTTGAGGGTGCTCAACTTAGGAGCGTCATCCCACCTGTTTGGTCCACTGACTTTTTCGTTGGACGACAGCCAGTTCGTGACGACCTAGTCCTGGGCGCCCGAAAAGATCGGGGGCTCTCGCTGGTGAACCGGGCCGGGGCAAGTAGGGGCTGCGAGAGGGGTTGTCTCTTGGGCAGCGTCAACTTGCATGGTCGACGGCAGAGGGTGCGGGATCGAAGTTCGAGGGTGTAGGTGATGTAGTTACCCAGAACGATCCACCCAATGCAAAGGGGGTTTATTGAAGGAACTTAGCAAGCGGGTGGTAGCTAGAAAGGAACGCAGGTGGACCCGGATGATGGTGCTCGATCGCCGATCTCGTTCCTTTTTCTTTTGTTGATGACAGTTGGGCCGATGGTATCAACGTATTTCTTATTCACTATACTATACATAATAATCACGTGTCTTTTGGACTACGTACTTACCTTTTGTATCGATAAACCAATAATTCTGATGGTGAACCAACATGAAAATGTGATCAACTGTTTTCGTCGGAACTCGTGCATGACGCTTGACCACTGTTTCTGACCACAGTAAATAAATGGTGAAATTAGCTATCCGCTTTGTCTCATTCTGAGCTGAGAAGAGTACATCGGTTACGTTTTGTCTTTATTATTGGTATCACCTGCTTGTCCAACCACGCATGCTATGCCTTGCATCCGGGCAACTTGAATTTACCAAAACATTGCAAGATTGACACTAGTGCACTGCTGTCAAAGTGTCAGGACAAAAAATTGCGCAAACACAAGGGTTGCTATAATAATTAGGAACCACACATTTCACGGCGGGAACTTCTACTTTTGATGCGCGAGGAACCAGCGTGAACCTATGTGGACGTGCTATTCCTTTCCTGGCACTACTCTTGCTGCTCCACGCAAAGTGTGTTAGTGCAGTCATGTGCTCTCTACTAGCTGAACGCTTCAGCGCAAACGTTATGGGGGTGCTCTGTGAACGACGCGGTGTAGGTCGACAGATGGGAAAGTGTGTTATCTCTTCCTTTTTTGGTCAAGCAACCCCACTGCTTCAACAGTGCTGCAACCAGCCAGCTAGTCAGATTGTGAATAAAGGTACGCGTCAGGCTTCACGCCATACAAAGCAGCATGCCGCGGTGGCGTCTGTGGTACTTTGATGGTATCTGGCCTTTTTTTCTGGTTTTGTTTGAAAATTTTCATTAGACAAAGCTATTTTGGTGAAGAATTACGTGCTCCGTGAAGAAACAAATTAACTTGATAGTTAAACTATAACTCGATATGTAAACCAGATCCTGTCAGCCTTGGTGAGTAAATGATTACGTAAGCCTTATTGAAGATACATATGTTTGGGCCGAGTTTTAGTTGAGCTTTCATTGACACCTTTCCAGTTGATCGTTGAAATAAAACAGAAAAAAAATAATTAAACCATACTAAGGCAGTTTGTTTGATTGTTGTTTAAATACTTTAGACAAGACGGATAATTTGATGAACTGGATACTTTAATTTAATGAGACGGATAATTTAAACGCCATTTGCCATTCACAGTGAGCGCTCAAAACAAATAGGTGCGCCTGGCAGCAGCACAAGAGACTTGAACCTAGAAATCAAGTAAGAGCTTGCGCTGCAACGAGTCATAATTTTTATATAGTTTGAGTAGTGCATGCGTAATGTACACATTTACAACAAACTTCGTTTCGATCGTAAAAACGCTAAAACGGGGGGGGGGTCATAACAGCCTTGAAACAAAACAACCATCTTGCCAGTGGCTCTGGTTCACCACTACTACCCTGCAAGAGTGAGGATGAAGTCCGAGCAGAGCGAACACTCTTCCTCAATTTGTTAGCGAGAGACTTCTACTTAGGAATACGAAATCTGGAGCACCGTCTTTAAAAGTGGGTCGAAACATGAAAGCTATTTTGAAAAGTCGAGAAAAGTGTAATATTTCAAATGATTGATATTACGATAACAATAAACAATGTTTTCTTTTTGTAAAAAAATATAGAAATTTAACGTCTGGTAAACTCCAGTGCATTACACCTACCTTGGACATGGAGCATTCAACAACACCCTTGAAAAATTACTTCCCTAACTCGAAGCTTACCTCGAACCGCCAATTCAAGGCTTGCTAACGTACCTTGTACTGGTGTTCAATACCTCCAGTTATAAAGGTAATTTCACTTGCTAACAAGAGTACTCGGACATTTATTTGACTGGTAAGGTGACCGCCTAATCTGCTCAGCCGATATTTAATCAAATCTGTTCAGATAACGAACTCTCAAGATTAACATTTTCTCCTAAATATCCCCGTAAATTGTTAACAGGCCAGTAATAATTTTTCGCATATCAACCGTTTTGGGAAAGAATACTGTCAGAGTCGCTTCCACAACGTTAAGAATGGGGCAAGTCAGGAGTACGCCTCCTCTCGCAACTGCCTCAAAATATTGGCATCCCACCTCTACCTTCATTCAGTGCAATGGTACGAGAAGGTTTAAAGCAAGCTTCTCTCATTTCTATGTATTTCAATGAGCCGTACTATTCATATCAATTTTGCTTAGACCACAGGTCATTTCGGCGCCCATATAAAGTTGGAGAGCCATGCTTATTCTTGCGTTCGCCGAATGAGTTTGGTCACAGAAATCTCCTAATAATATTTTATTGTACTTCTGTGGATCATTTTTATTGTTGCGTGGCGTGATGACTGGCAGCTATATAAATCGTGCCCAATGAGTGAATATTTCACTGTTAACATAGCACATTTTGCGACATTTAAAATATCTTACATCTTGGCGGAAACCTATAAGAACTGACATGTACAAATATCACGTGACGGCAACAATACATGCAATACCAAAGAAAATATATTACAAAATGATGTGTCCTGCGTTCTAATTCTATGTGCGCCTGAACTTTTTGTACCAGCTTTTCAGAAAAACACAGCTGTGACGACAGTCACTGATACGATGTCACCATTGTCATCCTCCAATGGGCCTGACCATGAGCGTCTGCCCGGACGCGAGCAAGCAGAAGCAGCAAGCAATTTTGTTCTTATTCTCTTCACATCAGACGATGAACTGATTTCGTAGTAGACTTGGTCCTGCCGTCAGAAGCGCCAGCATGTAAACTGTGCACTTCTTTAACGTCTCGCCAATAACAACTCGTTTCTTACGGATCTGCTCGTGGTTATTGCAACAATTAGTATGAATTGCCTTTAAGCAGCACGTGCTCTATCAAAAACTGTCACGGTATTTCTTGGAAGCAGGCACAGCTTACTCGTTTTTGGTCACTGTACTATAAATTATGTGAACAAACCAAGAAGGTTAAAAAAGAAATTATTCTTTAAACTTGGATTGCCGCTTGAGGCCACAGAGTGCGGAGGCACGTCGTACCGGCTCCACAGTCTTTTCTATGATTATCGACAGGATATCGAAGTTCTTAGCTCCATATTTTACACCAGTGGACGACTGAAGTTCTGAAAATCTTCTGGACGCCACGTTTGCGCAAGCGGGCTACATATTTTTGGTGCAACAACCGCTGTTTTCTGGGTCGCCAGGTCAACGCGGCAGCTAAGCTCAGCGAACGCGAACTGGACTGCTAGTGTCTCCACCGCCGCGGTCGTGTTGAGAGCTCGGCCGAACGCGCCGTCGAAGCTGTTTGGGCCCCTCGTTCCTCTTCGAAGGCCCAATTGATGCCGAAATGGAGGTCGTAACTGTGGATAGAAAGGCTTATCACCGGAAGAGTAGAAAAAGGGTCATGCTGGTGCGAAGTACGAAAAGGCGCCAAGACGCAGGTCGACCGGGAGCCCGGCTCGGCGGGAAACACGCACCAAGAGACGCCCTTTGCAGAAAAAGCACCAGGAAACAAATGGAGGAACGAGCGGAACGCTCGCCTAATCATCATGGCGAGTAGACTGTCCAATCTGCCGTCAGAATATTATAAGGTCAGTGTGCGTCCGCGTGGTGGGCTTGATTTCTCAGAGTACATGATCGATCGCATATATTGCTGCCTGTGCAACGCTGCGGGGGTCGGCCGGGAGGTGGCTGTGAAAGACAGTATGTGCACCAACAAGACACAGACCATGCTTGTCATCAGTACACCATCCGAGGATCGAGCCCGACAGTAGTGGAGCCATTACCAAACATGAATGGGTCAGCAGGAGTTTGAGACCTGTACTGTACAGGTCAGCCCCGGAGAACACGTCAAATGGACTTATACGAGGAGTGTCCAAGGAAGAGAACCCAGAAGACATCCTTAGCAACTTGGTCACTCCATGTAATCCAGGAGTCCTCCCGCAGGAAAGAATGGGAAACACAGACAATAATATTGTGCTGTTTGAAGGATTTCGCGTTCCGAGATATGTGAGGTATGGAGCAATGCTCGTTAAGGGCATGCTCTACAGGAAACACTTCGATGTCTGCTACGGTTGTGGTAGACTTGGACAGAGAGCAGATGTGTGTCCTTCCCGAACGACAAGGTATGCAGGGGATGTGAAAACGGGAATCCAGCGCAAGATCACAGTTGTCAAGTGGAATTCAAGTTATGCGGCAAGGATCACCCCACTGGAGACTAGAGTTGTAAGGCAAGATACGAGATACCGTACCTGGTTAGGAGACGTCACTGAGAACGGACGAGACAAGACGAGGATGAAGCACGGGCAGCGTGCGCTGAAGCCTGCTACCAGTACAAGGAAGTCGGCGTGTGCCATGACAACGACCACAAAAAACAACCATCCAGCAATCGGGCAAGGACACTAACAGGCAAAAATAGTGGGAACGGCCTCGCACAAGACCACTTTGCATCCTTCTCAAAGCTTACTGGGGGAAAAAGTCGAAGACAGTCTAGGTCCCGCTCCAAAACGAGATCAAGATCAACCATTCAAGAGCCACTCGAGGGAGCGGCAGCACACAGGTGAGCTTTGCAAGTGTGGTCACAGGCACTGCCTCTGCAAGTAATGTTATAGGGTCCGGCTTAGAAAAGAAAATGATGCAGATTAAAAAAAATATTAGAATAGATTACTAGAGAAAACCTAACGCTTAGAGAAGAGATTAAGCAACCGAAAGAAGAATATGCGAAGCTTCAGGAGGTGAGGACCGCGGGTATGTCGCCTAACACCCCCTCTGTTAGTAAAGTACCAACGCTTAATTGAGCCCCAACATCTGTTCCGTCGCAAATGAGCAGGGAGTCGCCGCCACTAAACAGGAGGGCGCAGAAAGAAACATAAAAAGCCGGTAACTTTTCGATTAGTGTGGTTAAGGGATTGTTTAAAGAAATGTTTGATGAACTACAATACCAAATCACATGCATATACGTCGAAATAAAGCAACAATTCGATGGACTCGAGCACAGGGTATTTACAATAGAGAACATGCCGAAGGATGTTTGGTCATCTGGTGCGGGGCCGGTTAAATCAAAACCGTAAAACAGAACACCCACCGTAGAAACCAGAAAGGTCACCGGGGAGGATCTCATAAATAAACATGGCGTCACGTAACCAGTACATTATTTGGCAGTGGAATTGCCACGTGTAACGTAGAAAACAAAGAAACCTGCAGCAATTCGTGATAAACAGAGAAGCGCCAGATGTCATTGCCCTGCAGAAGACCGGGGGGACTGCTAAATTATCGGGCTACAAGTCGTACAGTACGTCTGGTGGGAAGGCTACTGTCACAACTCTGGTACATAAAAACCTCACGGCTCTAGAGCATGATACCTGAATGCACTGCATAGACGACGTCCAAGTAATGCCCTCCCGTAAGAGAGAAGGAAGCCTCTTTTTTCTTAACATTTACATCGCACCTCGACAGAGGCCGAAGTTTGGTCCACTTTACCGCAAAGCCTTGAGCGTAGCGTTGAGGCTAGCTGTTGTCATAGTCGGCGTCTTCAACGCACCGCACGCGGCTTAGGGATACACTGTCGAGAAAATAAAGGGACTCAACTCATAGGCAGACGCTCAACACAAGGGCCTTACGCTGTTAACGAATCCTGTGGAGCCTACAAGAATAGGCAATAGCGTTAGTAATGACACAACACCCGACCAAACTTTTACGAAGAACGTAGCAGACTCGCGATGGGTGAACACGCAGCAGAATTTCAGCAGCGATTATTATAATGTATTTACAACGGTGCATGCAGGCCCTCAAAAAAAAAAAGAAAGGCATAACACTGGCGCTTGTAGAATAGAACTATTTCCGCTGAATTCGAGAGGAGGATTTGGATGGTACCATAGTAAATATAACAAAATGGGCAGAAAAACAGACTGTCAAGAAAGCCACTAAAATTGTTTCCGAATAAACAGGAATGGCGGAAATGGACAGCAAACTGTTGCATCTGTGGGAGGCAAGGACTAGCATCCAAAAGTTCTGAAAAGACAAAAATACAATCGTAATTGAAGAGAGGAAACAGCTGCAGTAAACAAGGAGATAGAGCTCCATGAGAATCGGCTGACCAACAACAGTGAGAAGCCATGTGTAACTTGATGGATAGAGAAATGAAAATGTCAAAGACTTGGAACATTCTTCGAAGTCTCCTAGACCCACAAAGTACGAAGACTGCACAGAGGCATAAGCTGCAACAAGTAGCACATAACTACGCAGGGACAGAGAAGGAGCTCTTCCACGAGCTACGAAAAAAGTACTTCGCAGACGCAACAAAAGAACCACTTCCTGGTTACAAGGGGCAGGACAACCTTATACTAGATGCTGATATAACGGAAGCCGAGTTTAGATTCGAGCTCGCTCGACTGAACCCGATGTCTGCTCCGGGACCTGATAAATAACTGATCAGACGCTCAGAAACTTGGACGACGAATCCATCAAGGCCCTCACTGAGTACATGAATACGTGTTGGGAGAGTGGAATCATTCCACGTCAATAGAAGACTGCTTAGGTCATTAATATTCCGAAACCGGGAAAGAAAGCACAGTTAGATAACCTTATACCAGTTTCACTGACTTCATGTATAGGCAAACTCATAGAGTACGTCATCTCTGCACGTCTCACTAGCTATATGGAGGAGAACGGACTCTTCCTACATACCATGATTGGTTTCAGACCTAACTTATCAATGCAGGACATCATGTTACAGATTAAGCATCAAATACTCGACCTGGGGACCAGATCTTTAGAATCAAACGCCATCCTTGGCCTTGATCTCACTAAGACCTTCGGTTCCATCACATCATCACATACAGAGCCATATTACAGAATCTTCAGAGAATGAGGATAGGAAAGCGCACCTACGCTAATGTGAGAGACTTCCTATCCAACCGCACTGCAAGAATTGCAGTCAGAGAGGCAAGGTCTGAAGAGAATTGGGCAGTAAGGGGGACGCCACAGGGTTCGGTGCTGTCTCTCCTGTAATTTAATGTGGCGATGATCGGCCTACCCACAAAACTTGACCAGATCAAGGGCCTTGACATAGCGTATACGCAGACTACATCACCTCTGGGTGACGGATGGTAGTGACGGCGAAAGTGAAAACATATTGAAGGAGGCTGGTGACACTGTAGAGAGATATGTTAAAGGTAAGGGGCTAAAATGTTGTCCTTAAAAGTCGGAATTGGTAATTTATCGGCCCACATGTAGGGGACGCAAAAGCATACAGGAAAGGCCAGACATCACGATTTTTGCAGGGGTAAGTAAAATACCCCCGGTGGCAAGCCTACGAGTTCTCGGCTTCCGTATATCTGAAAATAGGCACAATAGAGAAACTATTAGGCTATTAGAGAACAGCGTCCACCAAACAAGCAGGCTGATCAAACGAATGACCAAATAAAACTATGGTATGAAGGAACACAACTTAGTTCGTTTAGTCCAGGCTTTTGTTGTCAGCCGGTACGTGTGCGTCGCCCCATATCTTAAACTACACACAACCGAACAGAGCAAAATAGATTTAATCATTAGGAAAAAATATAAACAAGCAATGGGTCTACCGTTAAATACGTTGAACGACAAGTTCTTGGCTCTAGAGCTACATAACATGCTCGCCGAGCTAATAGAGGACCACATGATGGCATGTCAGTATGATCGGTTAACTCAGAGTCCTACGGGCAGGCATATTTTGGACACCATTGGCGTCACGTTCAACGTGATAAATAAGGTAAAAAAAGACATTCCGCACGAATCAAGAGGGCATATCGTGGTGCCTTCGTTACCCAGAAATATGCATCTTGAGCATCAGACGCTTAAAATACAAGAATGACGAAAAGCCTGCATAAAAAGTTCAGCAACGCCCGGGAGGTGGTCTATGTAGATGCAGCAGAATACGAGAATGGCCGAAACATGGTAATCGTAGCTACGAATATTCAAAGGGATTCAAACGTCAGTGCCAGTGTACGTACAGAATGCGCAGAAAAGGGGAAGGAGGTGGTTATTGCACTAGCACTAGCCTTCTTAAAAGCCAAAGTCGTGATCAGCAATTCCAAAACCACTGTTAAAAGTTATGCCAAGGGAAGGATCTCGCCGGAAGCGCTAAGAATTCTGGCTATCTTTTACGACGACAGGGTAGTTTATATTGTTACGGGAAGGAGACTGACTCAGAGGGGTAGTCACCGATGTATTTACAGCCGGTTAGGCGAGCAGTGCCTGCCACACAGATTAGCTCGCGCCAGTCTATCTGCTTTGTCTTCTTCAGCTCCATGCACTGGCACGTAGCATGACCCCCGGCAGCGGAGGCACCGTCCCGGTGCTTTAAAGGTCGTTATCTGACGCATTATTGTAGGGCTTGATCCGCGAGACGTGTACAGTATTACTGGCTGCATAGTAGATGATGATGGACAGATGGGGCTGATCTCGTGGGTGACAGGTGTACTTGACGCAATATACGGTAGGGTCCCGTGTAATGAGACAGATGTTATTCGGATAGGCCCAGCTGACGATGAGGGGACCAGAGTAAAACGAGGGTACCGGGAGCGAAATACACGTCTCTATGTTCCGGATCGTACCGACGGCATTGGTTGGTTTGCGACGCCATCAGCCGAGCGCGATGAAGCTGACGGGCATGATCGGCTCGCGCAATCGCGTCGCGGGCATACTCGCTGGTGGACGAGGTGTGAGCTGTGATGACTGTGTCCAGTGGTAAAGTCGGCTCTCTTACGTACAATAAGTAGAACGGCGAAAAGCCCGCTGTGTCGTAACGGGATGAAGTATACGCGAAAGTTGCGTTAGTAAGGCAAGGTCCCAGTCTCGGTGTTCGGGCAACACGTACATAGCGAGCATATTTGTTAAAGTGCGGTTAAATAGTTCCGTGAGGCCGTTGGTTTGACGGTGGTAAGCGGTTGTCAGTGTGTGTTGCATGGAACGAGAACGCAGAATGTCGGCGATGATTTGGGATGGAAATGTACGGCCACGGTCTGTGAGAAGCTGTCTCGGAGCACCGTGAATCAATTTAACGTCCCGTAACAAGAAGTCAGCCACATCGGTTGCACAGCTGGTCGGTAGAGCTCGCGTAACAGCGTAGCGTGTAGTGTAGTCTGTAATAACGGCTATCCATTTGTTTCCTAATGTTGATGTGGGAAAAGGACCAAGCAGGTCTAACCCAACACGGTAAAATGGTTCCGCGGGTATGTCAATTGGTTGAAGATGGCCAGCGCGTAGCAGCGACGGTGTTTTATGACGTTGGCATAGGTCACACGTGGCAACGTATTGGCGTACCGAACGAGCAAGGCCTGGCCAGAAAAAACGGCGCCGGACGTGCTCGTGCGTGCGAGACACGCCAAGGTGTCCAGCCGTGGGAGCGTCGTGAAGGTCGGTGAGAACACAGCGGCGCAAATGCTTAGGCACAACAATGAGAAGGTCGGGCCTGTCTGGTTGGAAATTGCGACGGTATAGCACACACTTTTGAATGACAAAGTAGCAGACGGAAGCATCATTTGTGGAGGATTCCATGCGGCTGATGATGTCAAGCAGCTCTGGATCACGCTTCTGTTATTCCCCAATATTAAGGAAGTCGGAGACTGACAAGATAGAGTTCTCCGTGGGCTCGTCAGTGTCCTCAAGATCGCCGACAGGGTACCGGAAAGGCATTCGGCATCATGGTGTAAGCGGCCAGATTTGTAGACCACCGAATAGGAAAACAATTGCAGGCGCAAAGCCCAGCGACCAAGCTGGCCTGATGGATCTTTCTGAGAGTTGAGCCAGCAGAGTGCGTGGTGGTCGGTAACTACCGAAAATGGGCGTCCGTATAGAGAAGGTCGAAATTTCGCCACCGCCCATACAATAGCCAAGCACTCACGCTCTGTTATCGAATAGTTACGTTCAGGGGCGGATAGGAGGCGGCTGGCATATGCAATAACGCAATCATGGCCATGTTGTTTCTGCGCCAGCGCTGCACCAATGCCATGCCCACTTGCATCTGTACGGAATTCCGTAGGGGCAGCAGGGTTGAAGTGTGCCAGAATTGGAGGGGTAGTGAGAAGATCGACGAGAGTCGAGAACGCAGAAGCCTCTTCGGAGCCCCATAAAAATGGGACTTCTTGCTTGAGGAACTGCGTAAGCGGCCTCGCTATGTGCGCAAAATTTTTCACGAAGCGTCGGAAGTAGGAGCATAGTCCGATAAAGCTGCGTACATCCTTCGCAGATCGTGGTACAGGAAAGTTATTGACGGCGCTGATTTTTGCCGGGTCTGGTTGTACACCGTTGGCGTCTACTAAATGGCCAAGCACTGTGATTTGATGGCGTCCAAAGTGACATTTGGACGAGTTGAGCTGCAGGCCAGCGCGACGGAAGATTCCCAGGATGGCTGAGAGGCGCTCTATGTGAGTTTCAAATGTTGGTGAAAAGACGATGACGTCGTCAAAGTAGCACAAACAGGTAGACCATTTGAATCCTCTGAGCAGGGAGTCCATCATTCGTTCGAAGGTGGCCGGAGCGTTACAAAGGCCGAACGGCATGACCTTGAACTGATATAGGCCATCGGAGGTGATGAATGCCGTCTTTTCACGGTCCATTTCATCTACCTCTATCTGCCAGTAGCCGGAACGAAGGTCTATGGAGGAAAAATAGTGTGACCCATAGAGGCAATCAAGTGCATCATCTATTCGTGGCAGAGGGTAGACGTCTTTTTTGGTAATTTTGTTTAGCTGTCGATAATCTACGCAGAAACGCCATGCACCGTCTTTCTTGCGGACTAGCACTACAGGAGAAGCCCAAGGACTGCAGGATGACTCAATGATGTCCTCGGCGAGCATTTATCGACCTCACTTTGAATGATGTGACGCTCGGCCGCCGACACCCGATATTGACGCCTATGAAAAGGATGCTCATTACCAGTGTTTATGCGGTGGCTCATACCGGTAGCTTTCCCCAACGGACGGCCGCTGATGTCAAAAACGTCGATCTAGGACAGCACAACCCGGTGGAGCTCATCAGTCTGCTGTGGCGTTAAGTTGGGAGCGATCATCGAAGTAATAGCGCTGTCGGAGCAAGTGGCAGATTGATGTTGAGCGTGGGGGTCAGAAAGGGCGGCCATCGCGAAAACATCTACCACATTGTCTTCTAAAGTGCAGAGCAACGCCAAAGAGATCCCTTGTGGCAAAACTTGAGGTGTCAACCTAAAGTTGACAACTGGGAGGCACGTAGAATCTTCTGTGACGGACAGAATGGTTTGCGGTAATGTAATGCAACGGCTTATAAGAACATCGGTGTTAGGGGTCAGAACATAGTCACCATCGGGAACTGGTGGTATTGAGACGAGCTCTTTGTAGGTCAGTGTCTGTGGAGGGAGGCGCGCGTGTCCCGTTGTGCAGAGGCGACTCGGCCGTTACGTAAGAGGTTCTGTTGCAGGCAAGTGTAGACGGAGCGTACTGGTCGAACAGTCTATGAGGGCAGAATGCGCGGACAGGAAGTCGAGGCCTAAGATTACGTCGTGGGGGAAATGATCAAGGACGGTGAAGAGAACAACTGTGTGTCGGTCCGCAATGCTCACATGAGCGGAGCACATTCCAACGATAGATGCTATTCTACCATCCGCAACACGGACGAACTGAGTGGTCACAGGTGTGAGAACCTTCTTGAGCTTGCGGTGAAAATCACTCGTCATCACGGAAAGTTGGGCGCCGGTATCGACAAGAGCAGTGACATGTACGCCGTCTACTTGTACGTCTATGAGGTTCCGTTTTGTCGGTATCGTCAAAAGAGGATTTTCGGTCAGTCCGAGCGATGCAGCGCCACCTCCAGGGGCTGCAACGCTTAGTTTTCCGTCGGGGAACCTTGTGGGAAGGCGGGGGAAGATGGTCGGCGGGGCTGTAGAGAACGAGACTGGTGACGTTGGGGGGATGGAGAACGGGAGTAGCGGTGTTCAGAAGCAGGTTCCTGGGCAAAATGGTCGCGGTTGGTCTCACGGCGATAGGCAGGACGTGCATAGAAGGCACGAGAGGAAGGTTGTGCAGGAGGACCCCAGCGACTTCTGCAATGGCGAGAAATGTGCCCAATTCTGTGACACGAGAAGCATATCGGCTTGTCATCATGTGTTCGCCATGCGGACGGATTACAGAACGTTAAGGGAGAGCCGGTCGGGAAGGGACGTGCAGGCGTGTATCGGGGCTGGTAGTCGGTGCGGGGAGGTGGTGAGATAGAGTGAATTCCCAAGCTGGTGATTTCCTGCCGGACGACTGCTTGAATGAGAGGCAACGTAATTGGCGGAGAGGGGTCAGGGGACTTTGGTCCCACCTTAGCTGGAGCAGCCGCTTCAAGGTCCCACCTGACGATTCGCGTCAAGTTGTCACAGGTGTCTGTTGGATGATATCTGTCGAGACACGATGACGTCGCAGTGGTGTTCGGGAGGCGCTGGAACGGATGGGAGATGCGTCTGCTTTTAGCTTGTTGAACCGGCGGCATTCTTGAATGATCGCATCAACAGATGACACATTGTTGAATACCAACAAGTTGAACGCATCGTCGGCGATACCCTTTAGGATATGCGCAACTTTTTCAGGTTCAGACATAATTTCGTCAGCTTGGCGGCATAGTGAAAGTACAGCCTGAATATAACCGATGTAGGGCTCCGTGCAAGATGGTGCGCGAGTCGACAACTCATTTTTCGCAGCTTCACGACGACCAGATATTGCCAAAAAGCTCATGGATCTTAGCCTTGAAGCTGTCCCAGCTTGTTATGTCATGCTCGTGGTTATCAAACCAAACACGAGGGGTTCCGTCGAGATAAAAGATGACGTTTGCGAGCATAAGTGTGGGATCCCACCTGTAAGTGGCGCTGACGCGTTCGTAGAGGCGTAGCCACTGGTCGACGTCGGAACCCTCGCTGCCCGAGAACACGCCGGGGTATTTGAGCACGGGAAGCGTCACAAAAGTTGTTGCGGGCGCTGTGTTGGCAGGTTGGGCAGAAGCTGGAGCGACCGGATAGAATGTAGCCGAGTGTTGAGTGGTCATGTTGAAAGCCGTGAGGGAGCGTCCACTTCGGAGTTTCGTGGCGAGGACGGGGATCGCACAACTCCACCAAATATGTTACGGGAAAGAGACTGACTCAGAGGTGTAGTCATCGATGTATTTACAGCCGGTTAGGCGAGCAGCGCCAGCCACACAGATTAGCTCGCGCCAGTCTATCTGATTTGTCTTCTTCAGCTGCATGCACTGGCACGTATCAATAATAAATGGACACCTGCTCTTCCCTCACCGGGAACGAGATCACGCACGACCTATCTATAGAACTGGCCGGCCCAACAGGCGCAGCGCGAAGTCAGAACGGAGAGGGACCACATGATTAGTTATGAACCGATCACAAAACACTGCAGGCTAGAAAGAATTCGATTCCCCCCGGGACATACCTCGCTCAACAAGCACCAGGTGACGGCATGGCGCCTCTTACAAACCAACACTTTCCCGAACCCGGTAACTTTTCACTACATCTACCCAGAGATATACACAGATTTGCGTAAGTTCTGTAATCAAAGCGCGGATATCAATCATATACTGTGGGCTTGCCCCTCAGTGACGGGGCAGTATAAAAAATACAGCAGTGGAGAGCAGTGGGAGACCACACTGCTAAGCGCAGACCCTGAAGTGCCACTCGACGTCCGGAAAGCCGAGGATGCCACCAGAGCGCAAGGACACATGGCTGCCACCTAGTAGAAAGAGACAATTCTTCCACATCTTGCAGTTTTTTTAATTAAGGTAGTTCCTCCTCCTTTAAACCTCCCTGGAACAAACAAATCGCCCTTTCAATCGGTACCCGTCAAGTCTAGATTTGCTTTGCACGGACAGTCTTAGTTATAGGCGGGAGTAGTTTTCATGGCAAATAACTTTGAGAGAGCAAGCGCAAATCATTGACTGTGCTTCCTTTGATGATGACCTCTTCCCTCTTTGGTTTTACTTTCATGTAGATATTGGTTGACATGACAGACTGTGTGGCTGTATCACTGAATCACCGTAATATGAGTTAAATATATTGTGATTCACCTAATTGTATAGCTTATTGTTAATTGGCCTAAAGAATGCCTTCGATTAATGGATATTTTCACCTAGTTTTATTGCACTAAATATGGTGGCCGCATGAACAAATGGTTGACAAAATTTGGAGGTTGTGATTTTGAGTGAACATTTTTCACATCGGTAGTAATTCATTGTCGAATACTCTTCCCTAGGGCATAAAAGCACAACACACTTCATGAAACTTTACTGAAACATTACGAAATATAAGTACCTGTTTTAAATGTCAAGGTGATATTATTATTTCACACACGTCGACAGTACAAAAGTACGAAAAAAACCGTATCAGAACCTTCTTCAGTGGTGCTTCCAATATTTCTGTATATATTGCGCAACTTATTCTGACGCAACCGTGGCATGCAGTAGAGCCACGATGAAGGCAACATGGGTCACGTAGCCCTTTCCAAGTTTCTTCTTGAAGTGATGCTTCCTGTTTCTGTAGGAGTGTGGTATCGTACGTAGGTGCGAGGAAAAAACACTTCATGGTAGGAACAACACAGATTTCATTTGTTGGGTTTAACGTCCCCAAACCCCATAAGATTATAGAAGACGCCGTAATGGAGTGCTCCGAAAATTTCGACCACCCTAGAACAAGACTGAATGTTTATTCAAGAGGCTTCTTTTGTACCCTGGCCAGAGGGCCGATGCATGCGCCTTGAAGAGGGGTGAAGGCACGAGGGGTCGGCATGCTTCTCGCATTTCCATCTGATGATCAACGATATATCAGGAGTGGCACACAAACCTGAACAACATACTCAGCTTTGCAAAGTGGCTTCGAAACAACAAGGAAAATAAATTATTTTAATGTTCTAATAAGAGATTCAGTGTAGTTTTTCTTCAGTACTATTATAACATCTGGCTTTGCTTGGTCCCACATCTCGCTTTCGAACTTCTCTTGAACATCCTTTGCGTCTGACTCGTTTGGAAACGCTTTTAGCTCGGTGAATGGTGGTTTTACACTCACGCCTAATGTAAAGTCTGTTATGTGAGTGACATTTGCACCTGAAATAGGTTAAATAATTACTCAGTTTGTCGCCACATGCACCAAAAATAATCATGAACATGAAACGCTTTGTCGTATGGTCTCGAATAATGTGAGGGCAGATTAAAGCATAGAAGGCACGTTACAGCTCTCAATTCGGGGATAACTTTCTGTGGCAATAAAGAGAAAACTACAAGGGTGGAGCTACAGCACATGTAGTCCTGCGTGAAAAAGTCCAGCTCGAGTCGCTTTTTGAATGCCGGCCGTGTTCGAGTATTACCACTGCACAAAATTTGCTACGTCTGCTTACACAGCTATTTGTAAGTGAAATTCTACGCGACCTCCTTCGGTGAGTCATCAGAATAATCTGAGGGCGGCGAGCCCTCCATCGAAGGTGCCATTTCAAAGACGAAGACGTCATTTCGAAGACGAAGACGCCATTTTGACTGTGAGGTGCACCGAAAACGCGCGACGTTTTCAGAAGTGCAAAAACGCGAAATGACACTTACAAAGCGAAACAAATAACATCTCCTTCGTTCGTGCAACGTTTCTTTGTGAACAGCATCCCGTACACAATAAAGTTATTCTTTATCATCTTCTCGTGAAAAACAGACGCATTTGTGGGATTATATTCTTTAGCGGGGGCACACGCCCAATTTAGTTCCGTACCATACCCTTCATTGCCACAAAAAATTATCGCCGAGTATAGCAGGTATGAGAAGCTCTTGCACACTTGCTGCTAAAGAGGGCTGGAATGATGCTCTTGGAATCGGCTATACGTGAGTTCTCACTTTAATGAGTGGTAGAATTTGGAAGCCAGCAGTTTGCGTGCAAAACTTTTGTCGCCAATAATATTTTCTTTATTTGTTGACGGATAGAAAAAACGAGATGAGGGGAAAAGATTTTGTCAGATCGATTCACATCTAGGCTGGAATCACTTTCACAAGCACAAAAACTGTCAGCAGCCACCAAGAAGC
Organism: Rhipicephalus microplus; assembly: GCF_013339725.1. NCBI lineage: Eukaryota > Metazoa > Arthropoda > Arachnida > Ixodida > Ixodidae > Rhipicephalus > Rhipicephalus microplus. The sequence goes on from NC_051174.1 coordinate 32,748,426, forward strand.
GTTTTAAATGCCAATTCATTTCTTAGTCAGGCTATGTCAGGCGTCCGTCAGGATCCGTCCACCACCCTCTCTCATCGAAACAGCTGCGGGTGCGTGTTCTTACCCTCACCCTTAGTAACTAGAGCATGTGGTGCGAGGGAGTGTAGGAGAGGTTAGGTGCAGTGAATCGCGGCTCCTACTCGCGCCGTTCACTTTTTCTCCTCCCTGCGCCCCAGTTTCCAGTCTGCTCGGGTCTCACTCTCTACCGTTTACTGGCTGGGCGCCTCTCAACAACACCCGGAAATGTGTGCTTAGATGCTGCTGTGAAATGCCAACGCCGAGCTGAGACCACTCCTCATTTTTTTTCACTTCAGAGTATCCGTTAACCGCGCTAGCTAACAGAACTGGAAACGCACACCGTGTTTCTCGAGACAGAAAAACGCCCCGTACGGTGAACGACGCAATTGGCTGCATCATGTAAGAAAAAAAAGAAAACAATATTGTTCTGACACTGGGTTCTCACGTGCGAAACACCGTTATGAATGCTACGCAATGCATTCGTATTTGCAAACGATGCCCTTCGGGGAGGTGGGCACATTTTATTAGGGGCCAAGCTCCATGGGTCGTGGGTCGGGCGTTTACTGTATGTAGTAGCCATCTCCCATTTTAGTCGTTGGAACACTCGCTAGATGGCGGTACAAATATACGATCGATATGTGGTGACAAGATGCAAGATGGTGGTGCTTGGTGTGTTCACTAGAAGGATGGACGGACGGGCAAACATACAGACAGATGGACATGTGGGCAGACAAACTAACGAAGAGACAGACAGACAAGCGGGCGGATGGACATACAGACGGACAGGCAAATGGAAGGACGGGCGGGTGGATGGACGCAGTCAATGAATTATTCACGGTTTGCCGACAAAACCTTTCGAAGCTTCGCCCCACTCATGCTCATTCACTCCGTGGATATGCTGTGATTTTTCTTTTTTGATCTCTTGAACTCGTCTCGAACAGGTAGGCCGGCCTCATTTTGCCAGCAAAAGCTGTATGTGGTCAGCTGTTGGGCTAGTCTGTTCGACATCTTTCTTACCGGAGCACGGATTTCGTTAGGTTAGGTTTCTGTCGTGTTGTTCTTTTCCACACCGAATCCACGCTTCCCTAAGCGAGAAAGTTGTAGTACGCTTTCGCGTGTCTACTTCGCTCTTCGCTTTCTTTGTTTCTTTATTGAAATAGAAAATAAACGAAGTTTTTATCACTGTTTCTTGGTGACGGCTACCCCTTTCTACTTGATTGTAAATAGCCTATATACGTATACACAGTTCTACACAGATGAGTGCAAAAGTTCCGCCATGGGCAGAACAAACATGTAGTGGCCACACTCACTTTTACTCTAGTCCGCTCAGTAGGTTGTCTGAATCTTCGTTTCTTCAAAGAAGCTTTGCAGCACCTTCATTGCTTTGCCGATTTGTTCTAGATGGCGATGGGCCTAGTATTGTATCCAACGCAAACGACCACTCGGGACCTTACGTATGCAGTTGCTGTTCGAGTCACCTTCAGTGTGTGTCGTGTTTACGACAGTCGAGCAAGAGGTGATAGATATCCTCGTCGTCGTGGCCGCGTGAACATGCTGACGATGTTGCGCGCTGAATACTAAGCAGGAAGTGCTTTGTGTAAGCAGTTCCAAGTCGTAGTCGATGTATAAGTGTGTCGATGCGTCTTGGGAGGCAACGATCTAATTTTTGTTAAAGATTACGATCAGCAGCATGTAGAATCGGTTCCTTTGTTTTGTCTGTCAACCAGGTAGACAAGCATAATTCACGTTTCATTGTTCCTAAAATTCTAGTTACATTGTATTGAGATACAGGAATGAGGCACGTTTGCGCAGAATGATGAGCGGTTTTCGCCAACTCATCCGCCATTTCGTTTCCCTTGATTCCGCAGTGACTGGGAACCCACTGAAATGCAACTGGATGATTTGACTTCGTAGCTTCTGAAAGCTCTTTTAGTATAGCGTATACTATACGCACGTCAATGTGTCTTGAAGTGGCATTTTCCATACAAGCAAATGCCGCCCGGGAGTCTGTAATTACCACCCATTTCAATTGAGCTTATGGCTAGCAAAATCGCAACGAGCTCCGACGTTGTTGAAGAGGAGAGATGGCCGAACCGACATGAATTTTCTTCGTGTGATTCCGGAATTGCAAATGCTGATCATCTTTCTTCTACCATTCCTTAGCGCAGGGTAGCAAACCGGATGCCCCAATTTTCTGTTGACCTCCCTGCATTTCTCCCATTTTATTCTCTCTCTTCATTTCATTCTTCATAAGCTATTACGCTTAAAGTGCGCTAGGGCATTTCTCTGTGGGCCTTTTCCTTCCCGGGAAAGTCAAAGACTGTGTGCTACCGAACGTGTGGTCGATCTATAAGACCAAATTCGATGGACTAACAAGCTGAGAAAATAGATAAGGTAAATTTCATTCATTTTAAACTTGTTTACACACACGCATGTACACGCACACAGAATCTAGAACATGCCGAGAAACTGTTCCTACTAATTTGATAAATTTCTGCAGTTTTATTTGCATTCTTTCGAACATCTGCCTTCATAGACACATATAGTTAGTGAGAAGAGTGTGTGCTGCTGCCGCAAGTATGTTATTCAGCGCGATGCCAGGGAAATGATCGTTGCAAAATAAATCGAATACTTTTGTTTCACAAAAATGTTTTGTGACTGACACACGGAGCGACGTTTCCTCTTTTGCTCTGGCCCCTCCCGCCATGGTGCGTGGCAGCGTTGCCGATAGGCGTATCAGCCGGGGGGGGGGGGGGTCAGGGGGTGCGCAAGCCTTCCCCCCCCCACTTTCGACAGTGGTTACCGTCGGCTAAGCGCTGGGAAAAACAACTAGGGCTACATTTTTCTTCACCACTGTAATCACTAAATTATATTGTTATGAGAAAAAGAACATCCTGCGGAGCAAAGGTAAAATGTAGTGATTAGTTTCCAACATTTCAGCAGTGACCATTTCCTTGAAGGCTCCTCACGACGCTTTCTGCCCTGTACAGTAGCACTGCAAAGTGGGCTATCGCTAAACAGGGGCCCCTTATATTACATCACTTGTTCATGTTTTTATTCTGCTGTGACTGGCCGATGCAGTTATAGGTGGGAGAGAACAAACTTTTTTATGAACTGGTCAAAGTATTTTCTACTTCATGAAATCATTTCCTTTCATCAAATCTGTAACCATCACCACTGCTCTGTCGAAGCTGCTGTCAGCACATGAGTGCGACTAATCATTGTAAATATTTTAGTTTTGCCGTACTGGAAGCGCCAACAAAGGTTTTCGCTTTAATCTCCGATGAATCTGATCATCCTTCATTATGGCAACTTAGAGCGATGAAGGCAGGTCACAAAGCGGTCACGAACAAAGCAGTGGACTCGAGCTCAATGAGAACCTAAAATAAGTAGATAGAAATGCTCGAAACACCTTTGGTTCCTCAAGGAGTGCTTCACAATAAAAAGATGAAATTTTGTGAGCTGTTTTTTGTCATTAAAAATTTAATTCAATGATAAATGATTTACAGCTGAGGTGGCCGCCATCAATATATTTGTATTCATGCAGAAAGTTGTTAGGTAGTGCCTAAAAGCGTGGCGTGTGATATTATCACATGCATAATGTATGACAAACATGTACGTGTTGTCCCAGTGCGTACTGCTTAAAACTGATTGTCCTTATATACGCTATATATATATATATATATATATATATATATATATATATATATATATATATATATATATATATATTTATGGCAACAATAAGGTGTACACCTAAATTGAAAGGTATATATTTACCGGCGGACGAGTGCAATAGGTGGTAGCCCCCCTCAATTGCAAAAAAGTTGGTACGCCACTGGGGTTGCCACTGACTTTCGAGCGTAATTAGCCAAACGACAAGCGAAAAGTCGCCAAAAAATTTTCATTTTTCATAGAGTTCCACCAAAAAGTTACCACTCTATAGACCAGTAAATGCAGCGATCCTAAAAACGAAAATTGCTAATTATGTAGAGATTATTGGAGTAGAGCATCATCCTTAACTTCTAAACTATATTTACGTTTTCACTAATGCCAGTCGCATCACCCGCTAAACCATGGGAGTGGTTAGTGGACTTGGAGTCCCATCACCCGCTTCACTACGGGAGCACTGAAAAAAGGCGTGCCTACACCAGCAGCGTCCCTGAATGCTAGTGCCTGGTAACAAACGTTTGTGATGGTTTCAGTTGTAGCGAATACAGGGTGAAGTACTCGCTACAACAAGACAGGGACGGCTGGCGTAGCCTTCCTTGCAAACCTGGAGAACTTTATTGCGATGGACACATGCCCGTGATAATTGTACAACTTATTTAGAAAACAACACAGATAAATTCGAAAGTACTGCGTAACTGTCGCAATTCTCGCACTAAGTTTTCTGTGAGGCAATTTTACTGCTACACATTTCCCTCAGTGCAGTTTCTGAGGGCTGCCCAAAAAACCTGACTTCTTTGCCAGGCAGGAAAGTATCCTAAAAGCAGGTAAAAACTCTAAATACCATATTAGGGGGTACTACAGCAGTGAAGAAGTCGACAAGCTATTCAGAAGAGGTGGAGCTGTAGTTGAAACACGCAGCCTAAGCGCACCTAGCCGCTTCAGAAGCGATACTTTAAAAAACCTTTTAGCTCTTAAAGCACCTGAAAACTTCGTAAAACGCCCCCACCTCGCGGCACACGAAGAGTCCACTGACCACAATTTTGCTTGGAGGTTACTGGCGGACGCACTAGTGTGCCAGTGCCTCTATAACTTAGGTTTCGTAATAACATACTGAATCGCGCGTGAAGTGCGCCTTCCAATATTACAAAAAAAAAGTCACAACTTTGCAGCAAAGGCGAAGCAATGAATGCAATCGCAACAAATTGGAAGGTCACTTACAGAACGGAAAGCAGATCAGAACGCTCCCCGCGTTTCTCACGCACAAATAACGCATGAAACGTACTTACAGGCACAGATTCACGACAATAAACATCTTAGTTGTTACTTCGCTGTGTCTGAAAAACGCGCGCTTTTCGCAAACGGAGACTGGGATGATTGCAGTGACCTTTGTGCGTCCAGTAACTACAATTGAATCGTTCCAGGTAAAGCCTGAGGCCAGCCAAGGCGTATGATGCTCTCCTCCTTCCTACCGCGAGATAAGGGCGCGCGAGGGAGCGTCGCTCTCCTCCACTAAGTGAGGCAAAGTACGCGAGGGAGATCTGAGCGTGCGCCGCTGCGTGATCTGGCGGCGCGTGCACATTGCACCATCTTGCTGGCAATGCTGAAAACATGATAGTTCCCTTCGAAATGCCCGTGAGCAGCGGTAGGCGGTAGATATAAATAGCTTGCTGTTTGACGGACTTGCTCCTCAGTGGCTCAGTGGTTAACGCCTTGCACTCATGATTGAGAGGACCAAAGTTTGATTCCGCGTGCCAGAGTCTTTTTTTTTTCTTATTGCTTTTTTCAATATTTATATATATATATATATATATGTGTGTGTGTGTGTGTGTGTGTGTGTGTGTGTGTGTGTGTGTGTGTGTGTGTGTGTGTGTGTGTGTGTGTGTGTGTGTGTGTGTGTGTGTGTGTGTGTGTGTGTGTGTGTGCAAGAAAGAGACAATGAAATTTTCACGGAAGTGTCTTTACTAAACGTTTTCAGCTGGTGGACCAGCCTTCATCAGAGTAATGTGACAAAAGTTCATACACGGCTTTAAAAGCTCCTTTCAATAACAGGTCAGCGCCATCGGCGCTGGTTAGCATTACAATGCACATCATAAAATGTCATGTGCTTCAGAAAAAGAAAAAACAAAATAAAGAGACAAAAATGGGAAAACCAGAAAGGTACACACATACTGAAGACATGGTTGAAGATTCCCTTACATGAACTGTGACGTGATACCATGCTTATACGTAGTTAAGAGATGTAGAAGTGCAGTGGTGTAATGACATTGCATGGCAGCATAAGAACAATCTTAGTGATATGTGAACGTTTAATAGATTGATTGATTAGTGGGGTTTAACGTCCCAAAACCACCATATGATTATGAGAGACGCCGTAGTGGAGGGCTCCGGAAATTTTGACCACCTGGGGTTCTTTAACGTGCACCCAAATCTGAGCACACGGGCCTCGACATTTCCGCCTCCATCGGAAATGCAGCCGCCGCAGCCGGGATTTGAACCCGCGACCTGCGGGTCAGCAGCCGAGTACCTTAGCCACTAGACCACCGCGGCGGGGCAACGTTTAATGGAAGCCAATGTGAAATGATTGAAGATAAATTAAATAAATAAAAATAAAAAGGGCAGACATAGAAGGCATGATTTAGGCGGTACAATTTGAAACCAGTGCATCATCGCTCTTAATCTAGTGAAAGACAGGTCAGTTTTCCTTTGTTTTCGTTGATTCCAGCTGAAACAGTGTTACATTTATGAATAAGATATGATTCGCGCAGTTCACGATCATGGCTGGTGTGGAATCCCGATTCTAGTATCGTGACTTTGAGGTTACTAAATGAGTGGCCGGGCATGTTTACATGCTTTGATAATGGAAGGTTTGGTTCACCATGCGATCTGTGATTGTTGAAACGTATTCTGAACGGGGTTTCAGTGTGGCCCATGTATTGCATATGGCAGGTGCCACACTCAAGCAAATACACTACATTGGATGAATCACAATTAAAGCTTCCCCTGATTGTGAAAATGAATTGGTTAGATGTGCTGGTGGCTGTTATAGACGGTTCTATTCGAGGACAAACTTTACAACGGGGTTTGTTGCAGTGGCTACAACCAGTACAGTTAGCGGTAGCAATTTTAGATGACGTCAGTATGTCACCTATGGTTTTTGAGTGCCTATAAACTACTCGAGGGGGTTCAAGAACAACCGCTTTTAGTCTGTCGCTTTGGGTGAGGATGTTGTAATGGTTACGCAGTATACCTTGAACTTTGGAAATGGACGCTGAGTGTGTTAGTACTAAATTGGCTGACTGAATTCCGTTGCTTTTTATGCTACCTTTTAAACAGTCCATTCGATCGCGTCCTCTGGCTCGGTGTATCGCATCGTCAATATTTTTTTCCGGATATTTTCGCTTAAGAAGCTTCTCTTTCAGATCATGGCAGCAGGAATTGAAATCTTGATCTTCAGAGCATATCCACCTGAAGCGCTGTACCTGGCTATGTGGAATTCCAGTCTTCCAATGGCGCACGTGGCTACTTTCAAGATGAAGAAACTGGTGATTATCAGTTGGCTTTTTAAAAAGCTTCGTAATTAGGCGTCCATGGGAAATGGTAATCGTGACGTCGAGAAAGGCTACAGACAAGGGTGAGTAAGTATGGGAGAATGTTATAGCGGGATGTACCTGGTTGAATTTCCCTATAGAGTTTAGAAGTTCTGCTTCACCATGTGTCCAAATAAAAAATATGTCATCGATGTAGCGTTTGAAATGCTCTGGCATATTTTTTATTTGGACTTTTTATTTTTACTGGAGAGTGAAAGTGTGATGAATGACGATGGTAAGGTAGAAAGATGATATGTTCTTATTACGCTAGGTAACTCTATAGACTTGCATCCAGTTCAGTGGCTTCTATGAATGTGATGACGGCTCGTATGACCACATGTGTGCTGCTGGCGTCAGGCCAAGGACCTAACACAACCTTATCGGTTAGTGGTGGACTAATATATCGGCCAATCGAAGATATTCGTGGCTGACGTTCGCTTGCATATGCTGGACAGTCGCAAAATATCTGTTCGAGCGTTTCTGGCAATCGACAGTGACCAAAATTGGGACCTGTGTCATTACAGCCAATCAAGTGAATGTAACGTCTCGCGTAAGCCACACCGAGGCGAATGCGGTGGATAATGCATCAGATGCTTCGCTTTAACTTGTGAGGCATACCGAACTTCATTTCAGGGTCCCATTTATGCAGCCGCTTGTGCTGGTGCTCTGGTTTCTGCAAGTGCTCTAAGATGGAGTTACGCATTACGCGTTGAAGTAAGCATCTTGTCGAGAAAATGCGATGCACACTTCCGGGGCACTATTTAAAGCTCTCTTAGCTTCAGCGTCCACCTCCTCATTGCCCATCATGCCACAATGAGCAGATATCCATTGAAATATTACCTGATGTCCATTTTTGTAGCAATGCCAAGAAGCTCTGCAATTTCAATCGATAAAGTACGATATGGACCTTGTCTCGTGAAGCCATCGATGGTTTGAAGAGCAGCTTTGGCATCGCGCAGTATCGTTCATTAACGAGCGGGTTCTGTCGACATGAAACGTATTGCCTCCCGAATAGCAACAAGTTTCACGGCTGTTGATGTGGTCTTGTGATCTATCTTGAAACGTCGAGCTATCTTCATCTGCGGGATGAGAAAGGCTGCGGCGGAGGTGCGCGACGTGGTAGATCCATCAGTATATACGTGCGCCACACCGTCGTACATAGTAAAAATGCGCAGCAGTGTAAGTTGCTTTAGGCCGATCGATGATACAAGGGACTTCTTCATAATCACAGGAATCTGAAGTACAACAAGTGGTCTAGGCAGGAGCCACGGAGGTGTCTCAGGAACACGTGGGGGAAAGAATCTTGGCGGTATGATGTTCTCCAGCCGTGATATAGCTCTTGAATAACTGCAGTATCGGTGGCTGGCAGGGAGCGCTGATAGGGGATGTTGCCTGTGTCGAGTCAACAGGTGAAGGTGGACTCGAAGAGGCTCGCAGAGCACATATACTTTGATTGGACAAGCGCAAGCTTCGGTGAGAGTTCCCTTGGTTGATGTGCATTGAGGTAAGCCCAAACATGTGCGCAACCCATGAGCTTGGATGCTTTCTAGCGTGCTCGCACAACTGGGCTTCATGTTTGAAAGCACGGGCATGCTGTATCGTAAGTACCTTACGAATAAAGATTGGCACAGTTGCAGGAGAGCTGCCTCCGAAGGGCCCAATCTTGCTCTGGCCATGACCCGAAGAACGTGGATAAAACTCTTGAGCTTTGACTTCAAGGCTGTGACGTGTTTTGACTATGATAGATTCTGGTCGAGGATAACACCCAGGAGTCTGTGTTGCGCAACAGCGCGAATTTCTGTTCCATTCACAGTTAGTGGGTATCTTGTCATTTGTTTTCGTGTAAATGCAAGCACTGCGAATTTTTCAGTTCACAGTGTGAGACCCTGACGACGTAGGTACCTTGCTGTGATGGTCACTGCACGTTGCAGTCGAGCACGCAGTTGGCGGCGCGTAGCTCCAGAAGCCCAGATGCAGATGTTGTCCGCATATGTGCTCACCTTCGCCGTGTCAGGAAGTTCAGTAGCAAGTCCAATCAAGGTGATGTTAAAAAGTGTCGGACTGAGAAAACTCCCTTGGGGAAGACCGCGGTGAAAGTTATAATGGTCTGTATCTCCATCGCTTGTTGACATATACACGGTGCGGTCGCTAAGGTAGCTCACGATCCATGCATACAGTCGTCCGCCTATTTCAAGATTCTCAAGCGCATCAAGGACGGAATAATACAAGACATTGTCGCAGGCGCCTTTAATGTCAAGAAAAACAGCAGCCACTAATATGCCTCGACGTCTTTCTTGTACAACATCGGAGACCAAGTTGATGACCCTGTCAATGGCCGATCGGCTTCTCCTAAAGCCATTCATGAACGCAGGAAAGCGATTATTGCTCTCTAAGAGCCACTCTAAACTCGACAATACTATCTTTTCATGACTTTGCAAACGCAGCTGCGTAATGCGATCGGCCGGTAAGATGAAAGCTCATTAGGGCACTTCACCGGTTTAAGCAGTGCAATTATGCGGCTGCACTTCCCCTTATCTGGAACATTTTTTGACTCCCAGGAGGTGCTGTAGTAAGATAACAGGAATTTCGTGCTTCTGTATCAAGATGGCGAAGTGCAGCGTACTTTGTCCGTAATTCCGTCCAGCCCGGGTGCCGATGAGCGTCGGGAAAGTGAAATTGCAGCGTCCAGTTCTTGCACTCTAAAAGGCACTTCGAAGCGTTCGTCGAAACACGGGGGCACAGTGGCGGTAAGAGTTTGGGTCACAGTGTGAGCGGTGGAAACGACAAGGCAACAGTAGTCCTTGGCTACCTCTCATTCACTCCGACCCTGATGTAGAGGCGCCGCACAAAATGGCCAAATTTGTTGTGGAGAAGATTGTAGAGTTCGTACTATCCGCCAGATTTTAGAGAGAGGCGGTCTTGGGTCCAAAGAACCGCAGAACGACCTCCATCGCTGCCTGTCCAACTTCTCGAGATGCCGATGAACGTGTCGTTGAGCTTGACGACAGGCTGAGAGGTCTGACTGTGATCTTGTTCTTCTGTATCGCCGTTATGCGCGGCTACGGATAGCATGAAGGGCCTCGTACTGTAAATTGATAGCTGATCGTTGCAGCGAAATGGTAACTTGTCTTGTTGTGTCACACAGGGACGAAAAACTGATGTCTTCTACTTCGGATGGTGCAGTAGTGCGCTGACAGCTGGTTTGCACAGATGACTTGAAGAGACGCCAGTCTCTCTGATGAACGCAGCGTGTGGCTGAACAGCGGTACCACCTAAACTGAACATAAGTTGGCAAGTGATCACTACTGTGAGTCTCTAGATCCGTGGACCAAGCTGCAGAAGACAGGAGACTCCTGGATATATATGTAATGTCAAGGCAGCGGTTGTAAGAAGTACCCTGAATGAAAGTTGGCGATCCGTCGTTGAACCCCCTAGTCCAAAATTACACACGAAGTCGCACAAATCTCTGCCACGGCCGTTCTTTACAGTGCTACGCCAGAGGGGATGATGTGCGTTGAAATCTCCAATGACAATGTGGGGGCTCTGAGCAGCCTGAAGCACAGACCTAACGTGGGAGCAGTCCATCTTCGCACTTGGATGGATGTATCCTCCAATAACTGGCAACGTGCGCCTTTTATACTTTATAGTCAAGCAAACGTAATCATTCGTTGTATGCGACAGAGTGTCATGTCGTACGTACGTAATATCGCGGCGTACACAAACTAGCACCTGCTTGCACGGTGATCACTGCGAGACCAAAGCTGGACGTACCCAGATAAACGGAATGTACAATCCATGTTTGGTTCGCAGATGACAATAACTGAGAACTGGTATTTCAATAACCGCTGTTTGAAATCAGAGAGATGGCCACGTAAACCACGACTATTTCACTGCATAAGAAGCGTCTGCCGCATGCGATCTTCCAACATCGAGGCCATGTTCGCTCACTGAAGAACAACAAGAAGTGGCTCCAGTACCTCAAGTAACTGGACAGCCGCTTTAGCCGCCGGAGTGTTTAGACCACTAAGGATCTTGCACATTGAACCCATCAACTTTCTAAGCATACTCTTGATGTCATTATTATCCATCTTGTCGTCCTGCTCGCCGCGTTCAGCAGCATTATGCGTGCAAGGCGTACACGTAGGTCTTGATGGTAAAGAAGGCCACTCCGAAGTATTACGTACTGGTGGTGGGTTGGCTCGTCCATTCGTCAGCTGTAAAGGTGTAATGGTATGGAAGCACAGACATCTTAATTTCTGGCCGGTAAAAGCAAGTGACGAGAAGGTGAAGCCTGGACATTTGACGTCAGTTCTTAAACTCCGTTAGCACTGCTCCATAGTTTGCGACGGTGTCGTGAACGACGTGTACTGCGCTGGACAGCCCTTGCAGCTTCTCTTTGCGTGGAGTGGTCCTTAACCATCTTCTTCATGATAGTTATTTGGTTCCTCATTTTAGTACAGTCCTTTGAGGTTGCGTCGTGGGCGCCCGTGCAGTTAGGACAATGTGTGGAAGCGTTGCAGTTGCCCTCGTCATGAGGTCCACCACACCGTTTGAAAGTTACCACACCCTTACAAACTGCACTGACATGCCTGAATTTCAAACATTTATGACACTGTAGAGGCCTCGGTACGTAAGGGCGCACCGGATAACGCACATATCCAACCTTGACGTGAGTAAGCAACGACTCGGCCTCGAACACTACTTTCACACAACGCGACCATCCAAAGCGGTGAAAACCAATTACAGGAGCCGTCGAAGAAAGCAATTTCTCGAGGCTTGAGTCTGTAATCTCTTCGTCCACATCATAAATGGTATGATGGTAAACGCCTATGGTAGTTGTCTTGTACGCGGAAAACGCGTGCACTGGAATGTTTCTCAGCTGGACAATGGCCTTTAGCGTGTCCAGTATAGCCTTTGAAGGAATCTTCACTGACAGGTTGTTCTTGCGGGCATTTATACGCATTCCTTCAACCTGGTCAGGTGCTATACGTTCGAAATACTCCGACAAGCTTTGCCTATTTGGAGTGTTCAGGACGTCTGTCGTCGTTGTCAGCATGTACGAGATCGTGAAGGACCGCAAGCTACTCGCCTTTTTCGGTGCCTGTCGACCGGTCGCCGACGTCCTTCTGATCTTTCTCTTCAGACGGCGGCTTAGAACAGAGTGAAATCACTGTCCGAGGCCATGTCTTCGGTGAAAGAGCCATCAGAAGCGTAACTGTGCACCACGTTGGCGCCGAAGTGGTCACTCACATCGGACGCACCCTGATGACACGGTCCAGGGCCCGGACACTGGGCGGTGTTTTGATCCCCCATTATACGGGACCACGTCCTCCAGTGTTCTTGTCTCAGATTGCAGAAATCGAAGAGAAAATCGAGAAAACTTCGAGAGCTGAACGCTGGAGCTGTTCTCTGTTATCGTCGTCGCGTTATTGTCTTGTTATCGTTATCGTCGTTAGCGTCTCGTTATCGTCGTCTGGAGCTGTTATCGTCGTCAGCCACTCCATAAACATATTGCACAAAACTCGTAACATGTGTGTAGCGGATACCACGCTTCTCTAAAGAATAATAAAGAATACCATGCATAGTGAAGGCTGGCTTACTACAGAAATTGGTACTATTTATGGCATAGTGGGTACCCAGCAGATATCTTGTAGCAGTTACCATGAAGTGTTTGGAAAAGGCTCTGAAAGAACGCTCTTCTAGCTTTCGCTGCTGATGCTGATGATCTCAAATGGATGGCTCTCAACCACAGAGGGGTATGGGCCACGAACCGTGTTGCAGGATACCTAAATGAAACTAAAATGAAATTAAAGCCAATCTGAAAAATTACTTAAGAGATAATACTGCTAATAAACAAAAATGGTTGCTGAGCAAGCGGTCAAATTATCTCTTGTTCCTGACAGATATCGCTACGAATTATAAACTAAAGATCTGAATATATTAGGGTGTCCTCGCACGGTAATCTCTTAGTTTCATTCATGTAATCAAACATGGAGCAAATATCCCTGTTGCATAACCAAATGGAGTGCCGCCAAGTGATAAAAGTACTAGTACATTTACGTGTATTCCTAGCTTTTTTAATGGGGCTACTAAATTTTTTTTCTCTGAGTAACGACGACAAAATAAAAACAATTCTTCAATTGTTTCAATTTCGCTGCAAAAAATGCACAGAGGTGACTCCATGAGTCGAGCTTTGTTAAAGGGCCACTCACCAGGTTTGACAATTTTGAGCTGACAAGCGCATTGCTTAGACGAGGCATTCATGATCACGTCCTATGCGCTGCAGAGATGGGTCAAATTTCAAGACGAAAGCTGCTCCCCCTTCCCTCTGCCGGCGCTCGCCTAGAGAATGAGGGCATGACGTGGACGTATGAATGGCCCTACGTACACGGCAGTGCAATGACGTTGGTCCTCTACGTAGACGACTCTGCTCTGACGTTGTCAACAGTATACCACGTGACATGGCAAAAATTATTTAACACATGCGTAGTTTGTGTATTTGTTGCTTCAAGAGAATAATAAAACTTGGAATAAATATTGAGACGCAATGAAAAATTGTGCGCGTTTTTCTTTCATTTTTTCCCGTGAAATGCTACGAGATGCGGGGCTAATGTGCCACCGTTTCACATGCGTTCGTGTCCCCGCGGTCAGCGCATTCAACAGATGACCGCCGCGGAACGCTCCTACGCATTCATGCACTCATTGTGCTCATCTACTCTACCGCGTCTAAGCCAGCGTTTCCAAACCATCCCGCAGAAAGAGGCAGAAGACCACAAAATAACGCTAGTAAACAAAGCAACCTTGCTCACGTGCTCGGGGGTTGGACTTGTTTGGACACGTCATGCGTACGCCACCTCATGGTCGGATGCTGGAGAGGGTAGGGTAGAGATTTGGCTTGTGAAGGCTACGCGGAGAAGCTGCAAGTGTTTCGACCTCGCCTTTTCTCATCCTAGTTTCACGCCACTTCAAAAAACCTGTTTTCTCCGCTCGTGATGAACTGATTCTAAAAATTTTTGTGGCAACACGTTCCTCATCGGACACCGAAAAACTTCCACTGTCTAACCAAAATTCAGTATGGGGCCTGGTGAGTGGCCCTTTAAGGCAATAATTTAGTTGTGGAACTGTACAGCGCAATCTGGTATAAGTGATCTCTAACTAGCGAGATACACACCACTGTTTATTCAATCAATACCCTCAATGCTCATAACGTTTAAGTTTATTCAAATTACCTATTCTCCATTGAAAACAAGCATTTCGGAACATTACTGCCATCACGTAAGCCGTATCTGGCAAAATTGGGATATTGGGCCCACTCAGGGATACTGCTGCTCAAGAGTCCGCCATTTCACTCAAAAATAATCCGTGGTGGCCTGGTACCCATAGCAAATGCAGTTTTTTTTTACGTTTTTCGGTATTAAATGCCGAAACGTATTCATCCCCTGCATTTGGTGCCACAGAAAGTGCCTTACATACTGATAACGAATCTGTATTGATAACAGCTGATGATTCCCTTGAGGGCAATTCGCGTAGGGCAAGAACAATAGTCCATAATTCTGCAATGAATACAAGGGAGTCAAATTGAAAAAGACCAGTCAAAAAGAAGGAGAGAAGATGCCAACCCCTCCCTTTTCTTTCGACACAGATGCATCAGTCGCAATGATATTGCTTATCTCTAGGTGAGCTAGATAATCTGCTAACTGGTCATTTAGGTACATATGTGCCAATTGTTTCGCGTTATGAGGAAATATATCATCAAATTGTATCCTATGCATAGACTTTAAGTTGTGTATTGGGCCAATATGTTTATTTTTATATTCAGTTGCTGTAGCATCGCTTCTGCAAATATTATTCGCGGGGTGTGTAGTCACGACCTATGTGTTTCAAAAAATAAAGTTGGTTCTTGAATGAAAACGTAAAATGAGCGTCTTTGGTGTCAACCGTATATATTTAAGAATGCTTGTCCAGTATGAATTTCGAACCTATTTAGCAGAAAAGGTAGGCGAGCTTCCATATACAACACGTTGTTTGACACAAACTTAGGAAGACCCAGACACAAACGCAACGCTCCTCTTTTCAGCAGTAATATAGGTCTCATTTTATAAGCTGCACTGCCAGAAAGTAACACATCCGAATTCCCTGATACACTGCACAAAAAGTTTATATATCATTATTAGCGCATCCCTTCTTAAAACCCGCGGGTTCAAATCCCGGCTGCGGCGGCTGCATTTCCGATGGAGGTGGAAATGTTGTAGGCCCGTGTGCTCAGATTTTGGTGCACGTTAAAGAATCCTAGGTGGTCAAAATTTCCGGAGCACTCCACAACGGCGTCTCCCACAATCATATGGTGGTTTTGGGACGTTAAACGCCACATATCAATCAAATCAATCTTCCTAAAACCGCTTGACGGTTTGCGAGCTTTCGTAGCCACCCCATGGCCCGTGTTGCCTTGGAGTACACACCATCAATGTGGCTTCTCCAATTTAATGTGTCATTATATAGGATGCCCAAATATTTAAGCGAATTTGCCTGTGGAATGAGCTCATTACTATATAATAACGAGATGTTGATGGGCTGCAGAAAAGTGCGCAGAAAAATGTTAATAGGCTGTAGAAAAGTGCGCAAGAAGTGCACTTTTCTCTACGTTCAGCGTCATATGAATGTTTTTGAGCCATCTTTTTATCATATTGAGATAATTTTGTACACTCTGATATAGGGATTGCAGACCAGTATTACTTGCAAAGAAAGCAATATCGTTCACGTACACATATAACTGAATATTCTTAGTTGATGTAATAGAGCTGAAGAAGATGCTAAATAAAACTGACGACAGGACAGCCCCCTGTGGTACGCCACGTGTCTGCTTATATCTATTCGATGAGTACTCATCTTTAAAACAGTAATATTCTCTTCCTCTTAAGAACTCCGACACCCACGCAGTGATGTAGTTGAGAAAGTGGTGATATTTCTTCTGTTTTAATAAAATTGAATGCTAAACACTATCGTACGCTTTATCCAAATGTAGAGTAACTAGATCTAGAGTAAGCACTACACCTTCGCAGCAGCGATGGCGTAGTGGTTAGAGCATCCACCTCGCATGCAAAAGATCCGTGGCTCGAATCCCGGTGCCGCGCAGTTCCCAACCGGACAAAAAAATTCGCCTGGTGATTGAACTGCATTAAGAGGCCAGGGGTGTGGCCTCACCGGTGACCACCACCAGTAATGCACTTCCTCACCAAAGAAGGAATGGTCACCCTGGTGCAGTATCTGGCGAATACCTTCCACATGCATACGTTAATTACTTCCCGGCCCTCAGTCCCCAGCAGCTGCGAAGCAATTGACCACGGCAGTGGTCAGATCTGAAATGCAGGAGTGGGTCCTAAGAATCTCTGGATCTGGACAGGCCGTCATTGGAACCTGAACTTGGTAACGTTTAACGCTAGAACCTCACTTTGTGAGGCAAGTCTATCTGTACTCTTCGAGGAGCTAGAGGGTGCTAAATGAGATATAATAGGGCTCAGTCAGGTTAAGAGAACAGGAGAGGCCTGTACGGTGCTACAGAATGGGCACGTCCTTTGCTATCAGGGCTTGGTTGACAGAAGAAAACTGAGAGTGGGGTTTCTAATTCACAGAATGATAGCTGGCAACGTAGAGGAATACTATAGCAATAATGAAAAGTTGGCAGGTATTCTAATTCACAGAAACGAAGCTGGCAACGTAGATGAATACTATAGCATTATTGAAAGCGTCGTAGGTATTGTAATTAAACTCAAGAAGAGATACAAGATGAAGGAGGTTACGTGCCCACATCCAGCCATGATGACGCTTCAGTTGAAAGCTTGTATGAAGACGTAGAATCGGCAATGAGTAAGGTGAAAACACAGTATACTATACTGATGGGAGACTTTAATGCAAAGATAGTGAAGAAGCAAGCTGGAGACCAGGCAGTAGGAGTTTAAGGCATCGGTACTTGGAACGCCAGAGGAGAGCTATAAGTAGAATACGCAAACCGCCATAATTCACGGATTTTGAATACCTTCTACCGAAAACGAGAAAACCATAAGTGGACATGGAGGAGCCCTAATGATGAAAATAAGAACGAAATCGACCTTATAATGAGTGCACACACAGGCAACGTGCAGGATGTGGAAGTGGTTGGCAAGGTACGATGCAGTGACCATAGAATGGTACGGTCTCGAATTCGCCTAGACTTGAAGGAGGAACGGCAGAAACTGGCGCGCAGAAAGCCTATTAGTGAGCTAGCATTGAGAGGGAAAGTACAGGAATTCCAAGTCTCGCTTCAGAACAAGTATTCGGCTGATATTGAGGAAACCAGCCTTAGCGTAGATACAATGAATGATAATCTCACGTGTATAATTACGGAGTGTGCAGTGGAAGTTGGAGGCACGGTGGTATGACAGGACACTTGCAAGCTTTCTCAAAAAACAAAGAATCGCATTAAGAAGCGTCAAAGCATGAAAGTCTCAAGTACAACAGACAAAATAGAACTGGCAGAGCTTTCGAAATTGGATAATAAGCGTTATGTATCCAATGTAAGAAGGTATAACATGGAGAGAATTGAACACGCTCTAAAAACGGAGGAAGCGTCAAAGCAGTCAAGAGGAAACTTGAGATAGGTGAAAATGGGACGTATGCACTAAGGGACAAAGAAGGCAAAATAACTACCAAAATGGATACGAGAGTTAAAATAGCGGAGGAGTTTTACACAGATCTGTACAGTAGCCGAAACAAACACGACATTAATACTTTAAAAACTAGCAGTAACCCAGATGACACCCCACCAGTAATAATAGAAGTCAGAAAAGCCTCGGAGAACATGCAAAGAGGTAAAACTGCTGGTGAGGATCAGATAGCATCAGGTCTGCTGAAAGAATGAGGACAGATTGTGTTAGAAAAACTAACCACCCTGTTTACGAGGTGTCTCCTGACGGGAAGAGTACCAGAGTTTTAGAAGAATGTTAACATCATCTTAATACATAAGAAAGGAGATGACAAGTACACAAAGAATTACAGGCCGATTAGATTGCTCTCCGTAGTATAAAAGCTATTTACAAAAGTGATCGCTAACAGAGTTAAGAAAGCATTCGAATTCAATCAACCAAAAGAACAAGCAGTTTTTCGAACAGGCTACTAAACAATCGAACAAATTCATACTATCAATCAAATAATAGAAAAATGCTCAGAATATAGCCAACCATTATACACCGCCTTCATAGATTACGAGAAGGTGTTTGATTCAGTAGAAATATCAGCAGTCATGCAGACACTGTCGAATCAGGGCGTCGATGAAGCATATATAAACTTTATGGAAGAAATCTACAGGGGATCAACTGCTACCCTAGTGCTTCATAAAAAAAGCAACAGAATACCAATCAAGAAGGGTGCAAGGCAGGGGGATACAATCTCCCCAATGCTATTTACTGCATGCTTGCAGGAGGTATTCAGAGCCCTAGAATGGGAACAGTTAAAGATAAGTGTTAATGGAGACTACCTTAGTAACCTGCGCTTCGCTGATGACATTGATTGATTGATTGATATGTGGGGTTTAACGTCCCAAAACCACTATATGATTATGAGAGACGCCGTAGTGGAGGGCTCCGGAAATTTCGACCACCTGGGGTTTTTTAACGTGCACCCAAATCTGAGCACACGGGCCTACAACATTTCCGCCTCCATTGGAAATGCAGCTGCCGCAGCCGGGATTCGAACCCGCGCCCTGCGGGTCAGCAGCCGAACCCCCTTAGCCACTAGACCACCGCGGCGGGGCTTCGCTGATGACATTGCATTGCTGAGTAACTCAGAGGACAAATTGCAACTCATGATTACGAATTTAGACAAGGAGGGAAGAAAGGTGGGTCTTAACATTAATCTGCAGAAAACGAAAGTAATGTACAACAACCTCAGAAGAGAGCAGCACTTCGAGATAGGTAATAGTGCACTTCAAATTGTAAAAGACTATGTCTACTTAGGGCAGGTAATAGCCGCGCTTCCGAACCACGAAATTGAAGTAACTAGAAGATAAGAATAGGGGGGAGCACATTTGGCAAGCACTCTCAAATTATGACAGGTAGATTTCCACTATCCCTCAATAGGAAGGTATATACCAGCTGTAGCTTGCCGGTATTTAGCTGCGGAGCAGAAACCTGGAGACTTACAAGGAGGGTTAAGCTTAAATTGAGGACGACGCAGCGAGCACTGGAAAGAAAAATGGTAGGTGTAACCTTAAGGGACAAGAAGAGAGCAGAGGGGATTAGAGAACAAACGGGGGTTAAGGATATCATAGCTGAAATCAAGAAGAGGAAATTGACATGGGCTGGGCATGTAGCGCGTAGATAGGATGTAAGGAAAGGACTTAAAAACGCCGAGGAGCATCAAACCAGAACTGAAGAAGACGAGCGGAGAGCAGGTGGCACGAAGGCGACAACAAGAAACGAAGAAGAGAAGAAGGCACGTGCGATTACGAGGCAACTGTGCGCCAATCAGCTGATGACCAGTGATGGCCCATAGAGGTGGCGTGCCACGATTGGGCCACGTGCGACCATTACGTGGGAGTAGGCTGTGTGGCTGGGGACGAGCCAGAGCAGCGGCAGACGGGAGACAGCGGGCCGAAGCGTCGGACGCAGGGGATCCAGGTTCCGGCCAGGGAACGCGGCCGTCCACGCTGCTGCCGTCCAACCACCAGCTGGGGCGGCATTGCCGGCACGAGTACTGCATCTCGGGGCGCGGCCTGGCCTGCTGTTCTCTTCCTTGCCGAGGGCATCGCGGATCTCGGCGAGGCGTCTCCGCGGTCAGCCGTTGAACACAGCGATGAACGTGGCCTGGCTAATGGTCACGGTTGCGTCGAGCATCGCGTCTCGGCGCACGCTCTTCGCTGGACGGGCTGGCTATTCCCCGCATGGAGCATCGCGTCTCCTATGCGGGTTGACTGCTCCGTAGTCGCACCTACGCCATCAAGCGCCAGTGTCACCAGAGCGTCGCACTTCGGCAAGGGACGAGCGAGATGTTCTGCCGGGCGAGACGCGGGCGTGTGTACGGAGGACCATGGAGCCGGGCGAGGTTCAGGGTGGCCGAGGATTCAGATGCCAGGGGAGTTGCTGGCTGAATCAAGGATCGCCGAGTGGTGCCGAGCCGTACCGAGCGACGCACCAGCCTCGGAAGTGGGCCGCGAGCTCACGAGGGGCGCACCCGAGGGTACCTGGCTGTGCCCTGGCCAAGGCGACGAACGCCGGTGAGTGAGCTGCCGCACCGCAGCTGTAGCGAGCAGCATTTCAGCACGGCACAGACGGTGCTGTGCTGGCCAGAACCCGCACGTGGAACCGCTACGCCCGGAAGGTGATCAAAAGCTTGGAAACGAGGTCCGAGGTCGCGCTGGTCAAGGCATCTCCGCCACTGCAGCTCGAGAGTTGAGGCCACGAAGGCAGACGAAACGGTGCGCCGCTCGAGAGGACGAGTTCCTGGCAGCGTTCCTGAGCCGGACGTGAGACCCGTACGTGTCGGCCAGGTCGAGCTCCGGTGTGTCTGTTCAAGGTCCAAGGCCGAGACCTGCCGAACGGCTCCTGCCTGGGTGCAGTGGCCGGGAGCAGGTTCGTGGACGAGGCCCACCGGGTGTGGTCCTCGTGAGACGTGGCCTGATCCAGGACCTCCGGAGTTGCGAACCTGACTGCTGGGTTGGCCGCGACGTCCGACTCAACGGCGCTGCACATGGTAGCGTATCCGTGCGTCGTCAGCCGTTCCACCCATGCCATGAAATAAAAAGTTCATGTTAATGCTTTCTCGTCCGCTATCAACAAACATAGTGACGAACGTTCCGTTAACCATCACAATAAATGGCGAGCCTGCCAGGATCAAGCTCTCGCGTTACCTCTGAGAGCCTCACGTTGTTTGTGTGTGGCGGACGAGAATGGACGACAAGAGAAAGCTAGTTGAGCTAGGGAAGGAGATGGAACTGAGTGGAGAGGCTTTGCTGGCATGGGTGAGCGCTGAGAAAAAAAAATGAGGAACCAGATAGCGAAAGACTGAGAGGAGGCACGTCTAGCAGCACAGGCGGAGCATGAGCGTGAAATAGCTCGCATGGAGGCTGAAAGGCTCCTCCTCGAAGAGCGACGTCTGTTCATTGTTGTGTGAGAAAAGTTGTTTTCCCCCTAAACAACTTTCTTGAGCAGGGGGATATTGTAAGGAAAGGACTTAAAAACGCCGAGGAGCATCAAACCAGAACTGAAGAAGACGAGCGGAGAGCAGGTGGCACGAAGGCGACAACAAGAAACGAAGAAGAGAAGAAGGCACGTGCGATTACGAGGCAACTGTGCGCCAATCAGCTGATGACCAGTGATGGCCCATAGAGGTGGCGTGCCACGATTGGGCCACGTGCGACCATTACGTGGGAGTAGGCTGTGTGGCTGGGGACGAGCCAGAGCAGCGGCAGACGGGAGACAGCGGGCCGAAGCGTCGGACGCAGGGGATCCAGGTTCCGGCCAGGGAACGCGGCCGTCCACGCTGCTGCCGTCCAACCACCAGCTGGGGCGGCATTGCCGGCACGAGTACTGCATCTCGGGGCGCGGCCTGGCCTGCTGTTCTCTTCCTTGCCGAGGGCATCGCGGATCTCGGCGAGGCGTCTCCGCGGTCAGCCGTTGAACACAGCGATGAACGTGGCCTGGCTAATGGTCACGGTTGCGTCGAGCATCGCGTCTCGGCGCACGCTCTTCGCTGGACGGGCTGGCTATTCCCCGCATGGAGCATCGCGTCTCCTATGCGGGTTGACTGCTCCGTAGTCGCACCTACGCCATCAAGCGCCAGTGTCACCAGAGCGTCGCACTTCGGCAAGGGACGAGCGAGATGTTCTGCCGGGCGAGACGCGGGCGTGTGTACGGAGGACCATGGAGCCGGGCGAGGTTCAGGGTGGCCGAGGATTCAGATTCCAGGGGAGTTGCTGGCTGAATCAAGGATCGCCGAGTGGTGCCGAGCCGTACCGAGCGACGCACCAGCCTCGGAAGTGGGCCGCGAGCTCACGAGGGGCGCACCCGAGGGTACCTGGCTGTGCCCTGGCCAAGGCGACGAACGCCGGTGAGTGAGCTGCCGCACCGCAGCTGTAGCGAGCAGCATTTCAGCACGGCACAGACGGTGCTGTGCTGGCCAGAACCCGCACGTGGAACCGCTACGCCCGGAAGGTGATCAAAAGCTTGGAAACGAGGTCCGAGGTCGCGCTGGTCAAGGCATCTCCGCCACTGCAGCTCGAGAGTTGAGGCCACGAAGGCAGACGAAACGGTGCGCCGCTCGAGAGGACGAGTTCCTGGCAGCGTTCCTGAGCCGGACGTGAGACCCGTACGTGTCGGCCAGGTCGAGCTCCGGTGTGTCTGTTCAAGGTCCAAGGCCGAGACCTGCCGAACGGCTCCTGCCTGGGTGCAGTGGCCGGGAGCAGGTTCGTGGACGAGGCCTACCGGGTGTGGTCCTCGTGAGACGTGGCCTGATCCAGGACCTCCGGAGTTGCGAACCTGACTGCTGGGTTGGCCGCGACGTCCGACTCAACGGCGCTGCACATGGTAGCGTATCCGTGCGTCGTCAGCCGTTCCACCCATGCCATGAAATAAAAAGTTCATGTTAATGCTTTCTCGTCCGCTATCAACAAACATAGTGACGAACGTTCCGTTAACCATCACATAGGATAACCGATGGTCAATAAGGGTAACTAACTGGATTCCCAGAGAAGACAAGTGTGTTAGGGGGAGACAGAAAGTTAGATGGGCAGAGGAGATCAAGAAGTTTGCGGGTATTGATTGGCAGCAGCAAGCACAGGACCCAGTTAACTGGCGGAACATGGGAGATGCCTTTCTCCTGCAGTAGACATAGTCAGGCTCATGAAGATGAAGAAGATGATGATAATGATTATGATGTTGATGATGATGATGATAGTATAAAGTAACTAATGCACAGTATTGGCACCAACGCCTTGGCAGTTGTTATCGGTTATCTAAATCAACATGCGCACACCATATTGAGAAACCGGATCTAAAACCAATTTGACGGGAGTTTAAGATTGCGTTATTATCAATATGTTTCATTACCCGGGCATCAAAAACTCCTTCAATTAGCTTAACCAGATTAGATGTGAGTAGTGATATTGGCCCTACATTGTCTCAGGCAAATCCTGTTCCCTGCTTTTTAAGAAGTGGAATCACATTAGAAAGCTGTCATTCCGCGGGTATCCAAGCTTTTGTCAACGAAAAATTCAGCAGATTAAGTATTTCAGTTTGAGAAATCTCAAATATTACTTTTATCATTGCATTGGTTACCCCGTTGGGGTAACAAATGCATGGTTATTTGGTGCACACACCAAATAACCATCCCGCTCGTATGGTGTTTCTGTGACTGCAACGCGACATGCCAGGAAACAAAAAAACAAAATAAATCTATCTTGGAGCTATTTCACAATATTTTCTACTAAATCTGAGAACTCAAGGGTGGAGGGTGAATGGAAAAGTCAATAATTTCAGTGGCGGTAACATTTTTTGCGATCTTAATAATCTGAAAAGCGTTTTTTTTGTTTTAGCGATAGAAAGATAATCATAACGTCTTGCATTAAAGCCATCTTTTGCTATGCTTACTGTGCGTTTGAAGTCTGCTACTGCGAATTT
The DNA here is from genome assembly GCF_013339725.1 of Rhipicephalus microplus. Taxonomy (NCBI): domain Eukaryota; kingdom Metazoa; phylum Arthropoda; class Arachnida; order Ixodida; family Ixodidae; genus Rhipicephalus; species Rhipicephalus microplus. Next base: position 32,772,388 of record NC_051174.1, read on the forward strand.
ATAATCCCTCCAATTTTTCGGACATTGGTTCACCAGCAGTTGTGAGCATGCAGCTTTACGTTTTATGTAGCTCCTCATGAACTCTTCAGTCCACCATGAACTAAGGAAACCTCTTCTGGCCGAGTTTATTTAAACGTTGAGTCTTTTACTGACAATTTTAACACTGCACACAGACTTATAGCCCTTAATTCACCTTGCATGACCTTGCGGCGATCAAAAGTAGCCCTAAGTCCTTTTCTAATTTTCTGCAGTTGAGGAATGAGCCAACCTTTTCAGCGACAAGTATTCTCGGAAAGTTGAGTACAAAACTAACAGGCAAGTGGTCACTGTTAGTAGCACAATCTAAAGTTTGCCGCGAATATATATGTAGCGTTGAGCTTGAAAATGTCAAGTCAATTACAGATTTAGAGAAACCTCGGACAAAAGTAACAGAGTGTGAATTCTAACAAGATCAGTTCCCGTCAATAGCCCATTCCCACAAGCGTTGTCTGCTTAGAATCTGCTTGAAAACCCCAAGCCACATGATTTGAATTGAAGTCTCCTGTGATTAAGATATCCTTTCTGCAGGCAGAGAACATATCGTCTAGACTTTGTGTATCTTGAACCCCGGCTGGGAATTATGCATTTACAAACGAGAGGGGAGACCCATCGGGTAATATTATGTCCACTATCAAAATTTCAAAATCTGGAGTCATACACCGATAAGAGATCTTAGCTTTGTGACTAAACTTAGTTGCTATCAAGACAGCAAGTCCACCACCTCTGCTAGGTAGGTCCAATCGAAATCTTCGATAATTTTGTAGGTAAAACTTCTGGCCGGCTGAAAGCCAGGTTTCTTGCAGTCATATATTGTTTTTGGAAAGTTGTGAAGAAAGATATGATAGGTCTGTGGCTGAAGAAACAATAGATCTGCGATTTCACTGTAATATGGTTAGTGAACCTATTCCGATGACATAACCGTGGCCAGAACTGCTCGGTACAAAATGTCCTTTCGCAAAAAGTCTTTTTTAGACATATTCTCAAAGAATTTTTTGGACAGATACTGTTTTTTGATTGCGAATTATGCGAAAAACTTTTTGATTGGGGAGATCGGGTTCACTTCAGAGTCTTATGAAAGTTCGTATTCATATCTGCACACGCTTCCGAATCATCCGTTAGATCACCCTCTTCCGTTGTTTTGGAAGTCCCTGCCTCAGGTGAAACCGATCGTCAACGTGTTGTCGCACTGCCTGTCTTCGTACGCGGCGATACCACTGATGCCTGAGGATCCCGATCGTTCGTATATGCTACACCAAGAATTTGGGACAGTTGATTTGAAACCAATTGTGCCAAGCATTCAAAAAGGTTATTTGCGAGGCGTTACACTGCCTTTTCCGTAGCCTTCTCTCTGACCTCTGCGATAAATGTTGCGAGAGATGCATCCATGGCGGTGGTATTACGTGCTGCAACACATGCATATCCTTTGGATCTCTCCTGCATATCTGCAACGGCTTCTCTCCAAGAGCACCGCTTGCGTTCTACAATATCCAGTATGGCAAGCTCCCTTTCTTTTGCTGCACAGTCTGCGGAGTCTGCAGGGTGCGCCCCATTACATAAGCAGCACCGCTCTTTTTCAGAGCTGCACTTGTGGCTGTCATGGTTTTCACCACACCGACGGCATCTAAGAATTGATCAGCACCCTTTGACGTTATGTCCATATCGCCAGCATTTAAAACACTGTAGGTGTTTGGGGAAAAGTAGCTTTACCTTATATATCAGTGACCATGCCTTAATTTTGGAAGATTGGACTGTTCCTAAAAAAATTCGCAGATCCCACGTACCTGGGAATTGACGTTATGCGAAGCATGTGGAGGGAAAGTGGCCGTGTTGCAAGTTTTTTATTGAGCGACACGTCATGAAATGACGCTAAATATATGTACAAATATTACATGCACAGACATATGTTAAAGATTTGCAGATGTTTACATAACCAGTTATTTGCACTTGCGCAACAATGCCAACTGGAACCTACGTATTAGCAACACCAGAAGCTGATGTGAAGCGCTGATGGTCGCGAGGATGCTGACCCTGGACACTGCTACATAAATCAGCTTCAGCGCATGGCAACTAAGCACAATTGACGTTAACCCGACAGGACGGCAGTATCAAAGGAACACATATGTAATGTACACAAATTTGGGTAGGCACACTGCAACCACTATTGACGTTTCAGGAAGATTAACGTCTGTTTGAGAGGTACTTTCGAGACCTGGTGTTGCTTTGTGGTAAAATGCTTCATTGGCACGCAGAATGCTTGGGTTCGATTTCAGCTTGGACCGTGAAATTTGTTCTTTGCATTTGTCGGGTCGACGCTACCGATGTCGGGTATTTCTTAAGGCTCGCACGTTGAAATTGCCCATGTGTGTTCTCTTTTTTCTAGGTAGATGCTAAGTGTCAATCATCTGTGGCACATACCCGCATACCAGCGGCACATACCCACCCATGGGTATGTGCCACTGTCCGGCGCGAAATGCTTGACGATGTACGCGACAGGATTGTGACATTATTGATGTCTTGACTAGCGCGTGATATTCGTCAAATCACTTTACCCACCTATGCTAATTTTGTTTGACGCCAAATTAAGGGGGTGACCACGAGAGCACGTTAACATAAGCGCATAGATAGATAGATAGATAGATAGATAGATAGATAGATAGATAGATAGATAGATAGATAGATAGATAGATAGATAGATAGATAGATAGATAGATAGATAGATAGATAGATAGATAGATAGATAGATAGATAGATAGATAGATACGCTCAAAGTCACCAAAGTTGGCTAAGAAATGCTTCGCATTTAAAAGGTCACTATCACCAATTCCGTTAGGGATTTTCTGTTGTCAATTGTAGGGGTACACCTGTACACTGAAATTACACCCACCACCGAAAACAAATCGACCACTTCTGCAGGTGTCGGGCTTGTGTCGACACCGCGGACTAATCCTTTCGAGCATGCAAGGTGTGCCGGAATGAACGGGCTTACCGGATGCGCTGCGAATTCGGATCTTTGCAGGAGCTCAAGAATGTATTCCTGATCTGCGAAACAGCACACGATGCCTCCGCGACAAAACTGGCAGACCTCAGTGATCTCGTGGAAATGCCAAGTAGCTTTTTGAAGCTCCACTTGAATCGCCTTTGGGTTCTTAATCAGAATACTGCCCTCATCTGTAGGCACCAGAGCTACAGGGACACTGCTCACCCCACTGCACAATAAATAGTCAATTGGCCACACCTTGGCGGGAGCGGAAGCTCACCAAGGGGAGTGCCCTTGGCCGGGAGATGAAAATGACAACAAGATCGAATGACTCACTTCAGCTGAGAAAGACCGATAGAGTTACCGAAAACAACAAACTCTCAATGAGCAATAAGGATACTGGCGCCCGATACTGAGCTCGGCAGCTTCTTCACAGTCGAGATTCCCAGTCTCGGAGCTTCACAAATCGCAGACCACAGGAAACGGGTGTCACGAAAGCGAGCCTCTGGAGTCGCGCCACGGCCGATCCTCTGAAGCCGCCGACCGATGGCATCTGAAGCCGCCGACCGATGGCATCTTCGTTCTATTTCTGCACTTTCGTTGGCTCTCACTCAGTGAAAAATGACAATGACAAAGTGACCCAACTGTGCTTCGACTGTGCTGTGCTGCAAATGTGCTGTGCGTTCCGTGCAGGTCTGGCGTTTCTTTTTTTTTCTTTGCAATCTCATCAAGTCACGTAACACAAAACAATACTGTAAAAGTATTCTCAACCCGTCATTTTTATTCATAAAATTCACAATCACAGTACCAAAGGTACTAGAAATTTGTCATCACTTCATATAAATTTCAAAGACACTCAAGCACCAACTATTGTTATTCGCGCAATGATCGCAACAGCACCCCGTAAAAGGCTTCATTACTGCGTTGTGGCGTAAATACGCCATTAATAGGTATAAAAAGTCCAATCACACTTACCATGAAGACTTCCCTCATCGCTTAAAGATACGGCCATCTCCGCGGGATTTGGTGGAGAGGTATACTGATCCAGAGTAACAGTGACGTTAAAGTGGTCGACCCATCTTGACATATTAGTAACTGTTCCTGTGTAGTTAGCGTACCAGCCGACAACAGAAATGTAGTACCTTTTTTCACTCCCGCCGCAACTTGCGTGATGCGCTTTCGCGTTGAGAGTATGCAATGTTCCATTTGTCAAGTTAAAAGTATACCAGCGTTCGGCTGGAGAGGACCCCACAGATATATTGAAATGTCGATCACTCAGCCTCAATTTCGCATCCTTATTGAAGTTTTCGCATGTTTCCCGGGCGCCTACTGTAAAAAAAGTAAAGAATAAAATAGGTTACAGCAAGAGCTCCTTCAAATAGAACCCAGCTATATATTTACAAAAAAGCTCAGTACTAGAATAGCATGCCGAGTCATTTTTTGTTTTGTGAAAATGAGAGGAGGCGTATACTTAATGGGAGAGAAAAACTGTCGTGCACTAGTTTTGTGCAAACCGACTGATTAAAGTGGTGGCGAATGCTGAGAATAAAGTGGTTTTCAGAAGAAAAGTTTGTGCGGACATACAATTCAAACCCAGCATGATCGCTGTATAGCGCTGGTCGTTAAACTGCCAAATCCAATGAAAAGCTAGCAGATCGTCGCGTAACTAAAAATGCTTCGAGAATTCTAAGCACGGAGACACTGTGAAACGTGGATTAATGTACTTTGTTGCACAGTTCTACAAATATGAAAATGAAAATGTGCCAGTTTTATATTATCCCTAAAGGATAGATCACACACGTGTTTGGGTTTGAGTGGTCTTGCTATTTCGCTTCACTTCACTTTTTAACTTTGTTACCTTAAAAACACTGGTTATGGATTAATACGTAAGGGATGGGTTAACAAATGTGGGTTAGAGAGAGTGATCTTCATGGCGAAGCGTATGCATTTATGTAATGCTCAAAAGTAGACGAACACGTGATGGCTGTAAAGTAATGCGGGAGGCCGTTCCATTCCACTGCGGTGCCAAAACAAAATCTGGCGGCAAAGTAGTTGTGCGAGTACGCGCTTGTGACTGAATAAAGATGGGCGATGCTGTGTGATTCGCACTTCAGTGGAATGATGTGAGGTGCTTGAGTTAGGGAACTGTGATAAGATTCGGGAAGTAAACAAAGACTGGTGATGCGGTGACGTACAGGAAGAATAACATGATCAGTTTCACGTTTTACGGTTAATATATTTATGTTGTATCAATATTAAGAATGAATGAACCTAGTGGCATGATTTTGTACAGATTGAAGTTTGTTTACTAGGTATACTAGGTGTGGGCTCCAGGTGGATGTTGCCTATTCTATTGGGAAATTAGTGCGGGAGAAGTTTTAAGTTAAGTGGCACATGAAGTGAATGAAGCTTTATAAAACCGAAGGATATGTTCGCGGATGATCCAATATCTTGTAGACATGTATGTTCCAGGAAAGGGCAGATGAGAAGGTGCCGCCTAGGCATTTATATGATGGAAATTTTTCAACAGTGAAATAAAAAATTTGGTATGAGAATGATAAAGTGTTTCGCTGGCGTTGAAATAAAATAAGTTTGCGTTTGTTGGGATTAACCTTAATTCACTAGAGACCGCACCACTCTTGTACACGATTAAGGTCCAGCTGGCGTTCAGTACTGTTCGGTCAGAATTTTTAGTGCGATACTCTGTGACAGATGACACAGTTTGCGCCAAATAAACGAGTACGGGAAGATATGGGCGTGGGAAGAGGGGTGCGAGTACAGATCTTTGGAGGAAGCGAGATGTAACTGGGAGGAAACTAGAATGCTAAATGCTGCAATCTAGGCACCGTCCATGTAAAACCTCATCTTCCCCGTAGCGCAGTCGGAAGTGGAAACGAAAGGAAAGTTCACTTGAAATAGGGAGATTCTGGGGCCGTGTAGGTGGTCTCTAATCATTGATGTTTTCCGTCGGGGACACCACAAGTCTGAGCCACGACTCTCGTTCGTTAGACTTGAACCTGTTGGGCTTGCTGTCTAAACCCATCGCGAAGTTTCCCAGTCGAGCAGATCTCATGGTTATCGCACGGGAGATAGGGAAAACGGAAGACAAGTGTTAGGCGTTCACGCCAACAACACGTCGGGAAAAAAACCCAGGCCTGCGTGGAACGCACAGCGCTGTCAACGCGAAAGCTAGAAGAGCGTTCAGTGCCTTTTCTAAACACTCTTTCAGTAACTGCTACAAGCACACTGCTAAGTACTCACTATGCGCCATAAATAATCATAATATTTGTGTAGTAGGCCAGCATCCACAAAGCTATCCTTCATCATTTTTGGAGAAACGTGGTGTGCGCTATACACTTATTTGAAATTTGTTCAATTTTTGATGCAGTGGTTGATTACGATGAATAATCAAACCAGAAACGTCTATGCGCCACAGTTAGTAGGTGATCAAGAACGGCTTTTCTAATGGGTCGGAGCAGTGGACGACGCATTCGTTAGGTGATTCGCATTTTGTGACGCCTCGTTGTTCCTGTGATGTTCTGAAACGCTTTATTGCTCATATCAACGCGATTTCTTTCCATACACCAAACCTGCCTAAGGCCAGTTTGGAAACTAGTTTCAAGCACTGGCGTGGCTCAGTGGTAGAATGCTGCGCTGGCACGCAGAGGACCCGGGTTTCAATCCCATTGTGTCATCGGGGTTTTTTATTGACAAAGTTTTTTCTTCGTCCGATACTCATTGCGGACACAACCGGCGGCGGCGGCGGACAACTACGACGCCGCGCGCTACCCGTGTTCTGATCTCATAATAGCTTTCGCTGTAAAAAGGTCTGGGGTGCAGCCTCACTGGCCGGCAATGCACTTCCTCACAAGAGTAGCATTGTCCACCCTGGTGCAGTACTTGGCCACTGTTTCCTAAATTAACGCACATATTAACTCTCGACCCTCAGTCCACGGCGTCTGCGAAGCAACCATCAAAGGCGGGGGTCAGACCTGCGATGCAGCGGAGGGTGCTGAGAATCTCTAGGTATGGACAGGCCGCCATTTGAATTTGAACTCGGCTACGTTTAACGCTAGAACGCTATATCCTAAAGCTATTGTCAAGCTATGCTATTTGAGGAATTCGATGGTAATAAATTGGATGCAGTAGGGCTGAGCCAAGTTTGGACAACACGTGCGGGTTATACAGTGCTGAAGAGCAGACGCGCCCTATGCTAACGTGTATTAGTTGACAGAACTAGGTCGGGGGTTTATCATACACAGGAACATCGCAGGCAAAATAGAGGATTACTCTAGCATCACTGAGAGTATCGTACATAAGGTAATTAGTTTTAAGAAACGGTACAACATGAGGGTGCTGGAGGCCTCTAGGGTGACTCCTAATTATCAATTTGTTGAACGCTTTTATGAAAGCGCCAAATCAGCAATTGACAAAGTAAGGACACAGTGTACGCACTGTACTTATGGGTGACTTTAATTCCAACGTAGGCAAGAAACAAGGCGGAGACTATGCACTGGGGGAATCCGCAGGTCGCGGGTTCAAATCCCGGCTGCGGTGGCTGCATTTCCGATGGAGGCGGAAATGTTGTAGGCCCGTGTGCTCAGATTTGGGTGCACGTTAAAGAACCCCAGGTGGTCTAAATTTCCAGAGCCCTCCACTACGGCGTCTCTCATAATCATATAGTGGTTTTGGGATGTTAAACCCACATATCAATCAATCATGCACTGGGGGAATGTGGCAGCAGCTCCATAGAGCATAGTTCTATAGTCACACGGGAGTTGTTAGTAGAATTTGCTGAACGTAACAATTTACAAATCTTGAATACCTCTGCAGAAAACGGGCCAGCCATAAGTGGACGTCGCGGAGTCATCATAGCGAAATGAAATGAAATAATTTTTTCCCTGCGAAACTAAAATATTGAATATACCCCATTTTATGTGCACACCCAGGCACACTGTACAGGATGTACAAGTAGTTGGCAAGATCCGATGCAGAGACGATAGAATGGCGAGTGCTTGTATCCACTTAGATTTAAGAGAGCAAAGACAAATACTGATACGCAAGAAGCCAAATAAGGAACTGGCGGTGCGAGAAAAAATAGAGGACTTCACCGTTTTGCTTCAGAATAGATTCGCAGCTCTAAACGAGGCAACTGACGTTAGCGTTGATGCAATGAACGATAATGTTACTAGCATTGCCAAAGAGGGTGCAGTGGAAATCGGAAGTACAGTCACTAAACAAGACACCGGCAAACTATTCCAGGAGACGCAAAATCTGATTGAGACAACAAAACATGAAAGCCTCAAATGCAACATACAATAGAGCTAGTCGAGTTTTCGAAGTTAATCAATAGTTGTAACGTAGTCGACGTCAGAAAGTAGAACATAGAGAAAATCGAGCAAGCTGTAAAGAGCGACAAAAACCTAAAAGCTAAGAAGGCAAACATGTGATCAGGCAAAAATCAAATGCATGCATTTAGGGACAAGGAAGACAATGTCACAACCAATATTTTTAGTCAAGTCGAGGTGGCGGAGCTGTTCTGCAGGGAGCTGTACAGAAGCCGAAACAACCAGGAATATATCGCAAGAAGCATTGATAGCCTTTAGGAATTCGGCATTATACTCTTAATGAAAAACGAATTATTGAAAGCCCTAGAAAGAATGCAAATAGGCGAAACCGCTGGTGAGGATAAGGTAACAACAAACCTTCTGAAAGAGGGCGGAGAAATTGTGTTAGAAAAGCTGACCGTTTTACATACAATGTGTCTGTTCATGGCAAGGGTACCAGAATCTTGGAAGAACGCCAACATCATCCTAATTCATAAGAAAGCACACGTAAAGAACTTCGAAAAAATTACTGGCCCATGAGCTTAACCCGCCATGGTGGTCAGGTGGCTAAGGCACTCGGCTGCTGACCCGCAGGTCGCGAAATCGAATCCTGAATCCTGGCCACGGGGGCTGCATTTTCGATGGAGGCAAAATTACTTGAGACCCGAGTGCCTATATTTATTTGCACGTTAAAGAACCCCAGTTGGTCGAAATTTCCGAAGCCCTCCACCACGGCATTTTTCATAATCATATGGTGGTTTTGAGATGGTAAACTCCAATAATTATCAGACCGATCAGCTTACTGTCCGTTCTCTACAAACTATTTGCAAAACAAACAGATAATTGAATTTAGGCGACAATATAGTTTAATAAACTAAATGTTCATGCAGGATTTAGTACAGTCTACTCCATATTGTCCCGAGAAGAAACGACAAAGTGCTCGAGACGAAGCAAATGGCTATTTACTTTCAGCCACAGCAACCGCCAACTTCTTCCTTCTCAGCCTGTACTGCCACTAGCGCGTGGCATTACCCTCGCCTCATGAAAAACAAGCTTGGTCTTGATACTATAGCTAGAAACAAAAATTCAAGCTTAGCCAAGAAAGTTAGCGACGACTCGAATAGTAAAGGACAAAATTTAAAAATGACAAAAAGAGACACAATTGGCTCGACTGCAGGTGTGGCACCCCAAAAGTTGTAGGTTGCAGTCGGTGTGGTGTCATCCTGGTTACATGAGCCACATCGGAAAAATGTGGTAGACGAAAGCGGCGCGATGTTTCCGCTGGCGCAATTTCGTAAATGACTTCACGAATGCGATGCGGAACGCAATGCAATCAAGAATATCCGCGCAACAATGCTTCTGAGCGGCTTCGTCATAGTATTGCCATCGAAAAACAGACCAGGTCACCCGTATTTCGCACCACCGCTCTGTGATGGCTAGAATCTTGGTTGTGAGGATACAAAATGCGTTGCCGCGCAGTATTCCATGCTGCATCGGCACGCTGAACGAAGACGTTTGTATCCGGAGAGCTGGTGGCAGACGGAGTTGGTAGGAGCATTACACCAATCATCGCGGGGACATTGCGGCCGTAAACTAGACTATAACAGATGCCAATCTGGTGGTTTCCTAGAGAGCCATGCTGTAGTAATATCTTACGTATGGTATAACTTCGTGCAAATTCTTCTGGTCCAAGGCTACATACATCGAAAGCATATTGGCAGTCGTTTCACTGAGGCCCTAGTTTAACTCCTTCTCCTGCGGGTGGTACGCTGTAGCAGTTTGGTGCGTGTTATATCACTTAGCTGCAAGATATCACGGAGCAACTGTGCCGTGATGGCTGTAACATAATCTGTGATAACAGCTCGGGCACCATACCGCAGAACGATATCTTTTACGAAGTCGTTGGCCACATCGAAAGCAGCACTAATATTCATGCTATCAATCGATAGAGATACGTGCGGTATGCAACCAACCCCTATACATAGCCTTCATAGATTGTGTGAAGGTGTTTGACTCAATCGAGACATCAGCCGTGATGCAGCCACTGCGGAATCAGGTCAGCGACGAATCCTAAATAAACTTACTGGAAGAAATCTGCAGTGGATCCACAGCCACCATAGCCCTCTATAAAGAAAGTGACAGAATTCTAAAAAAGGAGGGTCTAAAGCAGGGAGACACGATCTCTCCAATGCTGTTCACCTTGTGCTTACAGAAGTTTTTCAGGGCCCTATATTGGGAACAGTTAGAGATAAAAGTTATTGGAGAGTGTCTGAGTAACCTGCGATTCCCCGCGAACATTGCATTGACGAGTAAGTCAAGGGATGAATGCTCATAATTACTAAACTGAACACGGAAAGCACAAGGGTAGGCCTGAAAAATAGTATGCACAAAGCTAAAGTATTATGCAACAGTCTCGCCAGGAAGTGCTTTGTGATAGATAGAGAGGTGCTGGAACTTGTAAAGGAATATGTCTATTTAGAACAGGTACTAACCATGGAGCCGAACTATGAGATTGAAGTAACTAGAAGAATAAGAATGGGGTGCAGTACACTTGGCAAGCACTCTCAAATCATATCTGTTAGATTGCCACTATCCCTCAAGAGGAAGGTATATAACGGCTGCATCTTGCCGGAACTTACCTACGGAGCAGAAACATGAAGGCTGAAGAAAAAAAGATTCAGCTTTAATTGAGGACAACGTACCCAGCGATGGAAAGGAAAACGATGGGTGTAACCTTAAAAGACAAGAAGATAGCCGAGTGGATCGGGGAACAAACCGAGGTTAAGGATGTCATAGTTGAAATGAAGGAAAGAAACAGACATGGGCCGCGCACGTAGCGCGTAGGCAGGATAACCGCTGGTCGTTAGGGGAGCTGACAGGATTTCCAGAGAAGGCCAATGCAAGAGAAGTGGGGTGGGGGCGAAAGTTATGTCGGCCTATTTAATTAAAAAGTTCGCCGGTATAACGTCGCAGCAGAAAGCACAAGACCGCGTTGATTGACGGATCATGGGAAAGGACTTTGTCCTGCAGTGGGCGCAGTCAAGTTGATGATGATGATGATGAGGATGATGATGATGAGGAGGAGGATGATGATGATGATGATGATGATAATGATGATGTGGTACGCTTCTCCTCGCTGTGCGCCTTGTCGGAAAAAAGGAAGAAAAAAGAAGTCTGGGCATGTGGCGCGTGCACGAAGCATAATTTTAGGGCGTATGCCGCAAAGGAAACTAGTGTCCCTAACCTTATTGTTCTAGTATTAAAGTACTCAATAGTAAAAAGCAGCTAGTTAAAATAAAGAAACCCATTTACCGACACCAAAGAAAACAAAACGTCTGCACCACTCGAAAGGTTCGCTGGCGACTGATGTGCCTCGCTGTTTGCTGGACCCTTCTCCTTGCAACACACAAAACTACCAACACAGCCCATATACCTCATTCTATAGCCCCATTCCGAAAAGCAAATTTTAATGGTTTAATCCACACGTGCCTTCAATGCTCCAAGGTAACCGACCCCGGGGTCGTATGCTTGCCGCATGGCTCTTCCCAGAACTTGAAGCAATGCAGAAAGCTATCTGCGAAAGAAACATAATTTGTCGACACTCGCCAAGGCGCGAAGTCGGGATTTATTCGGTTTTGAGAGGTCACTATAGCTAATTTTATGCGCAATATGATAGTATGCAATTTTGATTTATCTTGAAACCAGCCAGCTGAAAAAAAATACGATGAAAACACTCGCCATCTGTCATGTGCACTCCTAAAACACTTTTAGTTTTCATGTGCAGGATAAGTTATCTCCAAACTATTCTGCGAAATTTGCCTCCTCTTTTTCTTTTTACTTGCGTTCAGTGATTTATCATTACAACAACATTTAATTGAGGCTGTCATATTGTTGGCAGCGTCAACTTGTGTGTGTTATTGCAGACAACTGAAAACCACCACAGTTGGGATGAAATAATATACTCGCGGAAGAACCTAAGCAGCACACGCCAGTCAACTAGAGGTCTTCAGTGCAGTTTCGTTGTGTTGCGCCTAAATGCTGTTTATAAAGAAGGATATTTTGCCTTTTATACAGTGTGCGAAAGGTAGAATAAAAAGATTACCTTGCATGGTGATGGCGGTGGACATTAGCAGAGCTGGAATGAAATAAATACATTTATTTAAGAACATAATTCTGCGTATGGCAAGAATCAAATCAGGTAAGCGCTAACTTAACATATATTACATGATTTACTTCTTCGTTTTAGAGCTGACAAAGTAAATAGAAAGAGTGAAAGGAAGAAAGAGTCACGGGATCCACAACAAAGCATGCTTCGAGAAAATAATTGTTTGGTTAAAAAAAATAATTTTGATATTACTTCATTTGAATGTAACTGTGTGTACATGCCTGAGCACTTATTTAGGGATGGACAATGTTGGCACTTAGTAAAAGTTTTTTGCCGCAATATATTTCCAACCTGGATGGGAAACTTATTCAACTAGTGCTGACCGCACGTGCCCATTAGGAATACAAGTGTGTTTATATCTCTATCTCATTCCACCTATTTATGACACTGTTTTGCAACAATGAGGGTTGAGGCGAGAAATTCTGTTATTACATTAAGCTATCTTATCCTTCGCTTCAGTGCATTCTTTCAGTGCGATCAACTGTAAAAACAACACTAGAATAGGAAAAAGAGGTCCTACTTCCAAGAAGGTTTTGGAAAGCCGAACAGCGCTTGGCCCTTTCTTTCTTTTTCACCCTTGTGTCATTTTTTTTTCGTCGTATTCTTCAGTCCGCATGCACAAACACGAAACACTACAAGTGCCGCAGAATGTTCTTTCTAGACCGCCAATTTCAATGCAAAGGTGGGGCGCCATATACCGTGAACCACATATTCCGCGCGATTTGTTCCACAACTTAAAATTATTTGAAAGGCAACGTAGCCACCGATAATCAAGCAAATATGAGTCGTCAAGAACAGGGTTTTTTTAGGTGATTGCGTGATTTTGTATGAGAATTTATTGGTAAAAATGCACAGTATAGGCATTGAACATGCACAAACAACCACACACGACAGAGAGCAGATGCCTCATTCCTACACTTTGAGAACATTTTTAATATTGTCTCACTACAAAGTTCTGAAAGATTTATGCTCTATCAAGTGAGTGAAACAAATTTATTAGATCCACAATAAACGCAAGTCAACTGAACGTCACCTAGCAAGGCCCTCTCGGGTATGGTCAGGTTCAACATGGCATAGAGGAAATTACTTGATGCTTGAATAGAACTTCCCTTGAAAAGCATGTTCACTACTCTCGAAGTTGAAAACTTCTTGCGAGACACCTTACGTTACATCAGTAGTACCCAATGTGTTTGACTCAGCGCCACTTTAAGATCAGCTACGTTGTTTGGAGTAACAGGGAGGTGGTATAGTAGTTAAGTATTCATTCTTACAGATTGAGTGAGAAAACACGAAGCCCCGCCGTGGTGGCCTAGTGGCTAAGGTACTCGGCTGCTGGCCCGCTGGTCACGAGATTAAATCGCAGCTGCGGCGGCTCCATTTCCGATGGAGGCGGAAATGTTGTACACCAGTGCGCTTAGATTTGGGTGCACGTTAAAAAACCCCACGTGGTCGAAATTTCCGGAGCCCTCCACTACGGCGTCGCTCATGATCATATGGTGGTTTTGGGAGGTTAAAGCACACATATCAATCAATCAATCGAGCGAACACGAAGTCAAGAAACAAGCAAGAAACAACAAATGCCTAATAACAGCTGCAAACGCGCACAACGAATAAAGAAAGAAGGCTAGAAAAACTTAGCGGCACAAGCGCGTGCAATAGGCAAAGCTGCGAATCAGTACTCGAGGGTGTGCACGCGAAAGAAAACTGTGCCTGCTTTCCTCTCCAAAGTCGTGGGCTTTATTCATTCAAAATGCGACTTTTCTGACGTGCAAGTTTTTTTTTATTGCGAAGCATTTCTTAGCGAACTTCGGTGACTTTGAGCGTATCTATTTATCTGTCTAGCCGCTTACGTGTGGGTGCTCTCGTGGTCAGCCTCTTAACTTGGAGTGAACCAAAATTAATATGGGAGGGCAGGATGGTTTGACGAATATGGTGCACTGCTCAAGACCTCAATAATGTCACAGTCCTGTCACGTACGTCGTCAAACACGTCCTGCCAGACGGGGGCACATACCATGGGCGGGTATGTGCCACCTAAGATGCACTAAATCACATGATAGTGCACAACACAACCGCTGATTGTGGCATACGCTGAACGTGATGAGTGTGTTCCAACAAGCCCAAGCGGCTACTTTACATTTGTTGAACAAGGTTGAACCTGCTGTCAATCGAGCAGAGACTTTTCCTGAAGAACTTTCCCACGTAAAACCACTGCGCACGCTCCGCTGAGGCTATACTACACGTGTAGGCGAGCGGCTCGCTCCGTCAAATTGCTGGCTCCCCCAACGTGCTACGCAAGCGCAGTTTGCGTCTCCACTCGTTCGCTGGGCCCGCTGGCCCGCTGAACCGCTCGGCTATTACTCTCTAATCTCACAATTTCACCTCATCCGTTGTCAAACATTTTAAGCCAAATAGTGACCCATACCCGTGCGCGGCTTTGTCATGGTCAAGTTATATAGGTCTCGAAACTTGGAACGAAAATGGTCAGAAGGCTTTTGCCACCGGCAACAACGCCCGCCCACTCTAAAAGCGCAACTAGGAAAAAAGGGGACAAACAACCAAAACTAAAAAAAATCAATGTATTTTTTTCTTCAAATAGTTGTCATTGTATATATGTCAAAGTTAACTGTAAACTTTATTGTGTATCTCACACCTCGCTAAATGGTTGATTGCATTATTTTTTTTCGACAAGTGCATTATATGAGGAGAGGGGCGTATCCAGGCAACCTGCTATCAGAGCTTTTGTTTAGTTCTGCGTGTTCTTTTGTTCGGCGCATTACCAGGTCAACGAGGCGTCACTCACTTAGCGGTGGTGGTTCCGTGCGTACCTTTGGTAGTTTACGTATTTGTATGTGCTGTTTACAGGCGTGACATTTCAGAACTGAACTATCTTACAGAATGTGTTGATAGTCGGTCATGTGACTATCAAATGCTTTCGTTGGCGCACGGTCGGCGTGCCCTCGCCTTTGGTGACGGTGATTGCGACTCGCTAAGCAACGCGACGATGGGCTCTACTACTGCCAAAGTTATATTATCAAAGCTATTGTCTCGTTGCAGTATATTTCGGTGATTGGGCGACGTGAGATTACGAGCTAATAAGCTATTGTGCTCATGAACAGTTGTATTACAATTGCCTCGGTGAAGTTTTTTGTGCGTTTTGTAAGTACGTCATTTGGCTAATAAACTACTTTCCTTCTTCAATCTTTGTGTTTTTGGGGGCGAAGCTCCTTAAGGAATGGGTCTGTTCACCCACCGAGGTATGTAGTTGTAGTAGCAGTAGCTAGCCGCCCGCATACCAGTGGCACATGCCCGCCTTCGGGCCCATATCCACATGTCCACATGTTATGAAAAACGTAGCACGGCGTCATTATCACGCTCTCGGTGATAACAAAGCACTGACAGCAAAAATGTGGTACATACTCTCGTTTATTCCTTGGATTATCCGCCGGATGGCGGTACTTTTATAGGATGAATATATGATAAACAGGAGCAAGATGACTGTACTTGAAGTGTTCACCATATGGATAGTTGGACACACGGATGGACAGACATACAAGCAAACGGACAGACAGACAGGCACATGGAAGGGTTCATGGATGCACGCATGAACGGACGCACGTACGGATGGACTGACGCATGGATGGACGGACGCACCAACGGGCGCACGTATGAAGGCATGAACGCACGGACAGAAGCACGGACGGAATGATGGACGCTTCGCCCCACACATCATCATTCATTCCATGAATATGCTTTGATTTTTTGTTTTTTTCTTTCGTGTGCAATTAGTAAGACGCAAAGTGTAATAAAATCGAGAATAAGGAACAGCACCTAACAGGTAAGCAAATAAGAAAACTTTCCATTTTGCGTCATGTAAGACAACTGCACGACGTCGCTACCACTTCTGATTGTGACGTCATATTTTCTCTTTTATTTGTGTTCTGTCTTAATTTAACCCTTCTCACGTAAATGGAGACGGTGGCAACGAGCCGCCGGCTACTGGATTCATGGGTTTCTACGGAATTTACGGTACGAGTTTACATATGCCTTGGGTATGTGCCACAGATTACTGACTTTTCGTATCTACCCACCAACGCCGAAAACACATAAGGGTAATTTTATCGCTTAGGGGTCAAGAAAAAGCTGGCATCGGCTACGATGACCCAACGAACGTATAGAAAAAATGTTGGAGTCCCAGCAGGAAACAAGTACCAGCATTCTGCGTGGCAACCAAGTATTCAACCACAGAGCCATGCTGGGTGTAGGTCTCGTAACTTATTTTCAAGTAGACCACAATGTTTTTGAAGCGTTCCTTGCAAATGCAGTCATAGCTATTCAATTTTATAAACATCACGTATGAACTCCTACGATACAGCCATCATGTCAGATTAACTGTAGTAAGCGCAATGCACTGAAGGTGTCCGATAGTGTATATAAACCAAGAAACGGCACGAACAGGCATGGGTAAATTTATTTGTGGGCGTTAAAAAAATCAGCGCACTTCCACGACGTGAATGATGACGAGTGCACGAAGGTACAGGTCCTAAGATTCATAATAAGTATGTTAAGTCGCTGACTAGTATAAATAACGAATGGGTGCACGTACGGGCGGATAGGTGGACGTGTGCACAGATGCATGCACGAAGGGATGCACAGATGGACGAATGGACAGATGGTTGGATGGACAGATGGGCGGATGGACAGATTGATGGGTGTATTAGCGGAAGAACAGACAGATGGTGCAAGTGATCATGTATTGTGTGGTTGTATAGGTCATTACACACAAAGTCGGTTGTTTACACACGTTTCCGTTTTTGTTGTTGCTGTTGTTGTGCGAATGTTTAGTTTTGGTTTTGTGGAGCGGGATGGACAGCAGCTAAGTCAGCCCTAAGAAGCTTTGCACCTAAACGCTAGAATCGGCAGCGTTAACCCATCTAATGCATAGAATTAAAAAATTTTGGCACATCGTACGTACCTGGGAATCAACTTTATGCGAAGCACGTGGAGGGAAGATGACCGTGTAGTATTTTCTTTTTTTGTGACACGTGGGGAAATAATGACGTTAAATGTATGTACAAATGTTGCACGTAAAGACATATGTTGAAGAGTTGCAGATGTTCATATAACCAGTTTTCCACTTGCACAACGATGTAAGCTGGAAATGTGTTTTAGCAACACCAGAAGCTTACATGAAGCGCTCATGCTCGCAAAGATGGTGGCCCTTCAAACTGCTACCTAAATCAATTTCAGCACATGGCACCTCCCCGTAATTGACGTTAACCTGACGTGACGGCTGTATGAAAGGAGTACATATGTAATGTTTATAAAATTGGATAGGCAGCACTGCAACTACTATTGAAGTTTCATGAAGGTAAGCGTCTTTTTTAAAAGTAGTTCCGAGACCTGGCGTAGCTCTGTGGTAGAATGCTTGACTGCCACGCAGAATGCTTGGGTTAGATTTCTGCTGGGACACTGAAATTCATTATGCTCATCCGTCTGGTGGCCAACGATGCCTATGTCAGCTTTTTCTTAACACTGAAATTTATTCTTTGCTTTCGTTGGGTCGACGCTACCAATGTTGGGTATTGCTTAACGGTCACGTGTTAAAATTGCCCATCTGTTCTCGTCGTTCCTGGTTGTCAATCTCAGTGTCAATCACCTGTGGCACACACCCGCTTACTAGCGTAACATACCCGTGTGACAGGTTCAGTAAATAAAGCCAGTCGAGCTAGCTGTGAAACGTTAATCTCTCACGAGAAAAGGAAGTGAGCGTTTGATTTGCAAAAAAGAAATCATACTTTCACAAACACACAAAAAAAAAACCACAAAAAGGAAAATACTAAGATCAGAAAAATGTTAACTAACTAGCACTGTCAGTTTCGTTAGCGAGCGGAAACCTCTAAGAGTCTAAACAGTCCTTGTCGTTAAAGTCCTCGTGTTTGAGTCCGGACGCGAGAGAAGACGGATACGGCTCACCAGCGGTTCACGCCCTTCAATAGTCCATTGGGGAAGCTGCCGTGGTGAGAGTGCATAAGCTCGGGCCCGTAGCCCGACGGCTTGCTCCCGCTCCCGGTAGACGTCATCTGCTGCGCTGTCTTCCGCTCGAACATCAGACCAAGGTCTTGCCAAGGATTCGCCAATAGCCGCTGCGGTTGAATGGTCACCAGGACCCCGTGGAAACAGTCGCCCGCTAGGTGGATGCCCTGACGCCCAGGAGGTACTCGCACCCGACGAGGTCGCACGCCGCACCCTAGCCTTCTTCTTCCAAGCACGAGCCCGAATCTCCTCTTCCTCTTTCTTCGATGCCCTGGCTCTGGATTTTTCTCCCATTCCCTTGAATTTTCTTCTTTTTCCAATCGCCAGTGTTCGCCGCACTGGCGCAATACGCCATCTTGCACACATTGTCAGTAGTTCATCTTACGCGCCAAATTTGAAAGTCACTTGACTCGCGCACTTCACTCACAACAAGAGTGCCTACCTTTAAAGCTACTGAGGGCTTTGGTACTGAAGCTATCAAGCTTGGTCCTAACCTCAGGAATAGACAAAGGGAAGAAATTGACGAGCTCCTAGCCACCCATAAAGACGTCTTTTCCGAAGTCCCCGGCAAGACAAACTTGTTAGAGTGTCGTCTTAAACTGACAACGTCCGAGCCTATCAACACTCCACAATATCCGTTACCATTCGCAACGAAAGAGGTAGTTGAGAAAGAAGTCGGAGAAATGCTGCGACTCGGAGTGATTGAAAGGTCCGACTCACCTTACAACTCACCATTGGTGCTGGTGAAGAAGCCCGATAAGAGTTACCGTACTTGCATCGACTTCCGTCGCATCAATGATGTGTTGGTCTCCGACGCAGAACCAATTCCGAGAACGGATGTATTGTTTACAGAGATCGGCACTAGAAAATTCTTCTCCAAGTTTGACCTTACGAAAGGATACTGGCAGGTGCCCTTGGACAAAGAATCCCGGCTAAAAACGGCATTCTCCACCCAATCGGGACACTACCATTTCCTCTATATGCCATTCGGTATCAAAACAGCGTCCGCAGTGTTTACCCGGCTAATGAGACGTCTCCTTCAGGGCATCCCGAACGTCGTTCATTATATCGATGATGTTCTCGTCGCTACGACAACCTGGGAGGAACACATGCAGACTCTGAGTGAACTGATGAATAGGATTCGAGAAGCAGGACTCAAAATTAAGCCCCAGAAATCGGAGATTGGAATGACGTCGATTGTGTTCCTGGGTCATCGACTGGGAGATGGAACAATTCAGCCGGTAGAGGACACGATCATAAAAATCGCCAAAGCCCCATTACCCACTACGAAGAAACAACTACGTTCGTTTCTTGGCTTGGCAGGATATTATCGTGATCTAATCCCTCACTACGCTGAGAAGGCACGGCCTCTGACAGAGATGACAAAGAAAAGGGAGAGTAACAAGATCAATTGGAATATTGAAGGGCAGACAGCTTTCGAAACACTAAAGCAAGCTCTGGCGTCTGGACCTATTTTAAAGGCTCCGGATCTCAAACGTGGATTTGTACTCCGCAGTGACGCCTCCGATTCTTGCATCGGTGCAGTCCTTATGCAAGAGCACGACGGTGTTTTATACCCGGTAAAATACGCCAGTCGTCAGCTACTGCCTCGAGAACAGAACTACTCAACAATCGAGCGGGAGTGTCTCGCGTTGGTGTGGGCAGTGGAAAAGTTCCACATATTTTTATATGGGACATATTTCACGGTTCAAACAGATCACCAACCGTTGCAGTACTTATCTCGAGCAAACACCTCAACAGCAGAGTTCTGCGGTGGAGTTTAGTACTGCAAGAGTACAACTTTCACGTAGAACATATAAAGGGATCCGAGAATGTTGGAGCCGACTACATGAGTAGGTTGCAGTGAATATGTTCTGTGTGTTATTATTACAAGGTTATGCTTGTGTGGTGGACTGTTACTGGAGTTAATGACTGTATTTGTACTGTTCTTAGTTGCTGCCAAAAACTTTTCTTATTGTTGTTGGTTGAATGTTACGTTCTGTGGACTCGGTGTTTCGACGTGAGACATGTCAACGAAGAAGCAGTGTGGTGCCATCGGTGTGTTGTGATAGCTTGTGTGGTGCGCATCGAACGACAGTTTTTCAACGGGAAAAACTTCTTCGAAAGGGGCCGCACTGGCGCAATACGCCATCTTGCACACATTGTCAGTAGTTCATCTTACGCGCCAAATTTGAAAGTCACTTGACTCGCGCACTTCACTCACAACAAGAGTCCCCCCTTTGAAAAGTTTCTTTTGCGAAGAAAAATAAACTGCAGTTCAGTGCGCGAGAAGTCACCACGCGTCGTCCATTCACAAGATGTCCTTAACAAACAAACAACTTGAAGTAGTCGCTTGTCTCGAGAAAACGTAAAAATTCACAACCGGCTCATATAATCTGCGCCGACATTTTCAGAGCCTCTAATGTGCTCGACTCGGAATGAATATTCTTGTAACGCGAGGCTCCACCGTAATACCCTACTGTTCAGGTGTTTTGCCCTTAAGAGATACTGCAGTGGTTGGTGATCGGTCTGTACGACAAATGACGTTCCGTACAGAAAAACATGATACTTTTCTATCGCCCAGACCAACGCTAAGCATTCCCTCTCGATTGCTGAGTATCTCTTTTCGCGAGGCTGAAGTTGACGACTGGCATATGACACAGGGTGGAGGATGCCATCATGCTCTTGCATAAGGATAGCGCCTATACAAGAATCAGAGGCGTCAGACCGAAGCACGAATTCTCTTTTCAGATCGGGTGCTTTGACGATTGGCCCAGAAGACAAAGCCTTTTTGAGTGATTCAAACGCTTCTTCTCTATCCGTGGTCCACGTAATCTTGTTTTTCTCCATCTTCCTCGTCATCTCAGTAAGCGGCTGTGCTTTCTCGGCGTACCGAGGTATCAGGTCACGGTAATAGCCAGCCAGTCCAAGGAATGACCGGAGTTGCTTCTTTGTTTCAGGCTTAGAAGCACAGGTGATCTTCTGTATCGTGCTTTCGACTGGCCGTATGTTGCCATCTCCCAATCGATGTCCCAAAAAGGTGACTGTGCTCATAGCCACTTCACATTTCTGTGGCTTGATCCTTAGTCCGGCTTGTCGTATCCTGGCAAAAAATTGCTTCAAAGTTGTTAGATGTTCTTCCCACGTAGTGGTAGCCACCAGTACGTCGTCTATGTAATGAACGACGTTGGGTATTCCAAGCAATAACTTTCTCATCAGACGAGTGAAGACCGCGGATGCGGTCTTGATGCCAAAAGGCATATACAGGAAATGATAATGCCCTGATTGGCTTGAAAAGGCGGTCTTTTGCTGCGAGTCTTTTGCGAGAGGAACCTGCCAATATCCTTTAGTTAAATCAAACTTCGAGAACCATTTCTTTGTTCCCACTTCGGCAAACAAGTGATCAGTTCTGGGTATAGGTTCTGCATCAGATACCAGAACATTGTTTATACGGCGAAAGTCTATACAGGCCCTGTAGCCATTGTCTGGCTTTTTGACTAGTACCAAAGGAGAATTATATGGTGACTCTGAGGGTTCTATAATGCCAAGTTGCAACATGTCTTGCACTTCCTTTTCAACGACTTCCTTCATAGAGAATGGCAATGGGTATTGTGGGGTGTTAACTGGTTCTGAACTGGTCGTTTGTAACCGACACTCCACAAGGTTTGTTTTACCTGGGATCTCCGAGAATACGTCTTCGTAGGTACTTAAGATGTCCCGTATCTCCACCCGCTGTCGCTCCCCGATTTCATCTCCAAGCTTTATGGAGTCAATACCGCAGCTACCCTGTACTTTGAAAGTTGGTAGTGGTTTCTCAGACTCCTCTTCCTCCAGAACGACAAAAGATGATGTCTGAGGAAGCTGTTCTTCACGGCGTTCTTCATACTTTTTCAGCATGTTTATGTGGAAAAGTTTTTTGCTGTGTCCAAGGTCCAGCCAGTAGTCATAGTCGTTTTTCTTTTCTATGACTGGAAACGGCCCTTTCCAATGCATCAATAACTTGTTGTTGCTTGTGGGAAGCAAGATCAATGCACGGTCACCAGCTTTCAGGTCCCGTTGCTTGCTGTGGCGGTCGTAATACCTTTTCTGCGACACCTGTGCTCGGCTCAGGTTTTGTCGTACCAGCTCTAGTGTCTTCTCAATTCGCTCTCTTAAATCCAGGACATATCCGTACGTCGTCTTAAGTTCTTCGTTCTCCTGATCATGAGTCCATAGCTCTTTCAGGATGCTCAGAGGTCCTCGAATATGTCGGCCATAAATAAGTTCAAATGGTGAGAACCCGGAGCTTGCTTGTGGGGCTTCACGATAAGCAAACAAAAGAGGTGCTAGCAAGCGATCCCAACATTTAGGCTGTTCTTGAACCATTTTGCGGAGCATTTGCTTGAGTGTTCCATTAAACCTCTCTACCATCCCGTTGCACATAGGATGGTATGGAGTGCAGCTAAGATGCTTGACTGCCAGTAGTTCATTCACCTCCTTCATTAGATCTGAGGTAAAGCACGATGCCTGATCAGCCAAGACTTCTCGTGGAAAACCAATGCGAGAAAACATCTCGACAAGTCCCTCGGCCACTGTAGCTGAGTCAATTGCTGTCAAAGGCACTGCATCAGGGTAGCGAGTGGCGAAATCCACAAGAGTCAAAATATACCGATGGCCTTTTGCCGAGGCTGGAGTTATCGGTCCAATGATGTCGACCGCCACACGTTCAAAAGGGGTGTCGATCAACGGCATACGCCCTAGAGGCACCTTGCCCACCTTGCCTTTCGGTAAAGTCCTTTGACAGGCGTCACATGATCGGACATATCTGCGGATATCTTCTTGTACCCCGGGCCAGTAGAAGGCGTCCAGAACTCGATCTATTGTTTTTTTTACACCCTGATGACCTGACATGACATTTTCATGAGCCAAACGTAACACTTGGCCTCTCAGGGACTTCGGGACTATGGCTTGTTCAATGATCTTACCAGGGGACAGGAAGTATTGTCGGTAAAGAATACCATTCTTGGCTACGAAAGAAAAAGATGTCGAGCCCTTTCTAACAAACTTCTTACCCACTCTGGCTCTGCAGATGTCAAGTGTCTGGTCTTTTTCTTGTTCTTCGCGAAACATTTTGCGAGGCATCTGGCCAGGGAGCCCAACAGAGATGGCCCTTCGCGAACTATTGAGACGTGCGGCACCAACCAGTTGAGAATTTGGGTGGTTACCTTCGTCCGCCGAATGAACTTTTTTCTTAATGAATTGATCTTGAGAAAGTTTCCGCGAAACGTCGGGGTCATTGGCGTCACGGGCCCCCGGTACGTTCCCAACTATGACGTCATACAGTGGCGACGGCATACACTTGACGATGGCCATGCCGGAAAAGTATGGAGATCTGATACGTATCTCCGCCTCAGGGGTTACGATGGTGCTGCCATCAGCCAACCACAACGTCGCGGTAGTGCCAGTTAGTGCTTCATCAGGTACTAATGACCGGCGTACTACCAACGTGTTGCTTCCGGTGTCCCTTAGGACTCGAACAATTTGTCCATTCACTTCCCCTGGTAACACTGGCATGGGACGTTTCTTACATTGCGCTTGCGTCTTCACCGTGCCCATAACATTGTCGTCTTGGTCCGAGTCGTCGCCATCAATCATGGATTGTTGTGGACCGGTCTCTTCTTTGGGTAGCATTAAACAAGATGTAGTTGATTTCGAAGTGCCAGTCATTTTCTGACAGCCCTTCACATCATGCCCCCACTTACGGCAGTTTGTACAAAATACTTGTTTAGGTTTACTTCGACAGTCAGAAGCCTTGTGCCCCTTACGGCCACAAACAAAACATTGCATCTCTGCTCTTGGGCTTGAAATCAATTTAGCCTTCCCAGTTGTGTCCTCACTCTTATTCTGAACTATTAATAAGTTCTTCAATCTCTTTGCCTCTATATATATATCAGCTGCCTCTGCCATGGCTTCCAGAGTCTTGCAGTTCTTCTCCCGTAAGAAGAGCGCCAGCTGACTACTGCAGTTCGCCATGAATTGTTCGGCTACAATCAAGTCACAGACTGAATCGAAATTCCTCTCTGTCTGAGACATTTCTATCCACCTGTCAAAGAAACTTTGGAGTCTCGTGGCATACTGTTTTCCAGTTTCGCCGTCTTCAGGCTTGCTTTTCCGAAATTTCTCACGGTAGCCATCAGCCGTGAAGCGAAAACGCTGGAGCAGTGCCAATTTGACTTCGTCGTATGACAGGGAATCGTTCGGTGACAACCGTCCAAATACCTTCAGAGCCTCTCCGCCAAGGCACAAACTAAGAGCCGTGGCCCACTTTTCCCGTGGCCAATCTTGACCTGTCGCCACTCTCTCAAACCTTTTCAGGTAGGCGTCAAGGTCGTCTCTGTCCTCGTTGAAAACGGGTATAAAGTTATGCGGGTTCACTACCATAGGCGCGTTCCTTTGGTTGCCCGTGTCAGCCACCATAGGCTGACCGACACCGGCCTCAGCTACTCTCAGGCGCAGTTGCAGCGTCCTCTCTTCTACTTCCAAGTGTCGCTGGCTTGCTTCTCGGGTTTGGTTCTCCGTTTTTGCTACTTCAAGACGTAGCTGTAAATTGCGGCCTTCCAGCTCCAACTGTTCTTTCTTCGCGTCTCTCTCCGCGGCTCGTTCATCGCGCTCACGCGCTTCTCGTGCGTCAAACCAAGCCTGCAATTCTGCTCCCTCCAACCCCATGCGTTCTGCCAGCGCCATCAACTCTCGCGAGCCCATTTTACTTTTTTAGTTAGCCTTACTCAAATCTACTTTTTAGTGGCAAACACTCACGTCCTGTCGTAGCGGACGCCAATTTGTGACAGGTTCAGTAAATAAAGCCAGTCGAGCTAGCTGTGAAACGTTAATCTCTCACGAGAAAAGGAAGTGAGCGTTTGATTTGCAAAAAAGAAATCATACTTTCACAAACACACAAAAAAAAAACCACAAAAAGGAAAATACTAAGATCAGAAAAATGTTAACTAACTAGCACTGTCAGTTTCGTTAGCGAGCGGAAACCTCTAAGAGTCTAAACAGTCCTTGTCGTTAAAGTCCTCGTGTTTGAGTCCGGACGCGAGAGAAGACGGATACGGCTCACCAGCGGTTCACGCCCTTCAATAGTCCATTGGGGAAGCTGCCGTGGTGAGAGTGCATAAGCTCGGGCCCGTAGCCCGACGGCTTGCTCCCGCTCCCGGTAGACGTCATCTGCTGCGCTGTCTTCCGCTCGAACATCAGACCAAGGTCTTGCCAAGGATTCGCCAATAGCCGCTGCGGTTGAATGGTCACCAGGACCCCGTGGAAACAGTCGCCCGCTAGGTGGATGCCCTGACGCCCAGGAGGTACTCGCACCCGACGAGGTCGCACGCCGCACCCTAGCCTTCTTCTTCCAAGCACGAGCCCGAATCTCCTCTTCCTCTTTCTTCGATGCCCTGGCTCTGGATTTTTCTCCCATTCCCTTGAATTTTCTTCTTTTTCCAATCGCCAGTGTTCGCCGCACTGGCGCAATACGCCATCTTGCACACATTGTCAGTAGTTCATCTTACGCGCCAAATTTGAAAGTCACTTGACTCGCGCACTTCACTCACAACAACCCGCCAGTGAGTATGTCCCACTGTCTGACGGGAAGTGTTTGACGACGTATGCGACAAAATTGTGACATTATTCATGTCTTGACCAGCGCGTCATAGTCGTGAAACCATCTTACCCTCCCATGCTGATTTTTGTTCACGCCAAGGGAAGTGTGTGACCACGAGAGCACCCAAACGTAAGTGGCTAGATAGATGGATAGATACACTCAAAGTTTCCGACGTTTGCTAAGCAATGCTTCGCATTTAATGTGATTGTCCTAGCCGTACTCGAACCCCATAATTTCGCGTGGCAACGATGTATTCTACCTCAGGGTCACGCCAGGTCTCAGAACTGCTTTTGAAGTAGACCGTAATATTCATGAACCAACTAGTGCGGTCGCACTGCTGGCTATGCAATCTTATCAGTAGCACATGCCTACGCCCATGACCATTCTCTCACGACAGTGTGCTAAACGAAGATACCAACGCACGAAGGCAATGGAAGACTTATGGATCGCTCGACGTATACAAAAGAAGGTGCAGCGCCTGATAAATAAACTCGAGTCACAACATTGGACTGTTTTTTGTGAGTCGCTTGACCTACAAAAACATTTATCACAATTGTGGAAGACGGCACGAGGTCTTCGCACAAAACCCACTCAGTAGTCACAAAACCCACTCAAATCTTTCGCACTTTCTGAACAGAGGCGTGGCATTGACGTGGCAGAAGACTTCTGTGCCAGAGTATCTGGGCCACTCGCAGTGCCCCATAGCCTATTGCCTTCGACAAATTGTGTACAAACACTGAATTCCCGCATGGATATGCCTTTTCCCATCGTTGAACTCAGGGCAGTACTAGCTTTGTGTGAACGCACGTCGGCACCAGGGCCCGATATATTTCTTATGGGGTCCTGTGTCATCTGAGTGAAAGAGCGAGAATTCTGCTTCTGGAGTTGTACAACAAATCCTGGCAAGATGAAGCGCTCCCGACAAGCTGGAAGACAAACCGCCTAGTTCCACTTCTGAAGCCAGGCAAGTCACCGTTGGAGCTCTAATCTCGTCGCCCGATCGCATTGGCCAGTTATGTAGGTGAAGTTATGGAGAGGATGATCTTGGGACGCCTGGAGTGGTACTTTGAGTGCAACAACATATACGCAGATGCCATGGCAGGATTTCGGCGTGGACGATCATCGATTGACAACGTTGTCGACCTTGTCACTTACGTCCGACACGAGAAAGGCCGTAAGTGACTCTGCGGATCTTTGTTCCTAGACGTCAAAGCGGCGTATGACAACGTTACGCATGAAGCTGTTCTCACCGCTCTCGAAGATGTAGGAGTAGGTGGTCGGATGTATCGCTAGATACGTAGCTATTTGTCACTGAACACGGTGAAAGCTCTCCACATTTCAGCCACCATGGCGCCTCTCAGGCTGGCGTACTCAGCCCTGTCCTGTTCAATATTACGCTAATTGCTCTCACTGAGCATCTGCCAAGCACAGTTAGGCTATCAATGTACGCAGATGATATCTGCGTTTGGGCACTGGCTGTAACATGCCTGCAGTTGCCAGAGAGAATTCAAAAAGCTGCCACTGAAACATTACGTTACCTTCGAAATCGAGGCTTGGAAAGTTTTTCCGAGAAATGCACCCTCATAGCTTTTACACGAAAGCATATGAAAAAGTACACCATTAGCATCAACGGTCAAACTGTACCATACGGTCAATCGCACAAGTTTTTGGGCGTCATAATTGACAGGAATCTATCTGGAGCGATCACGTTTCGTACATGAAAAAAAAATGGTCAATAGACATTTGTAATATACTCAAGTTCTTTGCAGGGAAAACTTGGGAAATGTCTCCCAGTGCAATGCTATAGCTGTACAGGGTGCTTTTTTTCGGTTTCCTGCGGTACAGCTTACCGGCAATGACCAATGCAAGCAAAACAAGGCTACGTACGTTACAGAGTGTTCAGTCCCAGGCACTCCGGATTTGCCTCGGTTTGCTTCGTAGTGCGTCGACAATGGCTACTATAGCAATCGCCGGTGACAACCTCATCACAGTACATATTGACGGTGAGGCACACAGGACACATATAAGGCATATTTCTCGGACAGCCTGCCACCACCTAACCTCTTTACCAGCAGGCAGACCACGTTAGTCATTTTTCCAAACGGTCACCACATATCGCAATTCTTTGCCAACATGCTTCACATCCGCCACCAGACCTTCGGCTCTTATTTGGTGCCCGAATAAGGCTAACATCAGGCTAACTATACCTGGAATCCAGAAAAAAAGCAGATATGTCATCTCCTGCTCTTGGGCAGCTTGCTGGGCTCTTGTTATACGAGACGTATCAAGGCTGTATACATCTATACACCGAAGGCTCTGTTTTACAGAAGAGTTCAACGGCATCATTGTTTTACCAATAAAAAACAGGACAAGAAAATTCAAGACCTCCCACCTTACGGCATCAACGGGAGCAGAGCTAACAGCTCTTTGTGCCGCATTGCAATTCATCAGCGATCAACAGCCACAAAAATGGACAATTTTAAGTGACTCAATGGCGTCACTGCAATCCCTTTTATCACCTTTACGCCACAGCCTGTACAAACAGCTGGTATTGGAGATTGCATAAAAGACTCACCATTTCCTTGAGAAAGGAAAAAATAGACTTTCATTGTCTTCGAAGTCCTTGTGGAATAATTGGCAATGAACGGGCCAATCGAGTTGCCCGTTCTGCCCATACTGAAAGGTATCAAATATTAATTCCGCTCTCCAGACCTGACGCTGCACGGAAACTTCGCATGCTTGCTCGCAAGCACACCACGTCACAATTGAACGAGTCATATTACATTCATGCACGATTATGTACATAGGCCCAACTCTCAGTCTTCGAATTCTTTAAAAATTACGCCGACGAGACGCTACTATGCTGTGTAGATTATCGTTGGGCGTCGCATTTACCAATGCGTACGCTTTCCGCATAGGAATGGCTGACAATGCTGCATGTGACTATTGCGGCAGTGAAGAAACAGCTTGGCACATTCTGTGTGAATGCCCACAATACTGCTCGCAGAGACAGTCACTCTGCAATGCTCTAGATGAACTGGACAACCAGACTCGTTCGGAAGAAAGAATCCTCTGCTACAAACAGGACTTTATGTCGCAGAAGAAGGCTGTGAAGGCACTCCTGCGCTTCTAGCGTTAAACCGGTTTGTCCAAATGACTGTGATCGGAACTCCCTGAATTTGTGCGCATGTGAATTCTTTCTACTTTTTTATATCTCTCTATGTCTATTCTCTTTCCTACCCTTTTCTCCACGCCTGTACAGGGTATCAAACCAGATTTTGTAAATTAACTTCCCTTTCTCTTCCTTTTATTTATTACTCTCTCCCTCACATCAGGTTAGCGACAATTGTACAGAAGGGCCACCCACTGAAGTTCATTTATCTAGCAGTGTTCAAGGCCACCATCCTTACTGGCACAAGCGACTCAGCTTACCGCTCTTGGTATTGCTAATGCCGATCTTTGCTGTTGGCATCGTTACGCAACAGTAAGCATGCCACTGTTTAATATGTCTATGCGTACAAAACTGTACATATATTTAGTGTCAATTCATAACGTTTCGTTCAATAAAATTACAACACAGTAACCCTCCCTTCGCATGCTTCGCATAACATGACAACATTCCCAAGGTACGCGATATCTGCCGAATTGATTCACGTGGTTGTGACGCTGAAAAGACGAAATAGCTGCTGGTAAGGATTCAACTCTATGTTGGGCGAATTTGTGTCCAGTAGTTAAAGAAGCGTTAAAACGCACACAAGCGGCAAACACAAGCGTCCATCGCCGGTAATGTGACCTGTTGTAGGGTGAGTCACTGGTTATACTGGCTGCGTCCGATATCCCGGCCATATCACAATTGGTCACGTTGATTACACAATAAACTGCACAGTTGATTTTCCATGCGTTGGTTTACCAGAACCATTCGTCATAATCGAAAACATTTAACACACCCGCGCGGAGCGCCAAAGGCAGTCGTTACACGTATAACAGGTTGTAGTGTAAACGGCCTTAAAACAGGATATCTGTTCAACTGAGCCCTCCAAACACTCATGTTAATTTTCAATTAATAAATTCTGACGACCTATTTATCC
Source organism: Rhipicephalus microplus (assembly GCF_013339725.1). Classification (NCBI taxonomy): domain Eukaryota; kingdom Metazoa; phylum Arthropoda; class Arachnida; order Ixodida; family Ixodidae; genus Rhipicephalus; species Rhipicephalus microplus. The sequence goes on from NC_051174.1 coordinate 32,802,655, forward strand.
ACAACTGTTCTTAAGATGCAACACCAGTTAAACATGCGTTAGGTTAAACGTTGACGCTTACGCGAACCGAAAGAGTATATTACAGAAACCAGCAACACTGCCTCACATGCCCGTTTTCGTTTTTTTAAGTTATTCTAATCTTGAATCCTTTCAGTCGAGGCGAGAAAATCTGGGAGTAAAGTAATACACAAATGTGTATTCAAACTGTATAACGATTAACTCCAAAGCAATTAATCATGATATAAAGTTGTATTTTCTCTTTAGAAAATTCCAGCGAAGTATCATAATACAATCGACTCTTTACGTGCACCCAACGATTGATATTACTTCCCTAGGACCAATAGTTCATAGGATGCTTTGCAGAAAAACGTTGTTCGCAGCGCAAATTCTTGTCCAAACTGTTAATTTATGTTGACTGAAAGTGTGAGTTGTTCACGCTGATGCATATGTCTTCTCTGTGGCTCTCCTTTCTAGGGTTTCTTGTTTTTATATATTTTTTATGCTTATTGTCATGGCGGAGACAATTGGGTACAAATAATTGATAGCTGAATGTAAATAAATGAATAAAAAACTGGGACACTATAAACTTGCAGCCTGAAGTGACTAAAAATTAAGCCTGCTTTATTCGCACGTTCCAATAAATTTCGTGTAGTTTTGCTTTAGGATTCATATACTACATTATGTGTCATGGTTTCTTCGGTTTCATTTGGGTCATGCATACGTTTAATACAGCTAGGGCTCTCTCTGCTGGTGATCAACATGTTCTCGAATCTTATATCGATGTGACGTACGAATGATAAAAAACACAATAATATTTAACAACTCAAACAACTATTCTTCTACTTCTGTAAGTCGTGCAAATGTCTTAGAACGTCTCTAAAGCGCTTAGACGAAGCAACGGATGTTACGTCATGCACATAACAGAAGTCCTATGCCGTTACCAATCAATACCCCCGTGGTAATCCAAGAGAAGCTGTCGATTGCTTGAGGAGGGCGTTCTTTCTGCATCCTATAAACCTGCGTTTAAGAGGAAAAACATTCATGGTCACTGGTGGCCACCTTTTTTTTCGAACATTCTACGTGTCCCGAGAAGGTGTGCATAGTATATACTCCTAGATACAAGACTCAACAAAATCTGGAACGCATTTTGGTGACAATTCAGCGCGCACGCAGTAAACGCGGACTTAATAAAAGAAAACAGGACAAACGGGAGTCAACTCACAACTCGGTTTTTTGTGGAAAATTAAGTACACATACATGTATAAACATACGCCAGTTGAACAGTAAATGTGCGAGGAAAAAAAACGTACACACATCACTACAACAATTTGCATACAGATATGGTGATGGAAGTGACATTCATGCAATCTGTAACTTAAACGAAATGTTTTGTTGAAAGAAAATGACAAATTGCCTTCGTCCTGAGATGAATGCGCGCGTACGCGCACCAAAGACTACTCTCTGAAGGGCCAAGTACACGTTGACGAACGATGCAGCGCAACGAGTGTGACATTCGGATGCGTCGCCTTCTCCTGCATGCCTTCTCTGAAAATTCAGTCAGTTACCCTGAATGACCAGAAGTTATCCTGACTGTGTATTACGTACGCGGCCCATGTCCATTCATTGTTCTTGAATGCAGCGATGATATTGTTAACGTTCGTTCGTTCTGTGCTCTTTTCCTGTCTCTTAAGGTTATACCTACCATTTTCCTTTCCATGCCTAAATGCTTCGTCCTCAGTTTAAGTTGAACCCCCTTTTGAAGACTGCAGGCTTACGCTCCTCAGGTTAATACTAGTAAGACGCAACTGTTGTACACCTGCCGATTGAGATGCCGTGGTATGCTGTCATTATGATTTTAATTGCCCGCCGAAGGGGCTGTTTCGTCGTTTTTGTGTCATTATTTCACTCACATGGTTTAGTGAGGCGGTTACTACATGTCCTAGGTCGGCATAAGCCTAGACAACGTCCAGTGTCCCGCCACTTATCGCAAAGCGCTGTTCTCTGTTTAGACTGCCTAACATTACTTTTGTTACATGTATAAGTTTCACATATATACTCTGCTGCATTCACTGTCCAGTTATGTAGTCATGAGCTGTTATACAACCCCGGACTTACTCGTCAATGCAATGTAGTTATTAAGCGCAGGTTACTCAGATACTCTTCATGAGCTTTTATCCCTTACTCATCCCAATCTAGGGCCCGTTATATCTGCTGTAAACCCGAAGTGAATAGCATCAAAAAGATTGCTTCTTTGTGCCTCACACCCTTCTTTATTGGCGTCGTGCCGCTTCCTTTACCGCCGACTTTGATGGCTGTGGATCCACTGTAGATTTCTTCCAGTAGGTTTACGTAGACTTCGTAAATGCCCTGATTCCGCATTAGCTGCATGTCTGCTGATATGCCAGTTCGATCAACTGCCTCCTCATAATCAATGGTGGCTACATTGTGTGGTTGCATTTCACTATCAATTGATTGATAGCGGAAATAGTTTAGCAGCCTGTACAAAATCCTGCTTTGGCAGTTGGTTTATTTACCTCGAAGGTCATCTTGTTTTGCTTTGTGTGCGTGATTATTCAAAATAAATAAGTAGGTTTGTGTAGGACTGTGCGGTGGACATAATGTGTTGCAGTACAAAAGGCGGGCTACGCAAACGTGGGCTAAAATCAGAAAATAAAGCTAAACGAAGCGTTCTTGCTTGTGATGAATGTTGCTGCAAGTCTTGGTCACACCTGGATTTCGGCCTTTGAACTTTCTCAAATGCTTGAGACGTTACAAAGAATGAGAGTTTGAACAATCAGCCCGAGGCCTTCACCATTCTCAGCATCTGCGGTGTCAGGCGAGGCCTTCCTATCTTAGTGCAACATCAGAAACTGACGTGGAATTTTCACGTGTATGGCTTGGTGGACTATATGGTATATTGCCCATGAAAGGATGCAACGTACAAATAAACGAGATGGCGAAGTACACGCGACACAAGCGCTGACATGGCGTACTGCATTTACACTTTTTAGGTAATGGAATTGCCAGGTAAAAGTACCACCGTCATACCTTGTGTACATTGTGAGCCCTGCGGACATCTGGTTTCACAATCATGAACGCGAACTTAATTCCTGGATAACTGCAAATCCGGTATGTTCATAAATTTTCGGGATGAAACAAGCGCGATATGCACGAAGACGCAAGAGTGCATACGAGATCAGCAGAAGAGTGTGACAAGTCCCCTGGTGATTACACGTTTTCAATAGGACTAGAGTACATCGTGTCCATGCGCAAAGATGACTGCTTACCACCCCATTCCATCGTGTGTTATATCTCTTCCTCGCCAACTTTAGAAAGGGTTTGATAGGCGGTTCTCTCATCCTTCTAGCATGCTCAACTGTGTGTTCAAACAGAAATTTCAACGGCGATATCTAGCGCTTAGTGCTCCGCTGCTTCTTGCTGTACAACGCTCGCTCCATATATAGCGTCTAATTTGCGCTGACTGATAATCCTTGTCGCATGCCACGCAATTGAAAAAAAGTGGCACATTACGCATCAGCCCACCATTCATCAAACTGAGCTCATAAAGCTTTTACCGAAGAGCCAATTCCTTTGTCTGCCGAGAAAGTTTTATCAATACAACTTCTTTCGCACTGACAACCGATGCACGCTCTTTGAGCTCGCCGGTGGCGTTGTCGTTGCGAACATTCATATCACGCTGTTGGTCGATGCAAAAGCGTCACTTTCTGTTGTGAATGTCACATAGCTGGAGCGACGAATCACCTTTTTTTTTTCAATGTTATACTTTTCAAAAAAAAACACTCGAGATGTACTCAAAGCAAGAGATAATGTACCTTTGTCAGTTCTCCGTTCCCGTCAAGTACGAAATACTTCGGAAAGGATGACACGGCACGTAAGAAAAATTGGCCCCGTATCTGCACGTTTCACTGCAAATGTCATCGAAAGACGATATTCTTGCGTGTGGAGACAGTAAAAAAAAACACGTTTATTTGATGTTCTGCATGAGAAAATCGGTTAACTGTATTCCGAAAGAGAGAGCCTCGATCTGTGAGTGAAGGCGAACGAGCGCATCGAGTCACGTTAGACACGAGCGTCTTCTGGCAGCTATCTTCGAAAACGAAGGAATGAGTGCGCGCCCACGAACAAAGATGCGAGCCTGTCTCGGAAGCGATAAGGTGTAGAACGCAAAGCAAGGACAGCTGCCACCACTATGTCGTCTTAGCAAAGCGTTGAAAACACTTGCTTTTTTGGGCATCGCGCTGCACTGTAAGGGCAGCGTGATAAACACTACGGTCCTAAGAATTATTTTTGTGTGCCTTGTCTAGTACAAAGGTACTCATACAACATATCGACGTACTGTTAAGGTGCCTCAAATATGCGTAGCAATTGATATTTATTTGACAATCGCTCAACTATGAACGCTGAAACTTGAGCAATATTGGTGGGCGGTGTGAATGGGGTTGGCCGTTTTAGGTATCGTCTGGTGCCATTGGGAGTATCGCTAGCGCGGACAAACAGACAAATGTACAAACAGACAGAAAGACAGAGCAAAATTTTGGCGTCGAAGATCCCCAAGAAGGACTATCGTCTTTAATAAGCGCACTTCTGGCCTGCTTCTTCGCGTCATCGAAGCCCTCGCCACCATTACAGAGTTTTCTTAGTTTTTTTCAAGTGTCGGTATTCTCGACTGACCAAGGCGTCTGTGCCTATTTTCTTTAACAAATCCGACTTGTTGCATACCCGGAACACACTCTCATTGTTTATCATGCAATTGCTGCTACCTAACTGCATGGTTCAATACATAATTTGCGAACTGCAGTGATGTCTAAAACATTATGCGAACAGTTAGTACGGCTGATGATTTGCCGTTTTATACCCCCGTACTCTTCCAACCTGCGGATCTCTGCCGGCTCGGGCAACTTTCTTGTGGGATCATTAGCTCGGGCTAATGATCCCACAACCTAAAGCTCAGAAGCATAATATTTTACATAATATTATACCATGGTGGATTACATTAACACAAAAAAATCTACTTCGATGCTGAGCTCTCCAAAACCAACGCTATAGTTATCGCTATACTATCCGCATTGAAACCGTCTAATAAATCGATACTTTGACAAGAAGAACGTCTCTTTTGTGAAACTTGTGTATAATTATTGCACAAATCGTAGCACTAGAACAAAAATGTACTAAGCGTATTTGCTTCTTGCTTCATCGAAGCCGGAACATGAAAAAGATTTTGCGTTAGCCCCACCTATTTTCATTTACCATCATGTTCCTTTCTTACTCTGCAATTGAAATTATGGCCACATTGAAAACGTTTGGGCTGCTGTTCTGTTTTCGCTAATACATTAACACGCAGTACTACCCAATTATCACATTAGGCAGACCTATTATTGCGAGAGGTTCCCGTCAAAAGTGTGGTAGAACCACAATCAAACGAGATTATTTTGTGCCCTACTGACGTATCTTCTGATAACGTAACGATGATGTACCGGGACAGGGTATATACAAAATTGGCCCCAACTGAAGGGGGGTACAGTAAGTAAAGGAATAGCTCCATCTCACCAGAATAACCATTGTCGCTTTGCAGCCACTATCAATATAATGACAAATTTTCGGATGAGACATCGATGAGTTTAAAATAACAGAACACCTGTATTGATAATGTTAAATATTGCGCCATATTTTCGTTTCCTCAAAGCAAGTGTGACCACTGTCAAAATATTTCTGACTAACAAAGCTTGAACTCTGTTTAAATGGCGGTATTGAAGCTGCAACTAAAAATATGGCAAGCCATGCTGAATAACAAGAGGTCCGAGAAAAACGCCATTTTCGAAAATAAGTTTTTCAGCCGAATGTAAAAAAAGGAACTACCGGTCTTTACAGGTGTGACGTCATCAGCAGTAAATAAGAGAACGGCGACTGAAGACCACTATGAGTCGTCGTTTTTTCTCTAGACCTTGTTCTGTAAGGCCTTCTGCAAGGCCCACCTTTTGCAGTCAAAATGAGGCATTACATACTAGCTCAAATGGCTGCCGCAGTAAAATCAGTACCCTTTTTTTTATGCATCGCACCGCGGACAATACATTGATACATGAAAGTAGCTACTGCGGCTGAAGTAAAGCCTCTAGATGATATTTCGGTTAGATTAATGGAGACGCTACTTTTATCAAACTCATTATGATGTGCACTGCAAAGTGTATGATACATTTGCATTGTTAAAGGAGTGTAGTACCGTTTTTCTAAGTAATTAAATGATGCACCTTAGTATTAGAGTTAAGTGCGTCACAAATGGATGGCCGCAGTTGGTTTTTTGTTTTTGAATGCGTCAAGAACTTGTGGAGTTACGGGGATTTTTCACCCTCTACAACCATGCCATTCAGAAGGTTCGGCTCGCATCGCGTAGCAAAGGTACAGTAGCTTCAGAATAGAAATCACGTGACGAATATAATTGATAATAAAGACTCCCAAAATGAGAATGCAAGTAATACGCAGCCAACGAGAAAGGGTGACAACTTGACTGTCTGGTGGTTTCTACTGCGTAGAACTGGCTAATTTTTTTCATGATACGCATCTTTTTTTTCATGGTACAAGACCAACGGGAACGTATTGAACTACTAATATTTGTATAGTGCCCTTTCTGTGCAGGCTAACTGAGTTCGCATGGGTATGTTCTACCTTGTTCAGATGTAATTGCCTAGATCTCCGAATGCACACGTTGGTGAAGTACGATCATTTCGGACTTCAAAAAAAATTAACTTCTTCAGGAAGCTTCAAGGAACAATACCATATTGTTCGGTGGTTGTGTGTGCGCTATTTTAATGCTTTTGCGTCATCGATCAGGCCTCAAAATGAGAAAAGCTCAATCGTGCTGCCATCACGTACGTTGTAAACAGATCCTTATGCCACGTTTAGAACGTCATTTGCAGAAGTGTGCTATACTTGGCTATGTCACTTGGCGTATTGCGGATATTTTTGCAGATTTAAATCAAGATTGATACATGTATTGTTGCCATACCATAGGGCACTGCATAAAAATGACTTAAGAAAAACGCAAAAATAATCACAGAAAACTGACGACGTATTTCCACATACCCCTTCAAACGTTACAAGGGAATAACGTCCACGGGAAGAAAAAGTTTGATATGTCTATCAACCATTATTTCAAGGCTTCCCGCAAATTTTCTAGGCCCTATCATGGTAAGTCATGTGCGGAATGACTAACAAGCAGGACAGTTCACCGTCTACAGGAGAAATCATAAAGCTTCATTGTCATTATGAAAGTGTTGGTCTAATGAGGAAGATAATCCCTTACTTTAAACCTTACTTGTGTCATAATTGCAAAATATGGACTCATAAAGAAGATGTGATAAAAAACATACATAACGAAAGAAAAGGGGGAACAAAGTACATTTTGACGAGTTTATGCAGAGTAATGAGAAATGATAAGTCGAAATCTATGAGAAACTTTTTCGGACACAATAAAATCTGAAAGTGCATTCCACAATCAAATAGCTCGAGGAAGCGCTGACGAATTGAATGCGTGAGTACTTCAGTACTTGCGAGTGAAACTGGGGTGATTATGTGATCTGCGAGATGTGCAAGGTGGAACTTGAAGCCAAAGAAAAAAAGCATTGTACGTACTATAAATGAACGATGTCGGCACGAAATTCTGACGAGCATTGAGTGGTTTAGGTGAAATATCAAGTTTTGTTTGTGAGATGATGAATTTGTCAGTATAGTTTAGAAAAGTAAATCTAGCGGCCCTATTTCTCACTGATTTTAATGAAGTGATTAGTTGTATTGATAGGGTGACCATATTCTATAGCCGTATTCAAGCTGCCGGCGAAGAAACCTCTGAAAAGCTAGCTTGCGGATGCTGGATGGAGAATTTCGCAAGGTTTTAAATAAGTAGTCCAGTTCGGGTGGCAATGCGGGCTAGTTGGTTTCGTACACTTTCATTCATAATTGTAGCGCAAAACGAAAAGAATCGGAGACAAACAGGAGTAACACATCAACGGGACGAGCATTATACATCAACAGTTGATGTATAGCGCTCGTCATGTTTATGTGTTACTTCTGTCTGTCTCTACTTTTCTGTTTGGCGCTAAAAATATGAATGCAAGTGCCCCAGTTACTTTCATAAAAGTTTACAAAAGCAGTGTGTCTTCGGTCGTATATGGATGCTACATGACAGCCACCCTCGTCTTTCTTCCAATCTGCCCGCTTGTCACTTCATGCCCTCTGCCCTTCTGTATTCATCGCTGCGCAGTTGCGGCTAGGTTAAGTGTGAGGAACACTATAGATTTGAAGCGTTAGGACATATGTTTGTGACGTGAAGGTTCCAAAAAAGGTTTGACGTGAGATGAATTCCTGAGTACTTGTACGTCGGGGCAAAATAAATTATAAGCTAGGCGTTTTTGAATAAAAGAGGTCACCTTGCTTTTAAATGAATTCAGGGTCCTTAACCAATTTTTATACCAATCAAAGTATAATGAAGGTTGTTCTGTACAATGTGATGGTCATAGGGGCCCGAACATAGAGCTGCATAAAAGTCTCAAACGGGAAGGTGGTTATTAGGGAGGTCATTGATATATATCAACGCGACAGCGCTAAAGAGCTCGTTCCCCAGAATTTTCGGCGTGTTTGTCGTGTGTTCGGAGCAAAAATATTTTTTGCTGTACCGAAAAATAAAAATATACAAATAAAATGAATAACAAACAATTCTGTGTCTAAGTTGGGATGAAACCCGTGTCGTTTGGGTGGCAAGTAGGTGTTCTACCACACAGCCACTCCCCTGCTTTTGGATAGAGTCCGAATAACTACTTCTGCTTAGATGTACAGAAGAGTGGCGTTTTCTCATATAAATGTTTTGACAGCAGCAATAATGATGAATCAACATTTATTGGACCCGACATTGTTGGTAGTGCACGCAAACACCAGCCTAGGCGGTTCCCTAGTTGTGCGACCCGTATGTATCCAGCAGCTTCTGGACCCTGTCCGTCAGTGCACGCTGAGTTGGTAGGGCGGGGCTTGATAACAAGAACTCCAATCGCTCAAGCGGTTCTGAATTCGTAGTGTCGCGGGCAAGGGACGGTGGGGGATTCTTATGTTCTGTGCACTCTGCCAAGATGTGTGACAGGGTGCCATTTTCTATTTTACAAAGCGCACTGAGCATGTCGTGTTCCGCAGGGTACATGCGGTTCAACAGTACGGAATGCGAAGCCATCCCGCCTCCGCTTGACGCAATATCGCCTGTTGTTTCCTCGTCAGGTCGGGGTGCGTTTCCAGTACTCTACACCATCCCTCTCGGTACATCTGGATAATGTCCCGAAAGCTGGTAACCGGGTGTGGTAGCTCTTCCGGCTCATGCTCAGCCCAGAGTGACATTTCTCGGGCATGGTAGCCGGTAATCGTGTTGCCTGCTAACTGCGAGTGAGCTGGGACCCACATAATCTCTACGGCTATTCTCGTAGGCTTGCACTTGGATAGAATGGCTCGTGCCGTGAAGGAGATTACCCACCTGCGGAAGCTTCCATAGGCTGTGTTTGAGTCGGTGACCACCGTGTCCACACTTGGCTGTATGAGTGCGAGGGCCGCGGCCACTTTCTCGGCAATTGCAGGGTCTTTCGTCCTCAGGGACGCGCTGACGATTAGCCTGTCAATGAACGTAACCACTACCGCAGCACGGTCCCCGTGTTTTCGGAGTGAGGCGTCCGCGTACGTGACCCTGGGGTTCTCTTCCAGCTTCCGGGCCATGGCTTTTGCCCATGCGGTGCACCTCTCGTCATCCTTGCCCAGCGTCATGTTCCGGAGAAGGGGTTTCGTTTGAATTGGTGTCTTCCAGTCCTCCGGAAGGGCCGCCTTGATGGGTACTGGCTCGATCTGCCATACTATCTTGCGTAGGACAGCTCCTCCGCGCTTCATGTGACTAAGCCGGATTCTCTGATTAGATCGGGGGGCTTCGATAAGCTCCTCCACCATGCTGTGGGTATCTGTGGGTATCTGTGGGTATATGTATCTTTTTTTTCCTCTAAGAGTGAGGTAGAGGACTGGTGCTTTGCAGTGAAAGGTTTAATTTTCACTCATGCTTTTACTTTAGCCACCTATCAGATAACCTCTTTCAAGTTAATTCTAACCGCAAAGTCTACTTTGCCCTCCCTGTCCCTAAACCACAGTGCTTTGAAAAACTCTGTGCCATCACCCTGAACTATAAGGGTGAAGCCCTTTACAGAACATTATCAAGTGTTCGGCAGTTTCCTCCTCCTTTCCACATGCACGGCATAGCGTGTCTACCCCTTTGTGTGTGGCCCGACATGTCTTGGTTCGCAATACTCCCGTCGTCACCTCAAACAGTAGAGAACAACCCCGAGTATTATCATAGATCCTTTGCACGGCAATTTCCTGCCTAAAAGTTCGATAGAGATGTAGTGTGGACTTCTTAATCATGCCAATGCTCCACATATCGGTCTCAGCTTCCTTCTACTTCTTGTTAACCGATAATTCTTTTTGGTTTGGCCACCTGCTGTTTTCTAAGTATATACCCGTCAATTTTCCGGTTCGCTTCCTCCATTTTGTACCGACATTCTTCATGTACAAGTAGCTGAAAACCTTCCTAGCCCAACGCTCCTCCCCCATTTCTCTCAATCACTTCTCAAATTTTATCGTGGGCTAGCTTCCCTTCCCTGAAATGATGTCCATTCCATATAACCTTGTACTCCCTGTTTGGTGTATTCTCGTGAGCTCCTAAGGCAAGCCTACCTATTTCACGTTGCTTAATTTCTAATCTTGTTTGAACTTCTGATCTCATGCACAAAACCTCATTGCCGAACGTCAGACCAGGAACCATGACTCCTTTTCATATTCCTCCCACAACATCATACCTATTGTAATTCAACAGTGCCCTATTTTGCATCACTGCTGTATTCCTGTTACCTTTAGTCGTCACGTATATTTCGTGTTCTCTTAGGTACTCGGTCCCATTGCCCATCGATACGCCCACATACTTGTATTTATCTGTTATCTCTAGCGTGACCTCCTGTTTTCTAAGCTGACTACCTTCATTATCATAAAAAATTATGACAGCTGATTTTTCCTTACCGAATCTGAAATCTAACCTATCTCCCTCATTACCGCATATGTCCACCAATCGCAGTGAATCTTCCTTGTCGTCGGCCATTAGCACTATATTATCTGCATACATCAATGCTGGTAGTGCCTGTTCAATCAGTTTTTCTTGTTTGACAAAAGGGAGGTTGAAGCCAAGTTCACTTCCCTCTAATTTGGCCTCTATTCCTTGTAGTTACATCATGAATATCAAGGCAGGAGTGCAAGCCATAAATGTTCCTTGCACTCCTGGTTGACCTTTTGCCAGTCTGCACTTTTATGAATGAATGCCCCAGTACCACCCCCCTTTCTGCTGCTTTCTGTTCTATTACAATATTCCCACGCGTAGTCCAGATTGTTAGGAGGTTGTTCTATGTCCCCAATATGCGTTTCTACAAAACCGTATACCATCGGCCTATCCTCCCTTAGCTGTTCGTTTATCTCCTCCCACTTCAGCCTTTTCCTGTCTCCCTGCATGTTAATATGCCCTATGTCTGAATTGGCTCGGCGCCCCGCCGCGGTGGTCTAGTGGCTAAGGTACTCGGCTGCTGACCCGCACGTCGTGGGATCAAATTCCGGCTGTGGCGGCTGCATTTCCGATGGAGATGGAGATGTTGTAGGCCCGTGTGCTAAGTTTTGTGTGCACGCTAAAGAACCCCAGGTGGTCGAAATTTCCGGAACCCTCCACTACGGCGCCTCTCATAATCATATGGTGATTTCAGGACGTTAAACCCTACATATCAACCAATCAATAATTGGCTCGGCCCTCGCAGCTACGTCTATTTTTGCCCCGGACTCTACCTGTCTTAGATATTGGTGCCACTTTGGAATCTATTTGTCCACACTACCTGTCAAAGAGTCCTCTGGTTGTTTTTCTCGTTATTAGCTATCCTGCACCCCGAAGGGCCTGCGTGCCCCCCAAAAAAGCTACTGTGCGTCCTGCGAGTCGCCAACCCACCTCTTGGCCTAGCCGCCCATCGAAGTGAATTCTGTTTCGTTGAAAACCACCTCACCTATGCACCTCTCTGTTTATTTGTACCACCTCAAAGCCTTTCTCTTGACTCATGCGCCATATCTCTTGGTTTGAGTTGACAACCGCTCTTTGCTGGTTGCCGTCACGCACCGGTACCTCCAGTATTCTGCATATCACTACCTGTACCTGAAGAGAAGTGGAACGCATGTCCTCGACCCGATTCCCCAGTGTGGTCGTTGTCCTGTCGTATGTTCATTTAGGACATCGTTTAAACCACCTGAAATTACCACGAGATATCGTCCATCAGCTGTAGTTTCGAGTTTTGCGGTCGCTTGCCTCATGACTGCTTTCAGCTTGCGTCCTGAAACGTCCTTACTTCAAACCTTTTGTCACCTCTTGTCCTCTCTTTGATTGCCTCTACGCATCGATTTAAATTCGAGTCCCCGGCGATTATCACGTGCTGTGAATTTTCAGCTGGAGCGTCCTGCACTTGGGGGTGACTTCCACCTGTGTCGCCGGCTGCTTTCTACCCTCCCAGTCCCACTTCGCTTAAGCTGGGTCTGGCGACCATTAAACAGGCTAAACCTGTTTTTTCCAAACTTGCTTGGTCTTTCTTCTCCGCCATTTCAATTGCCAGTGCCCTACTGTTCTCTCCGCTGACCGCTCTTATGTTCACCTTCCCTAGTGCTTCTTTGGCGGACTTCAGCTTTTCTCCGATAGCCCTCGTTTTCTCTTGCTTTGTTGCCAACGCCGTCTCCAACTCAGTGATTCTCATCAGCAGTTCACTCTGGGCAACCATCATATTCTCCATTGTTTCCTCGACCTCAAATTGCCTACACTTGGCGTCAGCCTCCTCTCCATTTGCTTCTGCACATCTGTCCCCTTTCAAACCCACCCCACATCCTGGACACTTTACAGCCTTTTAGCTGTGCTTTTCTGACTCCAATTGTCCTTATAAATTGTTCCACTCAATAATTACAGAAAACGGCGTACGACGAACCCAGCCCTACGAAAAAGAGAAAGTCTAAGCTCTACTACAAAAACTTGCGTGTTCAATCTATGTGCGACTCCCCCGTGGGGTGCCAAGAGAAAAAAAACACGAACACGCACACACAAATAAAATAGTAAAAACCTGGTGACTGACCCCCGAAAAACCCGTACAATGTATTAAGTGCTACAAAGGTTTTAACTGCTGCCTGAATAATTTCAAAGGCAAGTTCAAAACATGCAAAACCACTTACCTGTGCAGTCGATTGGGAACCCTGATAAAAAAACGTCCATCCACCGTGCCAGTCTCAAAGGTCATGGCAGCGCCACTATAGTTCTCCTGACCGCCATGCAGCCCGCCTCTGCGGCGGGGCTTTGGAACTGAGTTAACGCAAGATACAAAGCACCCTGCCGTTTTCACCGAGAATTCATGTTCGTTTTTGTATGGTCAGGTATTTTGGCAGCCCGGAAATATTCGAGGCACAGCGTCCGAAGAGAGCGTAGGTTTCTTTAGAGTGTGCAACAGGACGTTTCCTTTTTAGCTGCATAATATATGGCAGGGATCACGTATTCCAGGAAATGGTTCCCGCACACATGGTCAGTGGGCTCCAAGTCCCTACTCTCATTATCACTTGATGCCACTTATATAAGTGCTCTGACTGCCGCGGAGCCTTGAAAAGTGACATTTTCCACGCCAGTCGCATACCCCAACTTGCGATGTGGGACAAAGCACAATCGCCCTTTTCGGAGTGCAGCCAAAGGCAAAGAAGTCGTATACAGCGTCGGGGTACACGTGCACTGAGTCATAAAGCGCGATTCATCAAAAAAAATTAAATGGCATGGCTCACAGGCACCGGATGACGTGTTTCTAAATCACAGAATGCCTGCACACAAAGCTTTCTGGATCTTCCTCAGCGCGCGAATTTAAGAATGAGCACCACGCGAACCCCTGACAACCCATTGTGAGCTGAAAAATGCGCCATCTAACACAAAAAAGTGAAATCGCGTATTTTCATTGTACACCATATATGTGAAGTGAAAAGTATAAATTACTGAAGATTGACTATGTTTGCACATAACTTCACTGTTTGGAGTGATACTATTTTTTCTATTACACAAATGAAAAGCAAGATAAAGGCTGCCATGTCGAGCTTTCACATGAAGACTCTTTATAATTTTACCGTTTACAATCTGCAGATACCACAGATAAAGGAATTCTAAAACGATATCTTAGTCTCCCAAGCAGCAAACACGCATATCGCATTGTTTGTTTTACTTCTTTTGTTGGTGATGGAGAAACCCCTGACTAACAAGTCCCCCTTAAAACATACTTTGCCCCCAAACCATCACCAAGCTCCTTCTAAACATTACTATAAAAGATAGACCAGGCCTGTAAAAATGCCCGACGCAGTTCACTAAACATTTTGGGGATCCTTTTGCTTCGCCTTTAGAGTTGAACGTGATAGCAATATCCTGTCCCAAGTGCGTACTGAGTTCAGAATCGCTTTGGTGAGGGAAGCTTTTGCATTGGCTGCCTTCTCTGTAATGGAAGCATGTTTTAAACCACGGGTAAGAGTGCGCGTGAAATCGTTTCCAATTTGTTATGCACCCACTCCGTAGCCTCAACGTAAAAGGCGCCGTCACTTGTGTCCCTTGTGCCGCAAGGGCGATCTAGTGGCTAAGGTATTCGCTGCTCAACCGCAGTTCACTGGATTAAATCCTGGTGGCGGCGGCTGCATTTTCGATGGAGACAAAAAAGCTGTAAACCCGTAAGCTCAGATTTGGTTGCACGTTAAAAAGCCCCAGGTGGTCTGAATTCCCGAAACACTGCACTCTGGCGTATCTCATAATCATATGGTGGTTTTGGGATGTTAAACCCCACATATCAACAATCTGTGTCCCTTTCGTAGTGGTTGGCATGTTTTCCCCCCTCAATAAATGGTAATCACATGTCCTGGCACCAGATCGCAATGTACGTTTGTACCACCCATTATCTCCGCGATATTACATGTTGCATTGTGAAGCATGTACACAAGACGCGCGCGTTTGTAAAGCTCGCAAGTTACTTTGTAACTTGCAAGCTTTACACACGTTTGTAAAGCTTTGTGCGCGTTTTTAAAGCTTGCAAGTCATTTCTAAGCAGACGAAGTTATTTTCACTGTATATGCAGGCAGATACGCGGCTCTGTGATAGAAAAAACTTATCGCCACGCTAGTTACCCGAGTTCAATCCTCACAAGAACCCTCAATTTTTTACTATTTATTTGCATTTTTCTCGTTTTTCCAGTCACGCACGAGATAGTGGTTCTTCACTAAAAACCAATGATACCGATGCCGACACTGACACCGACATCGACAGCGGAATTCCCGCTAAACGAACTCATAGGCTATCGTGTTTTATTATACAAAAAGTGGACGGCAAAGTTCCTCTCCGTAGTTATTTATAACTAATCATTAACGCTTTCTATGCTTCCCAAGGGCTGGAAGTGTACAATGTTTCTCACTGTATAAATCTGGTAGTAAAAAACCACCAGGCCTGCGCAGAAAGCGCAGCACAGGGACAGCGGAAGCTGTGGCCTTTCAGAGTGTTTTTGAACTCTTTTTGGGTAACTGCTACAAGCACATATGCAGGGTGCCCACTACGCCATTCATCATTATAATGTTTCAGCATTGAAGAGACATGCTGCTGCTGACCATGTTGCCGCTTCTGTGGCTCATACCCACTCCGGGGGAATGGCCGAAAATTGATAACATGCATTATTTAGACATATTTAAAGAAAAAACGGTATGAATTGGGAGCAAGGTCACTTGCGATGAAATAAATCACAGCATATCCACGAAGTTAATCATGGCAAGCGGGCGAGGTTCCGGGATATCATTAGCCACTATTCATTGCCCACTCGATAACGCAAAGACGTGACAACACATGTGTTTGGTATATTGCAGTAAAACAGTAAGTCGGGCCAGTTGGTTAGGATCCATCGTGTCCTATTCACAGCGCAACACACGACAGAGAAGGAGCTAAAGAAAAAGAAAAGGTGGCGCTGACTGACAATTGTTTATTGGAAAAAACAGGGTGAAAAGTATATATATAGGTACTGGCAGCCTACATCACGACATGCGCAGAACAAAAGGTGCACAAGCGCTTGTCGTGATGTAGGGTGCCAGTGTATATATATATATATATATATATAATATATATATATATATATATATATATATATATATATATATATATATATATATATATATATATATATATATTTATATATATACATATATATATATATATGTATATACATATTATATATATATATATATATATATATATATATATATATATATATATATAAATACTTTTCTTTCATTTTTTCAGTAAACAGTTATGAATCAGCGCCATCTTTTCTTTCTCTTTTGCTTCTTCCCTGTCCGTATTTTTCTGGTGTTGCGCTGTGAAAAAGTTCACGGTGTTTAGTATATACAATGTTCTTTATTATTCTCAATGCGCATGTCGAGCTGAGATGTGCATGAGGATATTCATATAGATAGCCATATGAATATGGATATCTATATCTGTAAGTATATGAGTATCCACATGGATATGGATAACCATATAGATACTCATATGAATAGCCATATCAGTACACCTGCCTCGTCTATAATTGTGTCAGTCGGCGACATGGCAAAGGGTATCAGTTCTTTCCTGAAGATTGAAAATCATGTAGTCGGTTGACAATATGAACGTTCGTTCCATCTTCTTTTTGTGCAATTGTTATGGGAATAGCAAATGGCGATACCGAAGGTCGTGTGACATCAGTGTCTAGCATCTCTTGCATATGTTTATTGTGCCAAATTTTCCCCTCTCTTGGAATATGGTAACGTGATTTTCTGCTGGCGGCTTTGACAGCTAAATCAAGCCCAAAATTTCAACACTTCAATAAAAAAAATTTATCTAAGCTTGAATAGTGCGAGCTAACTTTGCGATTTTTTGTTTCCTGGCAAGTCGCGCTGCAGTCAGAGAAACATCATACGAGCTGGATGGTTATTTGTTGTGTGAAATTTTCAAAATACGTGCCACTGTTCTGGATTGTGAATCTTGTGATGGCCTAGCAACGAATATTGTATTTGTATTGTATTTGGGAATACGTATACTGGTTATTGTTGACTACTTTATATGTCTCTGAGTTATCTTGTTTATATTATTATGTACACTTTAGTGATTTGCTTGCATTGGTTCACCTTTTGACACCATTGCGATTTAAGATTTTATTGTCGTTTGGCACGAAGATCGCATGCTCAAAAATGCTTGTAGTAGGATTGTACAACACCGTGTGTTTCTGAGTGTTAGTTTCTTTTTTATGTAACAGTAAGCCTGCATCACTGTATACATTTTTTGGACCCAGGACTAGCCTTTGGTTACGGGTCCAAGCAGTATGATAATCTTTTGTGTTGTATGATTCAACAAATAAAAAATAAATAAAAATAATATAAATTAAAAGGGGCACTGTGTGACTTTATCGATTGAAGATGGCTTCCTATGCATAGAAGTACAGTACAGGTCGTTGAGATACGCTCCCTGCTCTTGGCAACTTGTAGGTTATCTTACCTACCCTGAGTTGCCTCGTTCTTTGATGCCCCTTTCTCTAGAACCACATTGTCCCAGTATGCGCTGATACCCTGTGACAGAATTCTTATTAATCCTATCACTGGTTATCTGCCTATGCTGCAGCGAGGTTGTTATTTATTTTCCTCTTCTCTTTATTGAACAACACATGAACATAAGGCTTCAATATGCACGAATGGTAACAAAACATTTTAAAGCATGTGGTAGACACATAAACAAGTTCAGTCCCAACATGATCGAAACTTTCCCACCAGTGACTATCATTATTAATTCGACAAACGTCTATGGAGAACAGATTTATGCAAAAGGATGCTGTCGTCACAGGAATTCGGCGAAGTGCAGGGCGATGCTCAAGACCGGGTACCTGAAGTCGCGCATCTTCTGCTCGGACGAAGACCAGAGTCCCCAGCCAAACACTCGGGCCAAAATCCGACAGTGCTATCAGTGGCTGCGGCAGCCTCCCGCGGGCTCCATGGACTCGGCCTCGGGGCTTGTGGCCAGCTGAAGCAGATCACTCCGACCCTTGACCTCACCTAGGTAGTCGGGACAACCCCCAACGTAATGATGCTGGACCACCTTCCTCCTCTTTCCCCTGACTCGAATACCACCTCGTTAACTGCGTGGCAGCCTATAGTCCTCTTCTCCCTGGCCTCATAACCCAACCGATCGCCTACTCCGCGAAAATTTTCTCTCTGTGCCACTCAGCCTGCTCTATGGGCTTTCTCACATCGCACACGACACGCGTGAACATCTTTCATCAGATGAATTCCTATCACAGCCGATTTTCTGTCTGTTTTCTGACCCTGGAACATCAGGCTTACCAAGGCCCACTCATTATGCAATGTTACTTTCCGATCAAGACTGTACCCGTAAGGTTATCTCACTGTGCGAGTAATTCGCCTTCACATCTTTGACGTTTATTGAAAACACAAAAGCACCATATTTTATTGGAGCCTTTATATGTTTATTTTCTATTTTGACGGGAATGTTAGGTAAACAAGAGCAATTTCAATAAACAGCTCTTCGTAGTGGTTAAGTAGTGTCTGTGGTTACTTTTTTCACGACTGGGTTCATGAGTTCCTCTAAGGGGAGCTCACGAGGGAGATCTATCACTGCTTCATTTTAACGCGATAACCATAAGGAGCCCATTTCGCCGAAACTCGGTTGTCGGTGTCTACGTTGGCACAGTTAGTTGTGAGCGAAAAATCATCATCTCAGTTTTTCGGTCATGCAAAGATGGCTGAGCGAAAACTCGGCCATCTTTGCATGACCAAAAAACTGACCGTCTTTCTGTAACTGCAAAATCGAGAAACTTGGAAACAAAAAAATACTAAAAATCCGGGTCTCAGTGTCTATCAAAATCATGTCCTTTGCTTGGTAAGTGGGTTTTTTAACGACACAACGGTGCATCTGCTAGTCAACACAAGGACAATAACTTGCTCTGCTTGCAAATGCAGTGCAAACTTCCATTCTTTACATACACATGCGTCCTATGTACATGTTTCACAAAACAACATGAAATACAGCCGTAATAGTGCGTGGGTCAAGCGTGTACTGCTATCGGGCGTTAGAAAGCGGAGTTATCATAACTTCATAGCTTAAAACAACTCACTTACTACAAAAAAGCACACAAGCTGCTCCACCCTCAAGGCCGCGTAGCGGGTGCATATCAAGTTCGAAAAAAATTCATACACTATGTGTTTGAAGTACGTGCTACAGGAACAGATATCACTATCATCTTTACCTCTTAAAGGTGCCCCAATTTTTTAAACTTGGTAGCCCGAAAGGATGATCTCCGCGGAGGTCGCCTTGAAGAATAACGTCCCCCACATGGTGACTTTGATAGCAGGCTGCGCCAAAACAATGTCTGTTCATATTGAAAAGACCGAAAAAGCAATAATGCATTATTACGAAACTGGCGTTCATCTAGCGTTGTCTTCTTTTCCTTTCATAATCTTTCCGTCACACTGCGGGTTTCCGCAGAACTCATTTGCATTACCTGTGTCCACGTGGTTCAAGTTGTCGATGAGTTCACCCTCGCACTCTGATTTACTAGCTTCCTGGTAAGCTCAATTTGCAAAGCAACCACCCCGGACAAGCATCGGTCCCGGGTTCGAACGTCGGATCAGGACAAATTTCCGGTCACTAAGAGGCTTTTCTTTTTGAGAATTGCGCACGAGTTCCCTCGTGGCTTCGTGCTACAAATTGGTGGTTGTCTTCTTTCTCGTTCGTAACTTTTCCACCGCCTTGCGGGTTTCTAATTTGCATTGTATATTGCCACACGATATGATTGGGTGAGATCCAGGAGTGAAAGAAAACGAAGACAATCTATCTGAGCTGCTGCTTGGCTACTCGACTCAACGAACCCAATAAACCAAGTTTGTCTTAAGAAAGGTGACAAGACTGGTGGAGTTGCTGGGTACAACGTCTCACGATCCACCCGACGCCCAAGACCCCACCCAGCAGCCGGAACACAAGCCCTGCACCCGAGGACACTCCTGTTCACAGAGTAAGCCACCGCCAACGAGGCCTACCACCTGAGACACCAACCAATGACGCAGCCACTATGACTTCTACACAAGATCCCGTGCAAGCTCCGACACCTTCCTCGCCGATCTACTGCACTGCCCAGAACCCACTTATGCCTAGCCCCTTTCACGGAGAGCAGCATGAAGATGTTGACGACTGGCTGAGTGAGTTTGAACGTGTCGCAGCGATAAATTACTGGGATGATGCCGCGAAGCTCCAGAACGTCAACACTTGCCTAAAGGACGGTGCCAAGACGTGGTTTTTGAACAGGGATGATGTTCTGACATCTTGGCGCGAGTTCCGGCGTCAGCTTCTGAAGACCTAGAGGAGCCCCGACCGCCGCGAACGGGCGAAGCGTGCACTACAATCACGCATCCAGATGCCAAACGAGACCGTCTCGATGTACTTCGAGGACATGACACAACTTTTCAAGCGAGCGGATCCTGCTAAGGCAGAAGAAAAAAGTTGCGCCACCTCATGCGTGGTGTGAAGGAGCAACTTTTTGTTGGTTTGGTGCGTCGTCCCCCCAAGAGTGCTGCTGAGTTACTTGCTGAAGCGGCAACAATGGAGCAGGTACTGCACCAACGGTCTGCCCTGTTTTACCGTCAAGTGAATGCTGCCTCAACTCCCAAAATTTTCGCCACCCCTGGGAGCAAGAGCCCCGAATGGATTCGCCAGATCATCCAATCTGTCGTCCAGGAAGAAATTGAAAAGATGTACGGGACCAGGCAAATCGATGTTGGTTCTATCACCAGTGTCATCCGTGACGAGGTCCAGCAGGTGTTGCACGCCCATCGTTTTCCACCGATGTCGGTTCATCCGGAAACGGCTCCTGTGTCTACTGACAGTCGCCGTCGTACGTACGCGGAAGCCTTGCGATCTGCCACGCCTCTTTCTGGTCAAGGAGTCCCGCCCCAGACAGTGCCGCACGTCCTGATCCGGACAGTGCCGCACGTTCCGATTCGGACAGTGCAACACTTCCCGATCCAGACGATGCCATACGTCCCGATCCAAACAATGATACCGTCAGTCGCGATTCAGTCAGCGCACGCTGGTTTGGACAATGATGGTCGCCGCACACCGACGCGCAAGTCTGATCTCTGGCGCACGCTAAACAGATGACCCTCTGCTATGATTGCGGTGAGGCTGGGCACATTTACCGCGAATGCCCATACCATCAGCTTGGCCTGCGTGGATTTTCCGTCAATTCCCCTCGTCTCCAAATTGTTCAAACCCAAGGCATATCGAATAGTATCTCGTGCAACAGCGTGCACCCTCTACACGACGGCAATCGCGGTCACCATCTCCGAGGAGACCCGCAGCCACTGGGTCACGTTTCGAAGTGACGGCACGGGAACGCTGTCCGAGCCCTCGTCGGAAAAACTGAAGGCAGCGTCCTTCGGGGGCAAGGTCGCTAGGACTCAAAGTGCGGAAGACTTCCCATCGACGTTTGCACGCAACACGGAAGACATTTCATCAGAGAATAATCGCAGTACTGAAGAAACGCGGAAATCCACATCTGAGCCCAGTGACCGCGTGTCACTTGACATACCTGTGCTGATTGACGGTTTTCATGTCACTGCATTGATAGACACTGGTGCAGACTATTCGATTATCAGCGGGAGGCTAGCAAAAGATCGCAGAAAAGTGATTACGCCGTGGAATGGAACGCGAATTTGAACTGCTTGAGGACGCGTTGTAACACTGCTGGGTCGCTGTACGGCAAGAGTGAAAATTCGTGCGTCAACGTTTGTGCTCAGCTGCCTCGTTCTACGGGACTGTTCGCGTCATCTGATTATCGGTAAGGACTTCCTTCGGGAATACGATGCCATCATAAATCTTCGTTGGTGCATCATGACCTTCTCGACTCAAGGCACAACAGATCAAGACGCTGATAACTGCCTTATACCTGCGCTGCGTGTTGCTGATGACAGTGTGACGCTGCCGCCTCGAGCGACTGTTCCCATCGAAGTCACTTGTGAAGACCTCCGGGACGATGACGTTGTGGCTGAAAGCAACCTATCACTTCTGCTACTCTAAGGTGTATGTGCTGCCTGAAGTGTTGTGCGTGTCCGTAACGGACAGTCGCAAATACTAGTTATGAACTTCAACTACGAGCACCGGCATCTTTTCCGCGGAACCACCGTAGCCTTTGGAGACCCTGTTGCCGACGTCACGGAGTGCTTCGCGTCCGAGGAAACGCATGAGGATGAGGAATTTCTAGACCCCACGACATTAATTCGATGCTGTCAGACAAGAGAAAGGCTGCACTTCATGACCTTTTAAAGGAGTTTCTGTCTTGCTTCGCCTCTTCTTCCAAAGTCCATCAAACACACCTCGCCAAGCATCGAATTATTACCGACGATGATGTCCGCCCCATTCGGGAGCAGCCTTATCGCGTTTCTTCCAATGAACGTGCAGCTATTCAGATACAAGTAGAAGATATGCTCGATGGCGGGATTATTCAACCATCCAGCAGCCATGGTCTTCGCCAGTCGTTCTAGTGAAGAAAAAAGACGGAACGCTACGATTTTGTATTGACTACAGGAAGCCTCTTAGCGTCACGAAAAAAGACGTTTACCCGCTTCCATGGGTCGACGACTCCCTCGACAGATTACGACGCGCGAAGTATTTTTCGTCCGTCGATTTAAAGAGTGGCTATTGGCAAATTGAAGTGGATGAACGAGACCGAGAAAAAACCGGCTGTGCCACACCGCAACGCCTCTCCGTTCATTGCGGTGTGGCATAGCCGCCCACGTTTGCAACAGTTTCGTCAACTATTTTACTGCTCTGTGCATCCACCCCCGAACAATATATAGTAAGTCAACAAGCGTGTACAGTTCATTCACTGCATCGTGCTTTCTGCGCCAGGTAGCTTTTGATTTATACTTTGTTTTAAAAAAGCACGCATTCAAGGCGCTTGCATACTCCTGAGAATTCAAATCGGCCGCCCACTGTGTG
This sequence comes from Rhipicephalus microplus, assembly GCF_013339725.1. Taxonomy (NCBI): domain Eukaryota; kingdom Metazoa; phylum Arthropoda; class Arachnida; order Ixodida; family Ixodidae; genus Rhipicephalus; species Rhipicephalus microplus. Next base: position 32,825,837 of record NC_051174.1, read on the forward strand.
TGAGTGTGCGTGCGTGCGTGCGTGCGTGTGTGTGTGTGTGTGTGTGTGTGTGTGTGTGTGTGTGTGTGTGTGTGTGTGTGTGTGTGTGTGCGTGCGTGCGTGCGTGTGTGCGTTTATGTGTGTGTTCCAAGAACATGAGCCTCACGCAATAGAGGAGTCAGCAGGCGCGAACGTAATTCTGAGAAGTGAGGACGTATTTTGGATTAGCATCACTTCAATTTTTTCTTCATGAGGCTTCACTGCGAAAATTTGATCAGTCATAAGAATGCAGTTTATGCACAGGTTTTATTGCTAACCCAATACAAGCATTCAATATGAAACATGGTAATGTCGTGCATTCTGTAAAAATAGATACATTCTGTATTGCCGCTATGCAAACATAACACAGGTTCCTACAACTTACTCCGCTTATTTCGTGTACGCAATGCAAATCAACAGAAGCAATTTATTAATCCATCGCTTATTTTCTGATTGACAATGGCTTCAGAGCAACACATTTTGCATCCTAATTAAAAAACTCGCTTGTTTTAGTTCATGCACTTGGTCAGCTCAATAGCCCAAAAAGTCTGTTATCTGATAAACTTGCTGCATACCTCAACCTAGGCCACTGTGCTGACATATATCTTGAGAATCATATAAGTCGCTTCTGCGATGTTTCAAAGTCCTGTTTGCAATTACAGCCAAATTAGCCAGGCTGTGAAGACGCGTGGGCGTTCCCTGCACGTCTTTCCAGTCCAGCTGTGATACAGAAAAGCCGCATAACCAATTCAACCGAATGCTATCCTCCGCTCAGCTGCACGACGATGCCACGTGTTTTGAAATGCACTATAAAATGTCTATTGGGCAGCTTTCGCGGCCATCCAACTTACAAGCGTGAATGAAAAGGTATGTGCGGTTTATGGGGTTTTCATTAAAATTACCGACTAAAAAATCGTTTATCGTAGCCAGTTTTGTATTACGATGCATGTAAGATAAGTACTATTTGATTTAAACGTGTAACATTGCAAGCAGGGTATCATCCGAAATTCTACAGATGCGCATGAGAAGCTTTCCCTTAGCTTTGTAACGCACACATTTCGTTCGGTCATCATGTCCACATATGCCACACATTTTCCATACAACTAACAAATGGCGCATCGTAATCAAGTTTTCATTCTTCTCCTTCGTTTAAAAACATTAAATGTAGGAAAAGGATGTTTATTGTACGGTCATGTTCAGCTAGGTGAGAATGATGCAACATATATATTATGGAACGTGTGCTTTCGGGACGTGAAATATTTAAAAACTAACTCCATCCTTCAGTTGTTCAGAAGACTGCTTTAGCAGGACACAAAATTGGCACACAAAATTAGCGCTGCATAGCACATAACCAGTGTGTCGCGCTTCTGCGATGTTTCAAAGTCCTGTTTGCAATTACAGCCAAATTAGCCAGGCTGTGAAGACGCGTGGGCGTTCCCTGCACGTCTTTCCAGTCCAGCTGTGATACAGAAAAGCCGCATAACCAATATTTCGAAGCTCATTAACTCATATCGACTGCACTCAATGCACAAAGGCCGTGGTACTCGCGAAAGTGATCACTTGAACGACTTTCGAGAATTATTTACGATACTGAACGTGTGATAAGCATTTTCTCTCATATAGTACGTGGTCTCAGCTTCATATACTTCGTTTGAATTGCAGGGCAACTGTGAGAGTTAATTTGTTAGCTCCATCCTGTTCTGTTGAATTTGGTGAAGAATAACCGTTGTAACATCTTATCACCCCACTCCGAAGGCCATTGTATTATGCCAGTACAACTGAATGCACCAATTCAACCGAATGCTATCCTCCGCTCAGCTGCACGACGATGCCACGTGTTTTGAAATGCACTATAAAATGTCTATTGGGCAGCTTTCGCGGCCATCCAACTTACAAGCGTGAATGAAAAGGTATGTGCGGTTTATGGGGTTTTCATTAAAATTACCGACTAAAAAATCGTTGGCAAAATCTTTTATGAACTTCTTGAGATCTTCCTTGTCTTTTCCGTCTAGCAGCGGGTAAACTGGATTGAATGAAAGAAGTGATTCTGAAAAAAAAACACAAAAATAAACAAATGAGGTTTTTAATGGCTATATACTGACGAAAAAAGCAAGAAAATGCAGTTTGAATTTCAAAAGGCCACTTGAGTAGCAAATGCTGTATTTTCTCTTTTAAAACAGCCTTGGTACTCGTAGTACAAAAACAAGGGAAATTTTGGACGAATTTCATAGTAACAAAACTAGTGGACAGCGAAGTACGTAGGGAAAGGCGTCTGAGCTCCACGCTCGATGCATGGTACCATTAGTGTCTCATGCATCGAGTTTGGTGACCTTAGGGGAAAAAGAAATTGTGAAAAAGGGGACACGGAAATTAACGTGACCTACGTTCACAATTACGAGGTCATATGATGTCATCATGGTGTCACAAATATCCAAATTTGTGACGTTGTGATATGACGTCATGAGATCATGAAATCATATCACGTCGTTACTTGGTTAAAGGTATGCCAACCCTTCAAGGTAATTTGATGCGTGTCTTTCCTACTGTACCAGGTTACGACAACCAATAAATATAACAATGCTTTATTTCGTGTGCAGCAGGCTTTGGCTTTCAAATTTTTGCCAGCCTGTCTAAGGTAAAGCACTCCGGTCGCGGGATTGAATCCCTGAATGGTGGCTGCATTTATGATGAATCTCTGAATGGTGGCTGATGAATGGCGGCTGCATTTTCGATGGAGGCGAAAATGATGTAGGCCCGTGTGTTCAGATTTGAGCACACGTCAAAGAACCCCAGGTGGACGAAATTTCCGGAGTCCTCCAATGCGGCGTCTCTCATAATCATACGGTGGTTTTGGTACGTTAAACCCCACATATTAATCAAGCTAACGCACCTGTCCTGTTCTTCCTCCCTATCCTCACACAGTTGAACATGCCACCAAACCTTATTTACAATCCACACCGATTTGTGAAGAATAACTGTTATGCATGAAATTACATCGGGTGGAGTTAGCAAGGTATACGTTCAAATGTTTCCCTTTTTACTGTAGTGAAATGCTGTGGAAAATGTTCTTGAGCACAACCTGCCTACAAACAATCACACTCAAGAACTTTTTCAGCGACTACTCCATTTCACATTTCATCTTTGAAAGAGTATACAAACGCTGTAACGTGCAGAAAATGAAACGGAAAGCATATAAATGCGCATTGTCGTATGACGCTAAACCGACACTCAAGCTCGAAGGCTGAGCAAGTTCCTGTGCCTTCTGCGTTGCGATTTACCGATATTTTCAACCAGAAATAACCACATTACAGGTATAATTAGCTAGGATAATATTTATCTTTAATGTAAAAAAATACTTTTGACTGATAAATTGGCCTATAGAAAATATACTGCCCAGTACGTGCTTCTTATAACAAAGTTATTATTCATCGCAACCCTTAATGACCCTATTGCCCTGTTTCTCCTGTATTGACTCTCTCCCACCCAAAACAGTACCGTGGTTACGAGACAGGTGTGGCTTCTGTCTGCCTGGTGATCATGTGGTTTTTCTTTGTTTTACCACCTGCTTAACACAACTGCATGTGGGTTTTGTATACGTACTTGACCCGTGCTGAGCTCAGCATGAAAAATAAAACGTTGTAGTTACCGTAGTACTGTACGCAGTAACGGATGTATGCTTTCAACGGAAAAGTAATTATTACCTGTCAACATTTGCCGAGTCCATCGCAGCGGCGTTGGAGAAACGAAAACTTCGCATGATAGGGTCGTGAGACGAGTAGACTCGAGAAGATTTTTTGCGTACTCTCTCAGAGATGCAACGTCATTTAGCGCAGCAGTAGCCGGGATCATGTCTTCCAGAACCTGTTCAGAAGTAGATAAAAAATCAATAAATTCAGACCACAATACTTGCTACACTATACTGTGTTTTATTTGTCTTCGGACAATTATCACTGTTAATTGGTGATGAATCAACGAATAAAGCGACTCCCTATTACTTAATATTACTGCCATCTCAGGCGTGGCCTGCAGCTGTGCTTCTGTCACGTGTTGCCTTGGATATGCTATGTTATTACGCGCTGTAACCTCAAGGCCACCCTTGGCGCTGGTCTATATATTTTATAATAATATTATAACATTATAGGCGCATTTACATTCAACACCACTAATGCAATTAAGACATCTATTCTCGAAGAAAAACTGCGTGAAGGTGCTGTTTTCAGGAAGTATGTAGTCCTTCTTTTTATTGCGATAGCAATTATATGGACATTCTCTGCTGGAGTTTCCCGCTGGCATTGGCGTCGACGTTGATATCATGCACCGTATATGTATACTTATCTATATATGTGAGAACAAACGAAAGAAAAAAAATCAAGAAAAAAAACACTCCTGTGCGCAGATTTGAACGGGGGACCTCTGCGTCGTTAAAGCGAGGCGTTAACCACTGAGCCACTCCGAAAAGGCCGCACACGTTGAAACGGCAAGCTATTTATATCTACCACTCTCTGCTTCTGTGTTTTCGGTATTACAATAAAGATGGCGCAATGAGCACACGTTGCCTCATCGTGCAGCGGCGCCCGCTCTTATCTCCTACGCGTAGTTTTCCCGGCTTAGAGAAGAAGAGCTACGCTCCTCACGCGTCCTTATCTCGTGGTGGCGAGGAGAGGATGTTCGTACGCCTTGGCTGGCCTCGGTGATAGTTATGGCGCGAGAACAGAACGACGACACAGAGACAAGAAGGACTCTGTGTCGTCGTTCTGTTCTCGAGCTATAACCATCGTCATGTCATACCAACTAGCCCAACTGCCACACTTCTAAGCTGACCTCGGGCTTTACGTGGAACGATTCTGTTGTCGTTACCGGGGGCAGAAAGGTCACTTCAATCATTGCAGTCTCCGTTCGTGAAAAGCACGCGCTTTTCAAACTCAGCTAAGTAACAAATCACACGCTTATTCGCGTGCATCCGTACCTGTGAGTACGTTCCGTGCGTAATTTGTGCGCAAGAAACACGGGCACGTTTCGATATGCTTTCCATTTTGCGCGTTCATTGTTGCAATTGTTGCTATCGCGTTCATTGCTTCGTCTTTGCGGCAAAGCAGTGTCTTTTTTATTTGTAGCGCAGCATGTACCCCTGTACAAATAAAGCTGAAATAATTCTGCTGGTCAAACTATGATTGAAGCCTACCACATATCCCTGCAGCACTGATACGAGTTAATAGGCACGTAGTGTGAGAGTTATCGTACTGAAGCGAACTAACAGTGAGGCAAGGAAAGAGCAATCGAGATTACTTTAGCCCATTGAAATAAAGAAGTTATAAAAATTTGTGCGAAATTGATCTAAAGTTAGTTGGTACAAGATGCGATACGAAACCACGTGCACGCTTCTTGCGTGCGGTGTTCTTCACAACTGACCTACCTCGGCGCCATTCTTCTATGCATTTTTCTGGGTATGTATGCATGCTAGAGCTCATCATTAGAGATTCAGGCAGCACCACCACTCATAGTAGCGGTGGTTCGTGCCGAACATCCTCCGCAGTGGTCGCATGCCTCCTCCACGTAAGTAAATAGATCACTAGGTATCCTAACTAAAAATTTAAGAAACTCATAATTCTGTCAATAAAATTATCATCATATCAGTTGTCTTACGTCCTAAAACACCGATATGATTATGTGGAGTGCCGTGGTGAACGGCTCCCTAAATTTCGATTATCTGATATTACTTACCGTGAACTGCCATCGCCCAATACACGGGCCTATACGTTAATTTGTGCGCTCCTGGTTGCTGGATAAAACCAGTACATACCAATAAGTTACCACACTCAGAGAAGTGAGTGGTTCGCCAATACGGAGTGTCATTCCATCAAAATTGATGCAATGCTATTCATGTCGACACAGACATTCATCGTTACACGCGTTGCGACAAAGTAACAGCAGCAACAGCCCCTTTACTTGGTGTAACCTGCCTACATTTTGAATCTTTAAAAAAATAACGGGCACACGATGTAATCCAATGAAACGTTGCGTACAAGAGACGTGTTCGCGGGCATTCTTTATTTGAACGGCAGATATGAATACCGTTATAGCGCAAGACCTTTCTATGAACGTCGACGTTCCTTCTTGCCATTGCGCACGACATAATGATGTATGCTGTGGACTTTTACAGAGCTACACTTCTCTCTAGATTATCAAGTAGATCGAAGATTCTAAAACCTCACGTATGCTAACAGTATGTACCTTTTTCTTGGCACGCTCTCTCTTTATGTCTGGGCACTAAACTTGTCACTCTTCCTTTTACTATTTTGAGTAGTTGATGCTGTAATGGCACTTTTGCCCACGCAACCAGACATGCTGTTTTCTACTCATTGTATGAGCAGTAAGATCACTTTTAAATGCGGGGCATTTTTTAGTCGCACGATGTCGCACTTCGGCGTCGGTGGCGGCGCCGTCCACGCCCTCAATGCGCATGCTCGCCTCTCGTGCCGGCCCAGGAAGACACTGCAACTGCCGCGCCCCTTCGCCTCTTTCGCTTCGCAAGGCCGACTCACGCAGCGTCGGCTATTAAAAAAAAGACTGCTCGTGCTGCACAACCGTTCACTGGCCACCCCGTACATAAAGGCACTGGATCGCGCGTTTAGAATTCACTCAAGGGCACCTTTACTTGACTTTCACTTGATGTTTAAGGCAACGCTTCTCCTACACTCAATAAATAATAATAATAGAGATTAAATAAGAAGTAACCATTTCCAAACCATGCCCTATTGCAAAACATCAACGCATATCCCCCCCCTTATGCGACGCATTTACTCGAGTTCCCCCCGTAGCAAGATGCAGGCGGCCATTTTCAGGGCAAAGCTCCTTAAGCCGTGGATTGTTACCTTTTCCGTAGTCGCAGTACTAGTAGTATGTGGCCACCTCTATCTAGTGTATGATCTTTTAACTGAATAAGGGTGCTCGAACAAAAAAAAATGTACACAACAAAAGTGCCATTCACAAATAAAATTTATTCAAAAGAAAGGTAGGTACATATATATGTATCACTGCTTTCACATGATCTTGCAGGTGAAACAATATTAAGAAACCAGAAAAGGGGGCTACCAAACAGGCGCCTCAGATCAGATCGTCAGAGTGCTGATGAGGTATGAAAATTCTTTCTCTGTTAACGCGAAGGGTGTGCTTACGCAGTTTTTCTCACTTCTCTAGTTTACGACTTGCTCAATAGATAGAATTATGTGTATATGTCCTTCAGAATATTTTAAATATATGGCGTTTGTGGTTTACACAGCATATCCACGAAGTTAATGATGATGACTGAGGTGAAGCGTCCGTCCGTCTGTTCAGCCATTAATTTATTCGTTCGTGCTTTCGTTCGTGCGTCCGTGCGTGTTTTTCCGTTCATGCTTCTGTCCGCCCGTGCTTCCATCTGTCCGTCCGTCTGTCTATCCGTCATTTCGGGGTGCCGTGCGTCCATCCGAATGCATGGACAGGCAGACGGAGGCTTCGCCCCTCTCATCATCGTTCACTCCGTGGATATGCTGTGATTTTTTTTATTCATGGGCTTCAAGACGTCCGCATTCTTTAGGCACACAGCTTAAAAGCGGTGTGGTTCGGTGGTGCAAAGTACTAAATGAAAGCACCTCCGTGTGAAGCAGTGACAAAAATAGCAAAAGTATAGCAGGGTGTCGCGATTTCATGATCGCACTTTTGTCATTGTATATTATTCACGGTGCACATTTCTTTTTTTGTTTCTTCTCTATGTTTTGAAGAAGGGCATGGGATAACTTAAAACATTCAAATAGCGAATCTTCCGCTTGACATTCTGTTGCAGCGTAATCACATGCTTTTTTGAGTAAGCCTCACAAGTAATGGTAACCAGCTGCATAAAGAGACTGACAGATATAAAAATTGCCCCGGCGTCCCCGAAAAGAATCGTGTAGAAATTCAAATGCACTTTTACCACCAAGACTCCATGGCGTAGAATTTTGATTGACGTAAATTAATGACGAGACGAGGATTTGTACCGTAACCATTTATTTACGCATTCATCAGCCAGTTAACGGTTGAGAGTGAGGCACCCGCTTCACTCCATTTATACAGGGTGTCCCACGTAATTTGAGCCAGTGTTTAAATATATGCCGGAACACGTAATTACGATGTGGCCAAAAGCATGTCGCTCACCATTGCCTGGAGTTAGTCAGACTACTTTTTTGTGTACTCAAATATTGTTTAAATAGATAAGTGTTATTAACTAACTTTGCGAGAAACGATGATCGAAAAAAAGCTTCAATGTGCAAATTGTAGATTGGTTAGCAAAACGCCCGACTAGACAGTTTTGAATTTTATGTCGGTTAGGTATTAGTGTTTTTCTGCTAATTACAAATACCAACGAAAAAAAATACCTCGTGACAAATCCGCTCGTGCGCCAGTGCGCGCGATAATTCCAGTGCTCCCTAACGTTCCGCGTACGAACGACCATAGCATTTGCCCCCTTGTGCTGTCTCGGCTGGGCCGCAAGGATGGTGGTGGTTTTACAATGAACACGTTTTGCTATCGGCCACAAAAACGATAACCGCTGTGACTGCTCATCGCTGTCGTGAACCGGTGCGAGGGAAGCGTGTAGTTCATACGCGGAACGTTAGAGAGCACTATAATCGTCGAGCACACTGACGCACGAGCGGATTTGTCACGTGAGATTTTTTTTGTATTTCGCAGGCATTTGTAACTAGCAAAAAACACGAATACCTAACACATATAAAGTTCTAAACTGTCTATCGAACGTTTTGCAAACCGATCTGCAACTTTCTCATTGAAATTTTTATCTATGTTCGTTTATTGAAAGTTAGTTAAATAAAAAATCTAATTGAACGCTATTAGAGAACACAAAAATAGCCTGACCTACTCCAGGCAACGGTGGGTAACATGAATTTGGTCATGTCGTAATTACGTGTTCCGGCATAATTTTTAACTCTGGCTAACGTTACGTGGGACACCCTGTATATACGTGCTCGGAGCTATGGCTACACACCAGAAAACAGCGAGCTCAGTGCTTTCTGCCTTACTGAAAAGCGCGTGACGCCGTCTGTCAGGCGCCACGCCAGGCGAGCAGGTGAGCAGAACTGCCACGCGAGCAGACGCTCTGCTAATCAGACGCGAAACTTGAGCACTCAAGTTCGACAATAAGCATGTTTCGCGCTGTTCCTGTGCTTGAATTTTATGCTGATTTCGTGTGAAACGTCAAGGAGACTTTCCTCGACAGTCCGGAATGTCTGCAGCATGGGCATTGTAGACTGCGGAAGCACCTTCATCAGGTACGTAAAATTGCAATTGAAAGAAACGCGAACAGCTGAAAGCGTTGCTTTCGACTCAGTCAAACTGCGGCGTGCCTTGGCTGTGACAAGGCAGGATTTGTGCTGTAAGTCGGTGTCAATGTAGCGCTAGAATATAGTTACGACTTACATTCATGCACCGCATGTGTATCAATTACCAGTCCTGCCAGACATTCGGAACACACACGTGCTGCAAAAGTGCCAGCCTGAACAAGATTTTAAAATGCTGCAGTGACGCCGGCCGAAAGCACCTGTAAATTTGCCTAGTGACAGTCAGAGCATGTCGCAGTTTGACCGAGTCAAAAGTCATGCTTTCAGCGCCGTTCCCGCATCGCGATAGTAGGTCGTTGCACTTGTGCTAAACATGCGCGGTGCGTGCATCCACGCATGAGTCGTAATATGTATATTCTATTATTGGCATGCAACCTGCGAAAGAGTACGGCAGGAGTGCTTCATACGACAGGAATACTGCACGAAAATCGCTGCTGTAAAGTGAAACAGATAGAATCGCGCTTGAATAAGCGCAATAAGTATACTTACTCTACACTTCACTGCGCTCGTAGTTTTTCCTGCTGTTTGCGATTATATTCTGAGGTGGTGGAGCTCGGCGTTTTCTGTTGTGGACGGAATATGGTGCAATCGCAAAACACACCACACTAGCACGATTCCCGCGATGCGCTGTGAACTTCGCAGACACTGCTCAGCAATCTCTTCCTCTTGAGCTGGTTGTTGTCGCATCAGATGACAGCGCAGTGGTACTCAGATGACACTTTAAAAGCGGGCGCAGCGTGAACAGGCGTTTTTTTTTTTACTTTTAAACTCTCAGAGCCACTGCAATACATGCTAGCGAGGCACGCCTTGGCAGTTGCAAACAAATTACGGCGTCTCCGGGAGCAGGGGTATAGCGCCGAAGGCTCCTGGGTGCCAGATAGGCGTGCTCTCGTCTATTGAGTCCGTGCACTGAGAATGGCGCGCGGCCTTCAAAGAAGACAAACGTTGAGAGCCCGAGCAGAACGAAACACTCCCCCTGGATTCGCTAGCACGTAGTTTAGCTGAAGCAGGAACTGCTGCGTAGTCGATTGTACCAACACGTACACGCCTTGTCCTGCGGGAACAAAGTTTCAGAGTTTCTCGACTTGTTCCTGCTTTATTGGGCAGCTAAATAAGTGGATAACGGCTGTGGGACGTAAAAAAATACAACATATTCACGGAGTGAATGATGATGAGTGGGGCGAATCTTCGAAGGGTTTTATCGGTAAACCGAGAATCCTCCGCTGGCCGCATCCGTCTGTCTATGTAGTAAACACTCCAAGTACCACCATCTCGCATCTTTTTATCATGTATTCATCATATACAAGTACCAGCATCCAGCGGACATTCCAAGGAATACAACTAGAGGTGGCTACTACAACCAAGAGACGCACGACCCACGGCTTAAGGAGCTTCGCCCCTAAAAGTTTTAGTTCCAGTTTTCTCATCCGTCTCTAATTCCGCCGATGCATGCTTGAATTGGTCTGAGACACGCTCTGCAGGTGCAATGACCTTGCATGATGTTCTTGCTGCCATAGAGTTGGTGAGAAAAGAAACGCGTACAAGAAATTTTATTTCAGACCAAAGCAGATGGGGCGTTTTCTTATACCTTAATTATTACTACCTCGCCGTGTACCGTTCGCAGTTTTGAGGAATGCAATGCGAGGTCAAATACAGCTTTCCTGAGTTGATGGGTTCATCAGTGAAGGGGCGTAATGAATAACGTAGCATTTTACCTTCACCACAAGTAGCCACCCAGCAGAGGCGCACTCAATAGCATCAAGCTAGTACGTCAGTTGGTTGGTTGGTCCTTATCAAACTGGTGCAAGGCACCATAAAGGATCGGCCATAAAATAGGCGATGCCGTGTGATTTTGTTTATAAATCTCAGAACCTGTAGCAATAGATCATTTTCTGAATAACTAATTATCTTAGTTCACGTAAAAGAGTGTAATGTTATTGAAGAATAAGTTTCACTTTCATAACCTTAAAATTCAATTCGTTTCATCTCACGTAGCAAATCGAATATGGCATGCCAAACGCTCCTGTGTCTAAAACCAAGTACTGTAGCTCCAAAGAAAATAACCACCGGAAATAATGAAGTGAATCCCGTCTTTCAGATTTGGTTCATTCAAAAGCCTTTTTTCTTTGACTGCTAAACAATCGACATGTTAGGAAGAAATTATGCAGGGCGTAGAATTTAGCAGAAGTATACATGGTAAGAAACAATGCTTTGCGAATGCTGTAGCGACGGATGTGCATGTCAGTGTTTGTTTCGGAAACCAACATAAACAATGCAAGTGGTTATAGTGAATGAGAGACACGTGACGGTGGCCGAAGTGGCCGTGCCGTCGTCGTCAGCACTTATCAAGGAGAAGAGAAAGACGGAGCGGCATGGGCCGTCCTCTCTGGACTAAATCTTCTCGCGTTCTCTTTCTCACCCGCGCCTCAAGCTCTTAGCATGAGCTGGGCGAGTGGCGAGGTATAGACTATGATCATTGTTGGCGACGATGATGTCACGACAATTTCAAGAAAGCACTTCGCGAGACTCGGTGACCGAAAATTGCCGTGGCATCATGCTGCAACAAACGAGCATGCCAGTTTCCACGTCGAGTGGCTGTGGAGCCATCGATATTTCTAAACGCTCTGAGTATTTTTCAAGTACGCGGGCAGAATCTAAGTTCGAAAAAATGACAGCTTGCTCCGATAGTTATGCAGCAAGCCTCATGCATCACGCACACCTGACACGCACGTTTAGCAGTCATTCCCGGTGACGGGCAGCAAAGCACTCACTAACACAAAAACGTGGCCGCTTTCATGAAGGTTTTCCCATTTATTCATGGTGACATTGCGGAAGATTGTCCTCCTGCGATATCTTTAAATTCTGCTCGAAGCACGCACTAACCTGCCAGCCACAGGCGCTTGTACCACCATAGCTATCAAAGCAATTCGGCGCTGCTGTCTGCTACGACTCTCAACGTTGCGTGCCCGCCACACCGCTAGTGGCGCTGCGCGTGCCTTATATATATTGAATATATAAAAACAAGGGTGACAGAAAATTTTCGAAAAAAAAGTGCTTTTCGCACCACAATAGACAAAGATGAATCAAGTGGCGCAATGGCTCCATTTTCACAACGACAGAGGGAAAGGGCTGAAAAAAGGGTTCCTAGTAGTATATTCAAGGGATCCAGATGGCATTCCAATTATGCTGATAAAGACATTAGGTCCAAAGTCTAAGCAGGCTTTGAGAGAGGCAGTGAGCAAGCTAATATTCGATAGTGAAGTTCCCGATGGATGGAAACTTAGCAGGATGATCTATAAAGAAAAGAGGGACAAAGCTGACATAAACAACTACCGTCCTATAACAGTAACATCAGTGGTCTACAGGCTGGCGATGAAGATTTTAAAGGAAAGACTGCAGGCATGAATAGAGGATGAGGGGGTGCTGGAGGAACTGCAGAATGGGTTTCGGAAACACAGGAGGTTGGAAGACAATCTGTTCTCACTGACGCAGTGCATCTAAATAGCAAAAAAGGAACACAGGCCCCTGTGGATAGCATTTTTGGATATCAAGGGAGCATACGATACCGTGGTTCAAGAGAAATTGTGGGGAATACTGGACACACTAGGCGTGGAAGATGTAGTCACTAATCTTTTAAAGGATATCTCTAATGGTAACAAGGTAATTATTAAGTGGGAAAAAGAGGTATCCAAGCCTGAAGAGGTAAAACGGGGGCTTAGGCAGGGGTGTCCCCTGTCACCCTTATTATTCATGATGTACCTACAAGGATTAGAGGCCAAATTAGAGGGAAGTGGACTGGGCTTCAACCTCTCTTTCGTCAAACAAGGAATATTCATTGAACAGGCACTACCAGCATTGATGTACACAGATGATCTAGTGCTAATGGTCGACAACAAGGTGATTTGCAGAGATTGGTGGACATCTGCGGTAATGAGGGAGATTGGTTAGATTTCAGATTCAGTAAGGAAAAATCAGCAGTCATAATTTTTAATGACAATGAAGGTAGAGAGCTTAGCATACAGAAGGTCACGCTAGAGATAACAGATAAATACAAATATCTGGGCATATGGATAAGCAATGGGGGCCGAGTACCTAGGGAACACGAAATATACGTGACGACTAAAGGTAACAGGAATGCAGTGGTAATGAAAAACAGGGCACTGTGGAATTACATTAGGTAGGATGTTGTGAGAGGAATATAGAAAGGGGTCATGGTTCCAGGTCTGACGTTCGGCAATGCGGTCTCGTGCATTAGATCAGAAGTTCAAGCAAGATTAGAAATTAAGCATTGCGGAATAGGTAGGCTTGCCTTAGGAGCACACAAGAATACACCAAATCAGGGAGTACAAGGTGATATGGGATGGACATCATTTGAGAGCAGGGAAGCTAGCAGCAAGATAAAATTTGAGAAGCGGTGGAGAGAAATGGAAGAGGAGCGTTGGGCTAGGAAGGAATCCAGCTACTTTACATGAAGAATGTCGACGCAAAAAGGAGGAAGCGACCCGAAAATTGACTGGTAAATACTTATAAAACAGCAAGGGGCCAAACCAAAAAGAATAATAGTTAAGAAGAACGTAAAGGAAGCTGAGACCGATATGTGGAAAATTGGCATGATTAAGAAGTCTGCACTAGAGATCTAACTTTTAAGCAGGCAATTGCCAAGGAATGATCTATGATGATACTCGGGGTAGTTCTTTACTGTTTGAGGCCAGGATGGGAGTATTGCGAACTAAGACATATCGGGCCAAATACGAAGGGGTAGGCACGGTATACATTGCTTGTGGAGAGGAAGAATAAACTGCCGAACGCTTCATAATGTTTTCTAAGGGCTTCACCTTATAGTTCAGGATGATGGCGCAGAGTATTTCAAAGCACCGGGGTTTATGGACAGGGAGGGCTAAACAGACTTTAAGCGGGTATAATTAACTCGAAGGAGGTTATCTGACTGGTGGCTAAACTCAAGGCGCGAGTGAAAATCAAACCCTTCACTGCAAAGTGCGAATCCTAGACCTCACTATTCAAAGGAAAAAATAATAAATCTGGTTTTTGGTTCATTAAGTATTACGGCTTGGTTGTGCTAGCCACCGCCAGATCTAAAGGGCACAGCCATATCCATCCATCCATCCATCCATCCATCCATCCATCCATCCTCCATCCATCCATCCATCCATCCATGCATCCATCCATCCATCCATCCATCCATCCATCCATCCATCCATCCATCCATCCATCCATCCATCCATCCATCCATCCATCCATCCATCCATCCATCCATCTATCCATCCATCCATCCATCCATCCATCAATCTATCTATACATCCATCCATCTATCCATCCATCCAAGGCGCCGCCTATAGGTCCCGCATGGAGTGTATAGGAGAGGGAGTGAGAGCAGAGAGATAACATCTGCTGGCACGATGACGCTGCCGTACATTGCCCGACTAAGAAATGCATTCGCATTTAATAAGAAGTATTGAATATTAGCCACCATTTTTAGCACATAATGGGATACAATAGGGCTCAGTGAGGTTAGGAGGACAGATGAGGCTTATACAGGGTTACAGAATGGGCACGTCCTTTGCAATCGGGGCTTGGCTGACAGAAGAGAACTGGGAGTGGGGTTCGTATTTCACAGAAATATAGCTGGCAACATAGAGGAATACTATAGCATTATTGAAGGGGTGGTAGGTATCGTAATTAAACTGAATAAGAGATACAAGATAAAGGTGGTAAGGCTTACGCGACTACATCCACCCATGATGACGCTTCAGTTTAAAGCTTCTATGAAGACGTGGAATCAGCATTGCGTAAGGTGAAAACACAGTATACTATACTGATGGGAGACTTTATATCAAACGTAGGGAATAAGCGGGCTGGTGACCAGGCAGTAGAAGAATATGGCATCGGTATTAGAAACGCTAGAGCAGAGCTACTGGTAGAATTCGCAGAACGCAATACTTTTTGGGTTTTGAGTACCTTCTACAGAAAACGAGGAAACCGCAAGTGTACATGCAGTTGTCCACTGTCCCTCTGTCTGCAGCGCTCCCCTCGCAGCAGGTGTTGGAGAGGCGCCAGGTATCTCACGCCCTTCTAGCAGTGCGTGGTGACGTCTTTATTTCTCGCCTGCCATGCGCTCACTGCGTGTAAGCTCTCCCTCAATTCACCCCCTCTACATTTCTCCACGCTCAAGCACACTCCTCAGGTGGCCATCATCTCACCCGTGCAACCTCTCTCCATTTGTTGGCGAGAAGGCGCGAGGCTGCGGGTGCGCACGCTGCACGCGTTTCAAGAATCTCGCGGCGCCGACACTGTGGACAACGCACCGCTGCTTGCCGCACGATCGCACCGACGGAATGCAAAACTTTATTACAAATAATTTTTTTCGGTGAAGGTGGAACTCTTAGTCCCGGGCCCCTGTGTCCTTTGCCATCTTACAAGTCCTGTCAATCAGCTTGAGCTGTTCTTCAGGCTTAGAGCAGGACAGCGCCGCCTCCCACCGGTTCGGTGTTGGTGTACAGTTTCTTCGTACTACCTGTGTGTGTTGGCAGGCCCGTGTCACGTGGTAAAGTGTTGGGTGTTCTCTGCATAGCGGGAGTTTGTAGGTGTATATTCCCGGATAGATTTTACTCAAAAGACTAAGATTGGGGTACGTATTAGTCTGCAGCTGTCTCCAGGCAACCGACTGCTCTCTGCTGAGGTCTTTGTGAGGAGGGGGTATATCCTTCTCAGGGCTCTCTGGTGTTCTAAAATTGCTCCATGGCGTCTAGTAACTGTGGCTGGTTCCTCGTCATTGTGCGCCCCCCGGTCGGCGTATTCTCGGGCAATGGCGTCAGCACAATGGTTCCCCGTCACAGTTTCATGGCCTGGTGTCCACGTAATGGAGCAGCTCGAGAAGTTTATTTTTCTTCCCTTGAGTATGCGGGTGGCAGCACTAGATATGCGTCCACTGCTGTACCGTCGACACGCTTCTTGCGAGTCAGTAACTATTTCTGTAGTAGACTCTTCGCTATGGTGTGTGATGTCAAGCGCGATCGCTACGTCCTCGACCTCGAGGATGTTGTTGCTTCTTATCGAAGCGCCGTTGACTTCCGTAAGTTGGTGGTCAACAGAGCTTACAACTGTCCTGAAGTGTTCTCTGTATGTGGTCGCGTCAACGTACAATATGTCGGTTCTCGCCTTGAAACTTTTTTTGTTCTTCTGATCTGGCTTTTTTTCGAGCTTTATGGATTTCTGGATGCATGTTTTGATGTATTGGGCTCACTTCAATGATCTGGCGAATGTCCTTTGGTATGCTCACCGTGTTATTGATTTCTCCGCAAGCATCCCTCTTGCCCAATGTCTGCAACGTGTACCTGCCTGTGGCAGTCAGCAGTTGTCTCATTTTCTGCTCAAAAAGATCCGCCTGGATGCGTTCTTGCACTGTGTTGTTTATCCCGAGTTTAGGGAATTTCTCTGTCGAGGTGCTGACAGGTTGACCAAGGGCGCACTTGTAGGTTTTTCTAAGGATTGCCTGTAATTGTTCTTTTTGCCGTTGTGGAAGTGTTTGGTAGGGGACACTGTATACAATTTTACTGACCACGAGAGCCTGTACAAGCCTACAAGTGTCCTCCTCCTTCATACCCCACCTTCTGTTAGAGATTCTGGTGGTCATCCTCGTGATCTGCGCTGTAGTGTTTGATAGCTGTCTTATGGTGTGGTCTATACGACAGTTGCTTTGTATCCACATGCCGAGAATCTTAGTTCGGGACACTTCTGGAATCTTCTTCCCCCCTATATTGACGTCTATGGAGTTTTGCAGATCGTGTCCTTGTCTTTAGACTCTCAGGATTTCTGATTTCTCCGGATGGCAGATGAGGTCGCATGGACGCACGTAGTCGTGAACTGTATCAGCTGCGCGTTGCGGAAGATCTTGTTTTTGTCTTAGAGATCCTCTCGTCACGCAGATTGTAACATCGTCTGCGTGGATGGCATGTCTGAGTCCCTCAATGTTTTTGAGGTTCCGAGCTAAGCCGATCATAACGATGTTGAACAGCATCGGCGATATCACAGAACTTTGGTGTGTTCCTTTTGTGGGCGTATTAAACGTATCAGTGCGGATGCCTCTTATACAAATTGTGGCGGTTCTGTTACTGAAAAAAGCTTTCATGTAGTTGTGTATTCGCTTTCTACAACATAATTTGCTAAGCCCCTCAAGCACAGCCTTATGACTGACATTGTCGAAAGCAGCCTTAATACCCAGTGCAAGTAGTGCGTTTTCGCCATACTTTGGGACATTGGTAAGCACCTCCTTGATTTGTAGGAGTACTGCTTGTGTTGGGAAACATTTTCGGAAGCCAAACATGGTGTGCGGCATCAGTTCATTGTCTTCCAGGTAGATCTCCAGTCTCTGAAGAACGATTCTCTCGTATACTTTTCCCAAACATGAGGTCGACAAAATGGGTCCTAAATTTTCCAAGCTTGAAGCCTTTCCAGATTTCGGAATCATTATTATTTCCACATGTTTCCAGTCGTTTCGAACAGTACCCTGTTCCCAATGTTTGTTGATGAACTCTGTAAACCTTGTGATAGATTTGTCATCGAGGTTCCGTATCATAGCGTTGCAGATGCCATCCTTTCCTGGCGTAGTGTTAATTGTTGCCGACAGCATAGCATGTCGGACTTCTGTGGTAATGGGTTCGTATTGAGCGGGATTAGCTTCACCAGTGTATGCCAGACTGCAGTCAGTATACGTTTTAACGCCAATATAGCCCTTTTTGATGTGTTCTAGCAGTTTTCGGTCTGTACCTTCGAATCGGTGTGCAATCTTTTGGGTCATTTTCCAAGTTTCAGTCTTAGTTGTGGTTGGGTCTATGAGGGCCCTCAGCAAGGCCCCTGTCCTTTTCCAACCTAGTGTACCTTGTAGCTCGTTGCATTTTTGGTCCCAGTTGCGCCTTGACAGTTCCGTCACATACTCTTCGGCTTCCCTGGTGACTGCGGCGATCCTAAGTCTCAGTTTGCGGTTGTGTTTCTGCCGCTTTCGTCTTCTTAATAGGCCACGGCGGGCGTCCCAAAGGAGATGCTTATCCACCTCGGGCGTGTTTGTAGATAGGGTAACTTCTCAGGTTAATCGTTTCCAGTCTGTCTTGACGCCCGAGACTCAACACTCAATGTCCCCAATTTTCTTGTTCTCGAATTCTGCCCTAGTTTTTCTAAGAGCTTCCCAGTCTGTAAGTCGAGCCAGGCCATGTATTTTCTTAACCGGGAGGGTTCCTCTCTGGATACGGAAAATGTAGTGGTAACTGCCAAGCGTTTTCCCGCCATTTTCCAATTGGGCCTCCCTGACCTCTTTAACGAACGCCATGTCTAGGCACGTATCTCGGTTTATACTATTCCCCATTCGCGTTGGTTGAGTGGGGTATGTAATGAGGCTTAGCCTTCTGCGATCAGCCTCTCTGGCCAAATCCCTGCCTTTCTGAGTGTCCTTGACATATCCCCAGCTCTTGTACCACGCAATAAAGTCTCCAAAGATGACAAGACCCTTTTTGCCTGCTGCTTGTTCTGCCTTGCGCAGAAGAGAGCTGAAGTTGGTTTTCCGCTGGATTGGTGGGCTGTAGAGATTGAGAAGAAATATGCTTTCATTAGTTCCTTTTTCGTTATGATTTCAAAGAGAATGTGGTCAATATCTGTTGCATCGACGTCATGTCTAATGGCGGTGACTGCTTTGGCAACCAGAGTAGCGACCTTACTTTGGCCAAGACCCTCATAAACCGAAAAGCCAGTGAGTTTCGGTGAGCAGCCGGTTTCCTGGAGGGCGATGATGTCCGGTGGAGTAGTGCATTTATTTACGTGTTGATCAATAAGACCTTGCTTTCGATGGATTCCACGACAGTTCCACTGCCATGTTTTGAGGATTTCTAACTTGACCAAGCTCTACGGCTGCTCGCCATACTCAGATGATGGCCAAGCTTAGCGTTTGCCTCTAGATATCATGGCCGTGAGTTGCACCAGACGTTCCATATCCTTGCGTGCCTCATCTTGGACGTTAAAGATAAGGTTGCTGAGATTTGCTAGGGCATTTTTCATGGCAGCCATGGTAGTTGTGAATTCCTGGCGCCCTACAGTATCTTTCAGAGTTAAGTCTGTTTGGGGGTTAGCATTAGTCTGTATTGTTCTGAGAGTCTTCAGTTCATCTATGAGATTGTTCAGGTTCTGTCGGAGTTAGGCGTTTTCTGCCCTGAGTGTCTGAATAGTCTGCCTTAATTCTTTTACTTCGTCCTTAGGTGGCGCGCTGCCATTCTTACCGACCAATACTGCCTGCGCATTCGTGTTATTTGGAGCAGTGGGAGAGGCAAAGAAAAAAGGCACTATCCTGTTCCCAGTACCGTCGTATTTCTTCCTAATTACTGGTTCCTTCTGCTGCTTTTTCTTGTTTTCTGGAGCCTGGCGGGTCCTGGACGCCGATTTCGACCATGACCGTGGTTTTGATGCTGATCAGGACCTGGACGGTGAGGTTCCATTCCTGCTGAACCAGCGTTTCCGAGAGTGGCCGCGTCCATCGGCACCTTGTGCTCCGGCAGCCGTCTGCTCTTTTGTTCTT
Organism: Rhipicephalus microplus; assembly: GCF_013339725.1. Taxonomy (NCBI): domain Eukaryota; kingdom Metazoa; phylum Arthropoda; class Arachnida; order Ixodida; family Ixodidae; genus Rhipicephalus; species Rhipicephalus microplus. The sequence continues at coordinate 32,845,802 of NC_051174.1, forward strand.
GGTCGTAGGCTTCTCGGTCTCCTGAGGCGTTCCTTGCACTCCTTTGCCCACGTAGAGTGCGCTTCTTTGCATAGCGTGCACCAGGACTCACAGGTGTGTCCGTCCTGGATGACTGGCTCGGTGTAATTTGAGCAGACAATGGCGTCTCGTGTCGGGCATACGTCTTCCCTATGCCCAGGCTTGTAGCATATTTAGCAAACTTTCCGCGTTGATCGATAGAGGTAGCAACGTGTCTCACCACCGTAGTAGTAAACATAGCGCTGGACGACCTTGCCCTCGAAGGTAATGACGGCACTTTGGGATTTTCCAAACATTCTTTCATGAAGTATTTTCACTCCTTGGGTACGCACTCGAAGATGAGCTAGTAATTCGGCGGGCGTGGTCCTGACGTTCAGTCCGTCAATCACACCCTTGCACGAGTTGTCCGGCGCGGCTACGTAAGCCATCACTACATAGTCTTTTGCACCAAAACGTAGACTTCGAAGGCTCTGCACAATGTTGGTGGTCTCCATGCTTGGCGTGCTGATTATGGCGATATTATATCCATTGCGCAGCGGTATAAGAAAATTGCCTTCGTTGTAGATGTATGAGTTACCACATGCCTTAGTTATAGTGCATGCCAACTGATGCGTGCTTAGTTGACTAATGTTGAGCCCATCCCTCGGTTTAATGATGACCTCGAAGTCGGTTTTCGGCGGCGGAGGCAGTTTCTCTTTTCGAAGAAGATTCCTTTTCTGTTTAGGCTGGCTCGACACTGGTTTGTCTACCGCTTCAGCCCCCTTCTCTGAAACGCCGATGAGCCTTGAGTTGTGGTACGTTGCAGTGAACCATCCCCCGTTGTCAAGAGGCTTCTTTTGCGAGACGCTGGGAGAATTTTCTCTGCCTTGAGTTTTCTCTTCGATCGATGTCGTGGCTCCGGTTGACGAGAGCAGCATTCTTCGCCTTAGATCTTCAAACAAGCAGACGTTAAGGAAATACATACATGCGGTTAAAAACTAGTTATCCGCCGACTTCACTTGATTAGTAAAAGACGGTCCAGTACTTCATAGGTGGCGGCGATGAGGTTATTCGGGTGAGATGAGGCGTCGAGGCGGGAGCTAATGTGAAGCACGTTTTCCACGCCGACGGGTGGAACGCCGTCGCGGAATGCTTCCCGCTAGTGCACACGTACCTATCCCTATTGTTGCCAGCGTTGCAAAGGTTGGTGAAGGCGATCGCATTCGTGTACGGCTACGTCAACACCGACGAGGCACGAGCCAGCGAAGCCGAACGCAAGCGTAGACAGTGGAAGACCAGTAACACCGACGAGATGCGAGTCAACAACTCTGATCGTGTTCGAGGATATAGACGGCGCGTGGGTAACAAAGACGAGGTGCGAGCCAAGGAAGCCGAGCGCAAGCGTCTTCGACGCGTCCCTCTTTTCATGTCTTTACGTTTCAAATCAACGTTTACTCGCATAAACGCTACACCGAATTTCGCTTCTAACCGTCTTCCAGCACTCACGTCGACACCCGTTTTAACCGGGTCAGCGTTGTGCGCACCGCTGCTGCTTCGCATCTCGTCAGTGTGCTCTTCTGGCACATGGTCCATAGCTTTTAAATGCGAAGGATTTCTTGGTGAACTTCGGCGACATTGAATTTATCTATCTATCTATCTATCTATCTATCTATCTATCTATCTATCTATCTATCTATCTATCTATCTATCTATCTATCTATCTATCTATCTATCTATATAGCCGCTTAGGCCTTTTAGCTCTCTTGGCTGTTTAGATAATGCCATCGATACAAAACTTGGTATGGCATATGACTGTATGAAGAACATACTTGGCTAGTTATAACATCAAAATCATGACCTGTATGCCATGAATGTCATGATTCACATTTCATGGTCCTGCACCTCTTGCGGTGGTTTCGTTCAATGGCATATTGCAAAACTGGTATGGTAAGGCATGATTGCATGGCGAGCATAAGAGGCAGACCCTAACATGAAAATCATCACTTGTGTGTGTCATGTAACAACATGACTACATGCCACGCTCATGATGCGCTCGTGGCGGTTTCGCCAGCATCACATATACAAAATTTGGTATTACGGTACGTGAATGGATGACGAAGGCATGTGACTGGGGCAAACATGATAATCATGACATGCGTGTCATGTATTAACATGACTACATACAACGCTCATGATACGCTGGCGGCCGTTTCGATAGCTTCACTTATGCCTAATTTGATATTACGGCACGTGAATGAATGACGAAGGTATGATACTGGTGCGAACATGATAAACATGAGATGCGTGTCATGTAGCAACATGACTACATGTCACGCTCGCGATGGGCTCGTGGCCGTTTTGCTAGCGTCACATATACCAAATCTGGTATTATGGTAAGTCAATGGATGACGAAGGTATGCGACTGGTGAAAACATAGTATTTGCGTGTCATGTAACAACTTGCCTACATGCTACGCTCATGTTGCGCTCGCGGCCGTTTCGCTAGCTTCACATGTACAAAACTTGGTATTACGCAACGCGAACGAACGACATAGGTAAATGACACATCCAGTCATGATAATCACGTCATGCTTGTCACGTAACAACAGGACTACATGCCTCACTGATAATGCACTCGTGGCCGTTTCGCTCGCTTCACATATGCCAAATTTGGTATTACGTTACGCCAATGGATGACGAAAGTGTGTGACTGGTACATACATAATCATTAGATGTGTGTCGTTTGAGGACATGAATACATGCCAGAGTCAAGGTGCCAATACATTTCGACGTGACGCGGTGCGCGTTCCCGCCGGCGTTCATTTCGTCGCATCACGTCGGCGTTGCCACGCCAAGCGCTGGTCCTGCCATATACTCGCAGGCGCGTGCCGCGTTGCTTTGACGCATGGGCGTTTCAGTGCGTCCGGCGTCCCTCCGTCCCGTTAAGTGGGAGACGCAGGGCTGTCTGGGTAACGCATCAGTGTGAAATGCAGCGCGTCGCATTTCGCGCCGGTTGCCGTCGGACCACGCCGACGGACGCTGGTCGTACCGGTCGGGCCTTGCTTCAGACTATAGAGTGCTCGCGTTTTCCTAACGTTGCGTCGCTGTGCCCAGCGCACGCGTGCGTCAACGCTACATTGGAGTATATAGGATCATTCATGATGCGCTCGCGGCCGTTTTGGTAACTCCACATATACCAAATTTGGTTTTACATGACGTCTATGGATGATGAAAGTATATGACTGGTGGAAACTTGACAATGCTGACGTGAATAGATGACGAAGGTAAACGACACATCTAAACATGATAATCATGACACGTAAGTCATGTACGGCATCATTTACATCCACTTCGTAGCATTGTGCTGATTTTATAGTGACATATCAAACTTCCTCATTCGTGCTTCACATATCAATTTCCACTGTACGTGGGATCTGCCAATTTTTTTCTATCATGGATATGGCGTTGTTAAATGTGTACCAACAGATGTGAAAGAAGAAAAAAAAACAGGAAAATAAGGTTCTGGTACAGGGCGTCGAACGAGCGTTCTTCCCAATCCGACGCGGCTGGCGATACCCACGTGACCACGGCACGCACGTCGATAAGTCGGCTAACAGCAAGCCATTTATGTGCACCCTATACCATTTGGTGGTCCTCACAGCTCCGTAACATTAGGGCGTTCTGAAAGCGAAACATTTCTTAGCGAACTTCGGTGACTTTGAGCGTACCTATCTATCTATATATCTAACTAGCCGCCTATGACTTTTAGCTCTCCTGGTCGTATCGATAATGTGGTATCGATACCAAACTTGGTATGGCGTAACATGACTGTATGAAGAACATATTTGACTAGTCATAACACGAAAATCATGACACGGATGTCATAGATGTCACATTTACATTTCATGGTCCTGAACTCTTGCGGTAGTTTCGTTCACATGGCATGTTGCAAAACAGGTATGGTATGACATGGTTGTATGATGAACACAAGCGACATGACCTAACAAGAAAATCATGATATGCGTGTCATGTAACAACATGACTACATGCCAAGCTCATGCTCGCGTCTGTTTTGCTGGTGTCACATATCTTTAATTTGCTATTATGGTACGGTAATGAAATACGAAAGTATGTGATGGGTGCAAACTTGATAATCATGAGATGCGTGTCATGTAACAACATGACTACATGCCACGCTAATGAGGTGCTGGCGGCCGTTTCGCTAGCTTCACTTATACCAACTTTGGCATTATGGGACGTAAATGAATGGCGAAGGTATGGTACTACTGGTGCAAACATAATAATTATGAGATAAGTGTTATGTAACAACATGACTACATGCTACGCTCATGATGTGCTCGTTGCCGTTTCGCTAGCTTCACCTGTACCAAACTCGGTATTACGTGAAGCGAACGAACGACATAAATAAATGGCACATACAAACATGTTAATCACGACATGCGTGTCATGTAACAACAGGACTACATGCCACACTCTTGATGCGCTCGTGGCCGTTTCGCTAGATTCACACATACCAAATTTGGTATTACGTGACGTCAATAGATGACAAGCGCATGTGACTGGTGCAAACAGGACAATCATGAAATGTATGTCATGTGAGAACATGACTACATGCCACTGCCAAGGGACCAATACACTTCGACGAGGCGCGGTGCGCGAGCTCACTGGCGTTTATGTCGACGTGTCACGCCGGCATTGTGACGCCAGGCGCCGGTCCTGCCATATAATCGCAGTTGCGCGCCGCGCTGCGTTGCTTTGACGCATGCGCGTTTCAGCGTATCAGGCGTCCCTCCATCACGAAAAGAGGAAGACGCAGCGTTTTCTGGATAACGCATCGGCGTGAAATGCAGCATGTCGCATCTCGCACCGGTTGCCGTCGGGCCGCGCCGACGGACGCTGGTTGTGCCTGGCGTCAGACTATAGAGTGCTCGCGTTTTGCTAACGTAGCGTCGCTGTGCCCAGCGTTGGCGTGCGTCAACGCTACATTGGAGTATATTGGGCGCTTCATGATGCACTCGCGGCCATTTTTCTAGCTCCACATATACCGAATTCGGCGTTAAGTGACGCCTATGGATGACGAAATATATGACTGGTGCAAACATGATAATCCTGACACTTGTAATGTAGGAACATGACAACATACCACGCTCATTGCGTGCTCGCGGTCGTTTCACTAGCTTCATATATAGTAAATAAGGTATCACATGACGTGAATGGATGACAAAGGTAAAAGGCACATCTAAACATGATAATCATGACGTGGAAGTCATGTACGGCGTCATTTACCTCCACCTCATAACGTCGTGCTCATTTTAAAATGGCATATCAACCTTTCACATTCGTGCTTCTCATATCACCAATTCCCACTCTATGTGGGATCTCCCAAATTTTTTTCTCAAATGGCACGCACACTTCCAAGGTCGTCGCCTCTAGCATTTCATGAGTGGCTCCTTCATAGACCATGGTTTCTTCTTCGCTCGCGCGTATCAGACTCGTGATTTAGGAAAGCCCGCAGGTCACTTCGCTCGCTGACACGGCCGCGTTTCCTAAAGCAGCAAGCTGCTTACACGCGAAGTAAGAATTGTGACAGTTGCCCGCACTTGTCCCATGCATACTTGTGAATTCTCTGTGTCTTTCTGTTTGAACAGTGCGCTGTAAGTGTCGAGCTATGATAGTTGCTGGTCTGCGCAAGTCTTGTGTATGATCATTTCGTGCGTGCTTTCTGCTTGAACTCTGCGCTGCAAGTTTCGACATGGTTGTCGTTCTTCGTGTGACTAAGTCGTTTTTTGCAGTAGCAGTCATTCCTTCGACCTTGTGGTGAAACAACGCACAGTAAGCGCTCAACTAGCCCTTCGAAAACACGTTTTTTTCGTGTTATACCATTCCTAGAATGAAGGATCAGTCACGTTTTTGGTAAGTGAGCATAAGTTACCTTGATATAAACGGTAACGACCACTCTTTGGATGGTAATCACTGTAATTGCCTTAACCGACGGAAAGTATATATTGTACCAAATATTATAAAGGCGGAAGCCTTACTAATATCTTGTATAATGCGTACTTCCCACATGAAAAAAAAATCGCCATCCAACCCTACAAACGAGAATGTCCAGCGAAGCTGTATAAAACACCGTCCATGCTTCTGTCAGCCCGTGTTTAACTATTACTCCAGAGCAGTATTTCTCAGACAAGTTTCCACCGAGCCTAGGGGTTTCGCGAAGCCGTCTTAGGGCTTCTGCGACATTATCACTCATGGGAAAAGTCTCGTGCTTGTTCTTCTGTACATAACTGGTAAAGGGTGTCATGTTAGTTTTGCGTATTGATAAATACAGCTCTTAGCAAAGTTTAAAAAACTATGGAGGGGCAAAGCTCAAAGTGAGCGTTTCAGCCGCACTACTGTCGTCGGAAAACTTCGTCGCAAGAGAGCTTACCCTAAGGTTGTCCTTGTTTTTGCGCTGCTTCTTCCCTACATTCACGGTTTCAGTTCCCTACGCATGGAGGGAAGGGTGCTACAGCTTCTCAAACTTCATAGGCTCTTTTTTGGCCTAACAGTTGCTTTCTTCATTTTTAGTGGACTGGTGGTGAGAAGAGCACCATCACTTTGTAGATATGTTTCAAAAAGCGGTATTTCAATTGAATGACTTCCCCTAAGGAATTCCGCTTTGTGGCTATGGTTTTATACAAGAGAAGTGTTCCGTTTCACACTTGCTGTAAGGGCCACGGAAGGCGCTGACTGATGCTCCCACGTTTAAATGCCCATATATAGGCTATATATTGAACGGCGTATGACTGCCACCATAGCTGAGTGGTAGAGCATCGGTCACGTTATTCGAAGGTCGCTGATTTGGTCCCTGCTGGTGACAAAATATGTTTTCGTTCACTTTACTTTCTTCACATTTACATTACATTTATACCTCATGAAATTTCTTATACTTTCACGGGCACCATTGTCTGTTAGTTCTCATTACTGTGATGTCTAAGAAAGAAAACGAGTCATTAAATACACACTTCTTCCAGTTTTTGATAAGAAACTTGTCCGTCTTGCTGAATTTTGTCGGTGATTTTTACATTTTAATTTCTAAATATGCATAGTGGGGACAAAGGGCTAGTTCTCAAATTTACAAAATGTTGGTGTTCATTACCTTTTTTTGCTGTACCGCGCCGGCGACATACACGCCAAAAGCCGAGACTCGAGGTACTTTGTCTCCAAAAAACTTTTTGTAGGTGAGTTGGACACTTTTTCAACTTTCAGGTCAAACGCTACGAACGGTAACAACAATTTCAACAAGGTCACCTCTACCCTAACGCCTAATTAAAAATTAAGCCTGTCAAATCAGCCACAATATCGCTGCGTTTACTCCGGCTGTTCTGTCTTCCTTTTATTACGGTATAGTGGACCTGTTTCGCCACCACCCTTCCCTACTCCACCTGCCCCCCCCCCCTTATCTCCCGATTCCGCTATCACTTCGACGTCCTCAAGGATTCCCTGACACATCACCGGCTGAGAACCACTGCTTTTGAGTAATGGCAGTGAAAACATTCTGTACTCGCTGCTGCAGACCTTGGCTAGTTCCACTACTATTTCCTTCAAGATGAACTTCAGGGGGGAAGCTTCTTAGGACCTAGCCTTTTTTTCTGTTATCGTAATGGTGTCGGAGTGTCTCGATAGGCGTGACAGATGTAAGGCACAAAAAGTAAACCTTTTAAAGGAGACTTCAACGTGGCATATAATAATGAAAATGCAAGAGATCACTGTTCCCGGTGAAATTAAACTATTGAGAAGAGTATTGATGAGTTGATCTCATGTCAAATGTGCCAAGATGGTGAAGCTTGTTAAGAAAACTTGCAACAAAAAGGCACTCGTTGAGCGCTATATGGCCCTCACAATAGCCCTATTAAAACACCACCTTTCTACTGGTTAGATGGCGAGGTAATGGATTCACTTTCGAGGCATATCCTCAACTTCAGGAATTTTTCAAAATCCTTTTATAATTGACAAGAACGACTGCAAGGCGAATCGAATTGGCCTTTTAGATACACTTTGTGTTACTCAATTTACATATATGGGCCAACGCTCAGGTAACGCATGGTTACTCACCGATACAATACCCAGACGTTTGCCCACTCGTCATAATTCACTTGGGGCGTCGATTTTTTTGTTTGTTTTACTATCATGGCATTTACACAGTTTTTTTGTATCTTTCATTTTCGTGGTCTACCCATAGCCCCCTAAGGCAAACGAACCTACCTAATTCTCTTATTTTTTCAAGTTTCGCCACAGTCTCCGTGCGAAAATAGTAACAGGATGAAGATAACTACAAGATTTATACATGTTGACTGACATACTTCGTTTAGTTAACCCAAGAAAGGCAAGAAACAGATAAAGGAAAACGTGAGGCAAGGAAGAGATTGGTTTGTGAATATGCGCCTTAGAATAGGCAGAATAACTGGCTATATGCGTCTTTTTTTTATATATCAAGGCAGGAAACACAATAGGAGAGAAGGAAGGGACATTTGATGTCATTCGCAGCCCTCGTGTGAAGTGCAGAGCAGCTGCAACGTTGTCTTTACCGGGAATGCTTGGCAGATTGTTGCCATTTTTCACAGACACATCATCGAGGATGCGGTTTTCTTGCTTGTTATGTGGCATTCTTTATTTAAACGAATAATCAGCTCTTCCGGCTCTATGCGGCTTTTTAACCCGAAACAAGGCCAGTGACGAACCCAAGAGTTTTACAGCCTCAGCCGCCAAGAGACGAGGATTCGGCGGACACCAGCTTCTTTTGGGTGAGTGCATCCTGTCTCAAGATATAAGACTTAATTCCCGACAAGCACGCGTCCAGTTTATCAAGCCTAACGCCAAGTTCGTTCCTGAGCAAAACCGCGCGGCACGTGCACAACACGCTCAGGCGTTCCTGACGGCGCGGCACGAGCGCGAGCGCTCACCGTGGCGAAAAGCTTAGAATGAGAAGAGACGCAGCCGCAGCAAGCGAAATGCAAAGAAATTAGCAAGACGAAGGAAATACAATGCAAACTGACCCAGTGGAGGCATACAAAACAACAGAAAATTCGTGGACCTATGACGCTGGCAGTGGCAGAACAATTGCAACGGAAAGCGCTTGGATCACGAGAAATAAGAAAGACAAGAAGGCTGTCGCCAATCCAAGGTCACCGGCCAACCAACCCACAGAGCAGCCACCTACCAATGAGCAGACACTATATCATCACCAACGCAGCAACAACGCAGGCCCTAGATGCCACCTCTGCCGCTCGATGACTTCAAGATCGTCTACCGCCCGCAAGCAGGTCTTGACCTCGCCAAATGGAACACCGTCGCTGTCACGCATGCCATTGGCAGAGTGAGTGGACTATCACAGCAAGACTTTAACCACAAGGTACGCGTACAAGTCCAAAGAATGGAAAACCTAATCATAGCAAGCACCGCCGCCAAAGAAGACGCCAAGAAGCTGGTAAGCATCCAGAAAATACAGCTTGGAGGAAATTTTTACACTGTGAACGGCAACATCAGAACACCGGACGATGTCTCCAGAGGCGTCATCAGTGGCTTGATACCCGGTACGAGCACCGCAGAACTCATGGTTGGAATTCGCGCACCGGCAAGATACACAGTTCTTCATGCCCGAATGCTAGGTCAATCGACCGTGGCAGTAGTCTTCTTTGAAGGACCGCACGTTCCCTACTACATAATTTTCCAGAGCGTAGATTTCCGCTGCAGACCATATTGTAAATCAGTGCAGTATTGCCGAGCTTGTGGCGATACGGGTCATCGCCTGGACGTCTGTCCGAAACTTATCCCGGATTTCTGCTATAAATGTGGCAAGGCCGGATAAACGCAGGGACATGAAGGCGCACCCATCTGCAAGATCTGCGGGGAAGGACACGAAACAGCGAGTAAAGAATGCAAAAGGAGACTAAAGCCAAGTCCACCACCCTTCAACGTAAGACAACAGCGCCTCAACAGGCTTCAAGAAATAGACAACAACTGGAACACCAGCGGAGAAGAGTTCCCTGAGGTTAGCATATCGGCCACTACCTCTAACAGTAACAATGAGGGCCGCGTCTTCACGCGCAGCAGTTCCAAGTCAAAATTGCGTTCGAGTTCGCGCTCCCGCTCTCGCACGCGTTCCGTCTTTGCGCGCAGTAGATCCAAATCAATACTGCGTTCCAGTTCGCGCTCCCGCTCTCGCACGCGCTCGCGTTCCGTTAAACGTGCGAGCTACGCTGCCATGGCAAGTGGATCTAATGACCGCAGCAGCTTAACCTCCTCGAAGTCGGACACCTCATCCATACAGGGTCTCGAAGATAGACTGAAAAACCAGCAAGAAAAGCTCCAGAATCAGCGCAGCCAACTGCAAAGCCAACAAAGTCTCATAAATAAACTGCTTCAGAGTCAAAAACGACAACAAAAGCTCATTGACAAACTACTTGAAAAGTGCACGCATCAGCAAGGACATTCGGACAATGCAGAACAACAATATCAAGAACAAGCAAACTCAAGCACAGAGCCGGCAACGACGCTGACCAAGGTAGGCGTCCAAGCCCTAGTGAATGCAAGGTGCACGATATTCGAAGAATCTTTCATGAATAACATGCACGCACGATGGAAAAGATTGTCCGGTCTGCAATAGAAAAAACAGCCTCAATGTTTGAACACAAGATCACTACGCTTAATGCCAAAATTGATGGAATTGCTGTGCAAGTCAACAATTTCATCGCGCACGTGAAGAAAACTTACGTAACCATGGCACAGTTCGACAGCTTGAACAACCCACGCCAAATGACTCGGAAGAAGGCACGAGCGAACAGTCACAATGCCTCTCGCTCAGTCTCGCCGAGTCGTGATGGCAGGCGTGACATCGAATCCATTGAAGATAGCAGTCCCTAACCATAAGTATAAGAACCAGTATTCAACTTTACGCATATGGCAATGGAACTGTCGGTCATGCCGCCCTCGACACGCAAGCCTACAAGAATTCATCAAGCCTAACCAACCAGACATCATTGCACTTCAGGAAACCAACACGCAGAACGTACGACTGCAAGGCTACACGACCTGCGCACAAACCCATCGAACTGCCATACTTGTCAAGAAGGCACTTTCAACGCAAAAACACGAAATCGAGGACACTCAAATAGAGCATACCCTAATAGAGATTCTGCCGGAACGAAAGACGCGGCAAAGTCTTTTCATAACCAATATATACAGCCCCCCACGAGACCAACTACCAGACTTCGATCACTTCATACGAGAAATCAGGAAGCGCACAAATGGCCACCAGATCCTAATAATGGGAGACTTTAACGCCTCTCTCACGGCATGGGGCTATCATATCACCACGAGGAAGGGTTCTAGAGTGCACGATACTGCTCAACATCACAGACTAACCCTGTGGAACGACCCTCTTCAGAAGACGAGAATCGGGAACAGCGTCTCCAGGGATACAAATCCAGATCTTACATTTACGGCGAACGTCACTAGAGCAGAGTGCAGTGTGCTACCGGAAACTTTAGGTAGTGATCATCACATCATCCAACTCTCCGTAGCGCACACTCGTAAACAGACCAAGACTGGAATAGCGCGGTTAACAGAATGGCAATTCTTTAGGAATGACCTCGACGTTGAAACCACCATAATCGAAATTGAAGACTGGTTTAAGAATGTGCTCAAAATAGCCGAACGCTACACTAAGGACATACAGCTTGACGTCGGTACACCCGCCATCGACGCGCATCTCCTTCACCTTTGGGAGGCTAGAAGAGGACTTCTAAAATGGTGGAAGCGGCAAAAACTAAACAGAAAGTTACGGAAACGCCTTTCTCTCCTCACCGAGCAAGCTCAAGATTATGCGAACTGATTGGCCAGGCAGAACTGGCATGCTTTCTGTGACAAGCTGCAGGGGACTCTGAGCACAAAGAAAACCTGGCATCTGCTACGCACACTTCTAGCCACGCAACCCTCCAAAGCAGCACAGAAGCAGCACCTTCAGAGGCCTATTCGAAACTACACCGGTACAGAAGAACACCTCCTAGAAGAATTACAAAAGAAGCTCTGTGGCGATGCACCCACTAGGGCTTCAATTCACACCATAGAATACGCTGGCGCACCAAACACTGAACTCGACCAGCCCTTCAGCCTGGCTGAGCTGCACACAGCCTTAACGAAGTTGACAAGAAATACCAGCCCCGGAATAGACAGGATTGTCAACAAGCACTTGCGCAACCTACCGCACCAGGCCACCACGGCTCTTCTCCGTTATTACAACGACTTCTGGGACAAAGGAGAGCTACCCGCGGTATGGAAGCACTCGAAAATCACCATGATCCCTAAGCCTAACAAACCAGTCGGCATCGAGAACCTACGCCCGATTTCTCTCACCACGTGCGTGGAAAAGCTGTTCGAACACATGGTGCACGACCGCTTAACCCAGTACCTGGAAGATAGTGTACACCTACCAGACACCATTTTTGGCTTCAGGCAGCATCTTTCGACGCACGACGTGCTCTAACTACTCAAAGAAGACCTCCTTGATCACCTCACCCATCGAAATATGTACTCCATACTCGATGTTGACGTCAAGGCGGCCTTCGATAACGTCAGCCACGACGCGATCCTCAACAACCTCGAAGGGGTTGGCTGCGGCATTAGAACCTACGCGTATGTCAGAAACTTCCTGACAGACCGTACAGCAACTGTGGGCATATGCAACATCCGCAGCAAAAGCTTCCTACTACCGAAAAAAGGAACGCCGTAGGGTTCGGTCATCTCGCCGTTACTTTTCAATGTGGCTATGATCAATCTGCCAGAAATTCTCGACAAAATACCTGATTTACGGCACGTGATCTACGCTGATGACATCACGCTCTGGACCAGGGCTTAGAACACTGGGAGACAAGAGACCTGCCTACAAACCGCCGTAGATGCCATTGAACGGTATCTCAGAGACTGCGGTCTCTGCTGTGCCCCCAAGAAATCCGAGCTCCTCGTCCTCAAAGCGAGAACAAGAGGCAGACCCCCTCTATACGACGAGCCCGACCCTAGCGTAACGCTGAAAGGGACCTTAATTCCAAAAGTCGAGACCCTGCTAGTGCTTGGAGTTCACATCTATCTACAAGGATGGATCGGGAGCTGCTACCATACCGAGACTCCAACGAACACTATCACAACTCACGCACCTTGTCAAGAGGATCGCGAATCAACGAAACGGACTCAAAGAGCACGACACGCTACGTATAATGCAAGCTCTGTTCACCAGCCGCATTACGTACGGCACGCCGTACCTAAATTTGAAAACCGCTGAAATTGAAAAACTTAATATCATGATAAGAAAGGCCACTAAAGTAGCCCTGGGACTTCCGCCAATGGCCTCTACCACACGTCTCCTAAAGATGGGCGTCCACAACACGTGGCAAGAGCTCATTGAAGCGCATAGGAATAGTCAGCTGGAGAGGCTCAAGCTGACGCCCACGGGGAGGTCGGTGCTCCGGTACCTCAACTACAGCGACACGTTCATCGCCGATGCGCGCATCCCTCTGTACATTAGAGAGTCGCTGTCCATCGCACCTATTCCACGCAACATGCATCCTACTTTCCACAAAAGTAGACGTAAGGCTAGAGCTAACGCTATTCAACGAAAGTTCAAGCAAGACCCGGACGCCCGCTACACTGACGCAGCCAAGTATCCGCATAGAAACGCGTACGCTGTCAGCGTCGTCGATTCTCAAGGCCGAGAATCAGCGTCAGCCACAGTCAACGCACTCAATTCAGACGCCGCAGAAGAATCGGCAATCGCTCTAGCAACAACAACATGTGCAGATGCCGCGGTGATTTTCACCGACTCACAAGCCGCCTGCAGGAGTTTTGCTAAGGGCCATATCTCAGCCAATGCCATCAATATTTTGAAACGGCGAAGCACTCCACTCCCATACACTTGTGTATTGTGGGTGCCAGGACACGAAGGTCTGCAGGGAAATGAAGCGGCCCACGCAGCTGCTCGCGAGCACGTCAGCCGGGCTGCCCCCTGCCCACAGGGCATTCGATCCGTCGTTGAAGAGACGGAAGTTGTTCAAAACACCTACTCGTCGTTACTCCAGCATTACAGGCTGGAGTGACGAGTATACCCTCCACCACACCCAAAACTTACAAAAGAGGAAAGCGTAATACTGAGACGCCTGCAAAGCAGCACATACACACATGGGGCCCTAATGCATCGTCTCTACCCAACGAGATATAGCTCTATTTGTCTGCTTTGCAACGTACCGGACGCCCTGGCGCACTTGCTTCTTGCATGTCAGTGTATTGCCAGACGTAATCTGCAACAACACACGACTGATAACGAAGCAGGACGCACGAACGAAGACCTAACCGAAACGTGGGAGGCGAAGCTTGCCCTCGAGGACCTGGAAGAGTAACAACAACTCGTCGCCAGGGCCAAGAGGGCAGTAGAAGCCAGAGGGTTCCTGGACTAAGGAGCCCTCCCACCTCAGGGTGACATCGGGCATTGCTCGGAACACCGTTTCGAAATAAACGTTTACTTCTCTCTCTCTCTGCGGCTCTATGCTGCATGTCTGATTGCAAAGAAAGATATGCAGTTGGGCTTTCATTTTCAAAGGGCCCATAAACTCTATAGATCTAAATTAAGTCGTGGCCAGCACTTGTGCACTGTTCTACAGCCAACGCGTTCGTCGGCTCCTCTGGCTGCCTCTCTGACTGCCCTTTCTCAAGATTCGAAGTGAAAACGCAAGCACCACACGCGTGTGCCACAGCAGAGGAGCACGTGAGCGCTCGCGTCTGTTGATGGTTTAAGGGCATGGTACTTTGTTTTTGTCCCACAGGTTTTTCTGCTCAAGGGCACGGAACAATTTAGGGTAATGGTATACAGCTTCGCCGTAAAAACCATCATCACGTGATGAATTTGCTATATGGCGTCATTGTGATTTCACACATATCCAACATTCGTGCAGCTATCATGCGCCACTATGACCTCACATCACGTGACGTCAGATGACTGCGTCATCACATGACGTCGCTAAATCAGGTGGAGAAACCTCCGAAGGTCCTGGAGGCAGTACAAAACCACGTAATGTGCTGAAAGTTTTCGGAGGTTAGTGGGGCAGGAATAACTCATCGAGTGAAAGGAAAAAAAGAAGATGACTTACACCTTCTAGTCGTTTTAGATTAATGCATAAGTGATTCTGTGAGTTTTGAAACACGTCTCACAAAGTACTTGAAAGAAGGTCTCTATTATTACTGAACGCCTTAAAACACTCAATTGGCCTCTAATTGAGTTCAAGCATTCAGTCAACAGTATTTAAATTCTATCGCGCCAAGTATTAAGCTAAAATGGCAGAAAAGGGCATTGGACCATTTTAAACTACCTCATGCAAAGCTGGCAGCTATTGCGGGTGTAAAGTTAGCGTTTGCATGAGGTTGGCGTACCAAGCATGCGCAACGTAAACTCAAAGCTTTGCATGAATCTGGTATAAAACTCTCTTTAAACATAACTGGCACGCGTACCAATATAACGGAAGCGACATTCTGAGTAAGCTAATCACGTAACGTTTCTGTACTTTGTTAAAATTAGGATAGTTTACTGTGGCTGTATTTTCGAGCCTATGTGTTCTGCATGCTTGGCTGCTTGCATTAAATTGTCGAATTATGTGATCATAGCACCTACACCTCAGGTGTTTTCGACGAAGTAAAAACCTGAACGTTGACTCGTCACGCCGTAGTAGGTAGGTTTTCAAGAATCTTACCTGGCTGTATTTTGACCATCGCTGCGAACTGATCATCGCTTCAAAGAGGGCGAAGAAATGCACACTTCTCTTGAAGAACAGGAAGCACTCTCCTCCGGGAGCCATGAGTCTCTCGATATTGCTCAAACACCGATGCTGGTCACGCATCCAGTGTAAAGTGAGGAAAGAGTAAACTCGCTGGAACTGTCCTTGTTCACGCTTAAACTCCTCCACGTCTTGCACAATGTCGAGCACGAGGTATACAATCTTCGTGTGTGGGTAATTTTTGGCCGCAAACTTCAGCATTGCAGAGGATTTGTCAACGGCCACGAGCCTTCTGCATGGTGGGCAGTGTGGGAGCAGGCACCTGCGATCGACGGACAATTAACGACACTGTCTCTGTGAACCGGGTACTAAAGCATGAACAAAGCCGCCTGCTTTACTCGTGCTACTTTCATTCTAGTACTTTTTAGTAGAGCGAGCTTCGATAAACTTCTCTATTGTTCTTTTTTTTCAGGGATCTTCGTTGTTGCATTAAGGTCGTTTTCTGAATATTCATCAATATATCTTCTGAAAACAAAAAAAAAACCAATTCCTTGCCGTTCAACTTAAGAGTTATATCAGATGCATATGGTATAGCAACCTAAGGCTTCTAGAAAATAAGGGCCAGTTCACTATGAAGACAGGTAATGAAAACTGATGGATAGAGTTAATTGAGCATTGTAACTAGCTGGGATCTTTGCGACACCTCGCGAAGCGGCTATCAACCACACACCCTTTTTTTATCAGTGGCCTTTGAGATACGCTATGGTGGCAACAAGAAACACAAAATAATCTAATGAGTATCGCAGGGAACGCGAACGCGAACGTGTGAGTGCTTTCCAGATAGCTTACTGAAGCATTAGGACGACACCTACATTTTTAGTGAGCTTTATATACATTTCGTTGGTGTATCTGTAATATAGTGAAAAATGTGAATTCATTTTAGGTGTAAAGATGGGCCGTCGTCGACAGAAGAAATTTCACTTGAAAACTAGGGTGAATACATTTGCTGGCGTGGATCGACAGTCGACATCCAGGACAACCTTTGTGACCATTTGGCTACCATTTTTCTGCTAAGGTGAACTAAAGTGCGTTACTTTGTTCTGGGCTACTATGTTATCGCTTTTCCTAGTTACTAAGCTGCCCACCACTTGAGATATTGTGATCGAGAACCACGACGTGTGTTTTTGTTTCTATTTGATTTTTTTGTTTCCATACTTTATATTTTAACCACTTTCATCATCTATGCAAATAGCCTTGTGGGGAAATATAGGTACATTAATAAACGAAGCCTCGTCACAAAGTCAAAATTAAGGAGTCGTCATTCCTTCAATTTTATGTGCATTGCAGAAGCAGCGCCTAAAGTTCAATACCGCTCTCAGAGCCTTGCAATCTTTACCAGCTTATGGCATGCGTTCTTGGAGTTTTTTTTTGTTCAGTATACTGTAGCAGCCTTACACGTTACGGCACTCAGAAACCATGATTCACCATGATTTATGTCGCACATAAATTGACATTCTTAATTTTTAGCAAAGTACCCCGAACTTTTGTTTCTATTCCACACATTCATGATATTCGTGTTCTACATGTACACGAGATCATTATAAGAAGGCTTTAAAATGACAGCCCACGCAGTTAACCATTTTGAAGTGAGATAGCCAGTTATTTTTTCGAAACGACGGAAACGATAAAAGCCACACCACGCCTAGTTCCTCAGCCAATCTAAAATTCTAATTACAGTGAGTCTAAGTGGCGCAAAACTCTTCGTTGTGGAATACATGAAGTGCGCGGTGACTTTTAGCCACGTTTGAATAACGCCTTCCTCGAACTCGTGCATGTAATTTGTCATTCGAGACTTCTCGGCTTCGTCCTACTCCGTTTAAAGAGGAAAATGAACATATCAATGTTTTAGCGTTTCCAGGGCATCACTTTTATGAGGGTAATGCTTCTTATGAACTTGCATGACACAGATAGAGTATGACGACGTTGTTTACTGCTCTACGCCTTGGCTACCTGTCGCCACATGGTTGTCAGCGCAACATCACACATACTGATAAAGTATCGCTGTTATAATCTGTACACTTCAACTTTGATCATGTATGGTTGGGTTTACGTTTTTGAAGATTGTTCTGTTTACTTGCGGCTGTTAGCTTCATAAAACCACATTGAAAAAATGCTGGAATGATAAATTTGCAACTAGTCCTAGCATAAAATCTCACCACGTTATGTTTGGAGCAACATGTTTTCATGGAGCTGACCGACAATCTTTTTAGCAGTCAAAAAAGACAGGGCATTCTGAGCGCTCGAATATTGCTTTGACACAGTTTTTATGCTAACAAGCACATGATGAAGCCAAGAAAGGTAGATAAAACGCTAATAGTACTATTTGAACAGTATTGTAGTAATTATGACGTGGATGTGCAAAAAAGTCAAATGGACAAAAATGCAACTTGTAGCTGGCAGAAACTGAATTCGCAATGTTCGTATTATGCACCCGATGCTCTTGCCAGCTTGCTCGTTTACCTGTCAGATGTTTATATGCACGCGAAGTCTTCCGAAACGACACCGTTGCTAAATTGAATAAGGTAAGGAAAATCTGAGGGCACGATTCTTTGACACAACCTCACCTATTGGTTGTAGGCTCAGCTCCTGCCTGCAGCAAGTAGCATTTTTGTCGAATTCACTTTATTCCCATCTATATCGTTACTACAATTACAATAAAACATCAAAATTAACGTCTGTTTACCTTCCTTGGCTTGTCCATCTCAAGCAACAGTGGCTAGGATGCTCGACTTCTGATTCGAAAGTTATGTGTTCGATCCTGGCCGCACCGCCCGCATTTCGATGGAGGTGAAATGGTACAGACCCATATTCTTTGTGATAACGCTAGACAGTTGAAACTTCCGCAGCCCTCCACTTTCATAATCACATCGTGATTTTGCGACGTACAACACCAGATAATAATATTATTCCTTAGCTTCATTTTCTGCTGTCTTTCAAATCGAATAGATATATAAAAATAACTGTTGAAACGTTTTCGTACGTTCTTTTGCCATAACTACGCAAGTGTGTATAGTTTTGCGCCAATTCACTTACTCAGCTGTCAGTCGTCCGGAACCACATCCTATGTCCAGGAACTGTTGGTTTTTATCTTTGCTAGGTGCAAACGCCTTGTGAAACGTGTCCAGTAGACCAGCCACGATTCCAACGTGTCCCTGGCAGTTGAGATCGTACAATTCGACTCTCTCATTTCCTTGGGATGATCCTGATTCTGCTTGCGCAATCTGTTCTGGGTAGTGGGCCATTCTGCAGATATTTTGGCACACAATCAGGGCTTCCCCATTCTCGTCAGTAAATGTTGGTCCTAAGCTTCTCATGCGCTGACGCACTATTATGCGCAAATATGGGAGCCGATAGCTTCGTTAAAGAAACAAAAGTTTGGAAGGACGTCAGGTTCAATCTTATTCATTTTTTTCTCGTTTCAGTTAACAAAATTAAGATACTGAATGAGTTCACTAAAAAATCCGCACTTAATAAAACAACACGTTTCCAGGAGAAATCACTGCTATCAAACGGCATCCATTAAATAACGCAATCCTAACGTTGTCCTTTTTGATAACCTATATCTCTAAGTGTAGTGGCGAAGGTCACGCTGAAACTGCTTTACCTTTCGGTATGTGTTTAATTTATTAGAAGTATGTCTCGAAGTATTCACACCATTGAAAGGCTATGATATCCTTTCGGGCAACAGAAAGCGAGGCAAAAAAGGGCATTCTCAATAATGCTGATCCTTCAACAAAGGTTCAGAACAATACGTAAAGGGCCTTATTGGACAGCACTTGGCGTCGATACGCAATTGCGGCAAACAAGAAAGAGTATGTACTCACAGCCCGAGCAGCGTTCTTTCACGAAGGAGCCAAATATGACGCCTCAGGAGAAAGCGCTGGAAGGGACGACCAGTTATAGAGCTCTAAAGCTTTACCACAATAACCCCGCGTAGAAAAAGCGAGACGCCCAGAAACATATTAGTTTGTCACCATGAATGGGTGATGGCAGGCCAAGAGCTCCTCCACACTAAAATGTCACGCCCTCGACGGTGCACGCTTTTAGATAGTTTTGTGGGACCATCAGGTGACCAGTCAGGGATGTGTGTTCGATGACGTGGTAGGGGCTTTCGTATTTCGCAGTAGCTTCGAAGATAGTTCCAACGAAGTTTCAAGAACTGAGAGTCATACGAGCGCTTCAGGGCAAAAAAAAGTCGGCGCGGAAATGGCGTAGTGTCCGAACTAATGCTCTTCCGCCGCTTTTGTTCATGCGTTGTAAAGGTCTTGGCAAGCTCACAACGCTTTTCAGCAAATCTGGCAGTAGTACATAGATCCGGCTTGTATGGAAGGATCACGTCGATTTTGTGCGGTGATTACACGACGTGCAATCAGAAAAAGACTAAAAAAACAGTATTTCTCTGGGGGCGGTATCGTAAGTGCCCGTGCTGAAAGGCAGAATAGCTTACCAATCCTTGTGTTCAGTGGTGACGTATATAGAGAGCATGATTGTCGCTGAGCTTATTTTTAAACCATTCGGAGAAGCTATTCGTCTGCCGTTGGTAAGCAGCAACTTTTTGGTGAACAGCACGGAAGTGTTTGAGAATTGCATCGAGGACTTAACGACAAAAGTGATTTCTAGGCAGTACCGGGAGGGGGGGAGGAGGCATGAGCCACTGGAAGGGCCGTGTTATTGTCACATTATTATTATATTATTATTGTCATTATTATTATTGTCACATTATTATTATTTATGTCACATTGACATATCTACTCCTATACTGAAAAAGCAGAAACCGCAAGCTCTGTGGCTCAAGCTGCGTTCACTTCTAATAAAGCAGCTTCGTAAAAAAATGTGATTTCACGAGTCATCAGTCTAACCGTTATTATTTTATTCTTAGTGGAAGAGGGGCTGTGTGCCATGACAATGCCCTACGTGATTTGGCTTCGGTGCACAGTGCATGTCACTTCAAAATGTATTACATCTAGCAGCTCCACCAGCTGTGTATGCAATGCTACATACATGTACGTTGAAATGAGCAACATTTGCAACATACATTTCTAATACTTGTGTCCATGTGCTTCGAGTTGTCGATGAATACACCCTCGCGCTGTCAAATGCTAGCTTCCTGGTTAGCTCCATTGGCAGAGAGACCATCCCAGATAGGTGTTGGTCCTGGTTCAAACGACGTACCAGGACAAATTTTTCGGCATCTGAGAGGCTTTCTTTCTGAGAAATTCGCAAGAATTTCTTTGTGGCTTCGTGCTACAAACGGGTGGTTGCCTTATTTCTCTTTTATAAATGTATGTTCAGAACAAGGATTCACTGTGTTGTTCACCATTTATAACATTATCCGGTTCACACGTGAAATTGTACTGCACTGACTTGCGTACATGCAAATACCTGGTTCACTTGGATGCTCCTAATGCAATTGGAGATTAAGATCTCAAGTGCCTAAATACCACTAAATAATTGGCCTCAGAAGGCTTGATTTATTGGCCTTGAAAGTGTGATGTGAAGAAGTTGCAAAGTAATACCATTACGCTCATGTTGCTTCAAATGCGCAACTTTCTCGAAAATAGTCATGAAGCTAATTTCGTAGAAATAACCGGTAAGTTCATTCAATGGCCTTACTCGCTAAAGAAGTGAAACACGTGGCACCCATTTCCAGTTCCGATTCTGGTGGCAGTTTCGTAACTTTTTCCTAAATAATTTACATTATAGTGAACATGAAATGTGTCCGTGATGTAGCTTGTTTTCTTATAAATAGTCAACAATAGGCATACTACTTGCCGAAAGACATTATTTTCGCATCATAAATGAGCTCCTCAAAACACGAAGTAAGAACGAAGGCACCCATTCAACGACGAATGCGTTTCGCCGCTACAACGCTCTTCAGATATAAAGTATTTCTAATTAGCGTCACTGTAGACGTGCAAACGTTATAACTCAATTTGGCAGAATGAAATGAAGTTAACTATCAATTGTCTGAAACAAAAAAAAGAAAAAAAGTATTTCAGGCAGTGTTGCTTTTCCGGATACTTTGTGTGACTGTTCTTTTTCTTGCCTCATCAAAATGCATTAGGTTTATAAAGTGTAAACACTTTCTCAGAAACTCTCAGCCCGTGTCTGCATGTCGACACACCAAGGAACATGCTTTTACTCCATTCTAATCGTAGCAGTATCTTCTCAAGGACCAGATTCATTTCAAGAAATGTCGTTTCATGAGTTCTTAAGTCGCATTTATTCTCTCATCTAAATTTATTGGACAAGTATTCAGTTCCCCCTCGAAACAGAGGCTCAT
Source organism: Rhipicephalus microplus (assembly GCF_013339725.1). Classification (NCBI taxonomy): domain Eukaryota; kingdom Metazoa; phylum Arthropoda; class Arachnida; order Ixodida; family Ixodidae; genus Rhipicephalus; species Rhipicephalus microplus. The sequence goes on from NC_051174.1 coordinate 32,867,959, forward strand.
TGTCGCTTTCGGATGTTCTCGTAACCTGAAAATAAAACTGTAGACACACCTACCTTAACTGATATCCTCAGTTCACTGCAGACTACCCGAAAGTCCGCGATAAATCAGTAGTAAAGCCAGTAATGTGAAGCGCCGCAATCTAATGCAGCACAGAACTGAAAAAAAACAATATATTTAGCAATCTCGCCAAACATGGTTACCCAATATTTTTTATTTAAACCAAAAACACAACAATGCAATCTTAGAAATGCAGCTACAGTATTCCCCCTATCAACAGCCTATCAGCAAGATCTCACTCTCCGTTGTCCGAGGCACCAGCGAAGCCATCGCCCGTTTGAAGCGAACTCGGGCGACGTGCCATTCGTGGCAGGCTGAGTTGGGTGATAGTTAGAACGTAAGTGGCCCGTCCTTTTTCGCGGTGGCCACACTAACTCGAACTCCGAAACAGGAGGGGTAAAGGCCGAGCTAAGGCCAGTTCTAAACCAAAAACGACGCTGCACACACGTCTTCAAACTGAAAACACATGTTCGAAGAACTGCTTGCTAAAAAATGGGCCCGAATCTACATGTTACACTGTAAATGTCGTCGAAAGACGATAGTCTTGCCGATAGTTATAGCGCGAGAACAAAACGACGACACAGAGACAAGAAGAAGACGAAGGACACCTGCGCTAACTTCCAACTGAGTTTATTGCGCAGAGCGCAAAAGTATACAGAGGAAACAGTAACCATGGCACAAAAATCATATGGCAAAAAGAGCGAAACATGAGTAAGAGGAAAAACGAAAAAAAAAACAGAAGCACAGAAAAAGGCAAAGAAAGTCTATAAGGAAACGAAACAGAAAAGCAAAGGTAATAGTTTAATGCGCAGAGCGCAAAAGTATACAGAGGAAACAGTAACCATGTGACAAAAACCACATGGCACAAAGAGCAAAACATGAGTAAGAGGAAAAAAGAAAAAAAACAGAAGCACAGAAACAGGCAAAGAAAGTATATAAGGAAACGAAACAGAAAAGTAAAGGTAATATAACTACTTGCACGCAGCAAAACCTTCGAGGAACCTTAGTTCCTTCTCGGACAGAGACACAGAGGGCTTGCTAATACATGACACCTCTTCGCGTGCCATCAGCGCAGCCTCGACAATGACTCGGGTATTCTCATCCTTGTGCTTGTACAGCGTCGCTGTGTCCATGACAAGGGGCACACAGTTGCCCTCAGTGCAGTGCTGATCAAAAAACCCTCTTTCCCGTTTCTGACACTGTTAGCGTTTTCTCAAAGTCGATCGTTCAGACACCTTCCGGTCGTCCCGACATAACAAGCACCGCATGAGAGAGGGTCCTATAGACAACTTCCCGGGAGCATGCCGCATACCTGTTTCTATGCTGAACTCTGCATTCCGTTGATGACTGCGTTTTCAGTGGGTTTCTAGATTTGGTGAGGCTGATTAATTTGAACGGTGCAGAGAACAGAACACGAACTCGATTACGTTTTCCGATTTCCTTGAGCCTGTGTGATATCTGGTGTTTCTATGGAGTCACGGCTATCCTTTCACGCTCTGTATCCGTGTTGCTCGGATTCTGTCGCTGCCTCTGCTCTGCCTTATTAGTTCGCAGGATAGTCTCAACAACGAAAGCGATAAACGCCTCCGGGAAAGCCGAAGCCTTAAGTCGGGAAACTTGAGCTTTGAAGCTCGGAGAGATGTTGTGGACGCACGACTTACTTAAGGCATTCTCCCAGACAGGTTCGTGCTATGCCTCGCTTAACAAACTTGCTGTGAGCGGAAGAAAAGGGAAGTAAAGGTTTCTGCGCACGTGGTTCATAACGCCAACAGATGGGCTGTGAGCTAAAAAACAGTCTTAAATTCAGAAAGCAGAACTTGTCATTCTCGGGCAGTTATGCTTTTGGATTTGGATGGCTATGTGGGGTTTAACGTCCCAAAACCACCACATTATTATAAGAGACGCCGTAGTGGAGGGCTCCGGAAATTCCGACCACCTGGGTTTTTTTAACGTGCACCTAAATCTGAGCACACGGGCCTACAACATTTCTGCCTCCATCGGAAATACAGCCGCTGCAGCCAGGATTCGATCCCGTGACTTGCGGGTCAGCAGCCAAGTACCTTAGACCCGAGACCACCGCGGTGGGGCATGCTTTTGGTTTTAAGGCTGTTTTTTTTATTAAGACAGTTTTTGATTTTTGATTTCTAGATTTTGGATTTAAGAGGCAGTCCCCCAACCCTAATTAATACCTCTGATCATTGGGTATTGAGGTGGCGCATGGACGCCAGTGTGTGTGAATAGACTTTTGCTAGAACGTAGGCTGATTTAAGGCTGATAGTAAGGTTGGAGGTGAGTGAAGAAGACCAAAAGCAGCAATAAGAGCTGGAGCTCACTCATGCTCACACTGGAAATGCATACTTCTTGCTTTGTGCACATTGTTACGTAAAAACGTCAGCTAGGTAGCAATATGATACTTTCGTCAACCGGGTTGCACTCGGACTCGAATCTCCTAAAACATTCGTTTCTAAGATTCAATCAGACACACACTTCTGACCCCATTTGAGTGTGAGAGAGCCTGAGTAAATTGACTTATGAGTGAGTTCGCCGACCTGAGCACTGGAGTGGACGAGCAGTTACAGAGTTTTTAGGCTGTGCAGCAAGTATATTATTTAGGCATCCACTATACAGCTTGACGTGATGGGCTCCCATCTTACAATTATTTAGCTAGGTTGGTCTCAAAATCACATGCACCTAATGGCCAGCTTCACCCTTTCTTGGACAGGTGTAGATTCTCTTAGACTCTTTACGTGTAAATAGCGGCATGCCGTAACCTGAGAAATCAAACTGAATATTTATAGCTGCGATTTTTATGTTCTTTATAGCAATAAACGTAAGCTCTGGTGGTTGAATTTATAGATCGATATGTGGGGTTTAACATCCCAAAACCATGAACTATATGACTACGAGAGACGCTGTAGTGGAGGGCTCCTGAAATTTTGACCACCTGGAGTTCTTTAATGTGCACCCAAATCTGAGCACACGTGCCTACATTTCCCCCTCCGTCAGAAATTCAGCCGCCGCAGCTGGGATTCGATCCCACGACTTGCGGGTCAGCCGCCGAGTGCCTTAGCCACTGGACCACTGCGGCGGGGCAGGTTCTGGTGGTTTACTGAGGTAAATGGATCTAAATGAAATTCGCTGAAACGTTCACTTTCGTACGCTTCCACCATTCATATTCTCAGGTTAGATAGATGCGCTGATCGTTTACAAATGATTAATTGCCTTGAGCTGCCTACCTGACTATCAATGAGTATCGGCAACATTGAGCGTGCTATTTATTTCTGAAGTGACTAAATTGAGGGGCCACTACAGCGTCTGCTGTACACAAGACAATGACTCTGTGCATTTATTTGGCCATGCTTCATTTCTTGGGCGCGTAAATTTGAGTTTCCTGTGGGCTGATGTGTGATGGGTGCAAAGGCGTGCGGCGTTATGGGCTGTACATTTTCCCCCACGTAATACTGATAAGAATCACAAAACACTGGCGGCTAACGATTGCACTTCGCCTCAATGTGACTGTTTTAGCTTGTACTTACCATTTAAGGCATGGAGAGTATGGTAAGACCATACCGGCTGAACAGTGCACATGTGGAAACTTTACTGTATGGAAATACTTTCCGTAAGTATTCCTCATCAACTGTGACGGGGTAAGCTGCATTTTGTGCGAAAGGTGAGTTGTATTTGGCTTTTTTTACATGTCATAGGTGCTATCCACGCGATGCTCAATGCCACTATTCATTACTTTAAGCACTTTCCAATAAAGGTATTGGATTTTGGTTGTCTGCGAACTTCCCGGCATTAGCATTTTACCTGATCCCAACAGCCGCAAACTTGAACTCGAGCGGCCTAAATAATGCCATCGGTCGGTGTAGTGCACTACACCAGGCAAGAACTTAAACAAACAAGAGGGTTTCATTTAATCACAGAGGAATTAACAGTCTAGTTTACCCCAACAATCATCTGAATCGCAGCTCTCATTGTAAAATCGACGAGCTTGTGCACCTAGCTCGGTAAGTCACAGATAGGATACAGCAGTAGCGGAGTGATTACTTTCCCGCTGAGCTGCTGCTCTTCGTGGCTTTCGTACATTTCGGATTCAGCGCCAGCATGACTGGCACGCCTTCCACGATTTCTTGTTTTTGCTACCTTAACCGTTCCATGAAGATAGTATTTCTCGCTTGGGTTTTGGCTTTTGTGTAGCGTTTTTAACATTATAAACAGTTCTTAGTGAAGCAGAAACACTGTGATCGTTTCTATCTATATATGTGTTCATCTAGCTTTCTACGTCTGAGTGGTGTTGTGGCTATCTCCTTAACTCTACGCATACGCAAAAATTAGGGGGACAAATAAGCTTCGTCTTTAAGACTTTAACGAGATAGCGATATCCACAACACTTACACAGCACACCCTATCGCCTTCTGAATCGTTAGCCTACCCTCACCTCTCGGTAGAGACCGATACACTGCCGCATAAAAGCCAGTGTTAAATTCCTCCAGCTCTTATGTTTATTTGCATCTACGCCGAATTTCAGCTCACGCCAATACTGCTTTTTCGCTGACAACCAAGACACTGCTGTAGGTGTCACAGACATCGACCACGGAATTTCTGCAAAACTACCTCTAACACTGAAACTCGCGGGAGAGCACATGAGCGCATGACCATATTATAACGTTAATAACTTTGGAATGTCATGAAACTAATTTTATTCATTCACGTGTGCTACATACCGGCACAATATGACCCAAGGTATGTGGGGAATGTGCGTGAAGGGCTTGGTGGTATTTGTGAACACTGAAAGGACGACAACAGACATTAGACTGAATTTGAATGCGATAGTGTTATGAAGCCCGTATACAGCAGGAAAGTTTGTTGGAGCCGTTTTAGGCAACTGAGAAATTTTGATGGATGACAAGGAAACGACGATTCGAGGTGGAATCAATCCCAGTTATTTTGTGTGGCAGCCATATATGCTATCACAGAGCCACGAAACAGACTGTAGCTGCTGTGGAAAAAACCCTCTGCAGGCGTCATGACGGGGGCACGGCCATTGTTATTGCAGAGTTGGCTATCAACTTATAAAAAATTTATTCTACAATTTATAGCCACTTCCATGACTCCGCAAGCTATGTTCATGTGTTGCTCACAAACGAAGCAATACGCTGACAAACGCCTTACTTAGGCTAAAGGCGTCTTCGCATCATGTTATGCCCTTCAATTCGATAAAGCTTCTGTGCTGTAACATGAGTGGTGACGCTACGTGCGGCCAAAACTACCCTTTAAATGTCGAAGTAGTCAAAATGGCTGGTAAGCTCACGATAGATACACAACTATGCTGTTTTCGCAAAGACAAGGCGTCAATTGATATCGTAACGCTTGACTCAAAGCACAAACATACACTGTAGGGTACTATTTGCTAACTACGCACCCAACACAATGTACATGGAAGCTGAGGGTTGTTCCTGCCTCTTTTCGTAGCTCGCTGTATATTCTCACTACGTGTCCGTGACGACAGCGTCTCCAGAACATGAAAACACCATTACTTCAACATAGCCCGATAGTGCCGGAGGTGGCAGTTGAACAGCATTGAAAACTATTAGGATTATTGTGGCATCGACCATACAGGTACATCTTTGGCATATACGCAAGTTTTAAGAAGCTAGTGACATCTGTAAATGCTAGGACATGATTTCGCAGAAAATTAGAAAAGTTGATATTACCCTTGGGCTCACAAAGTATATCCTCGAAGTGTTATTCGCTGGTCGCGTAACATTTCATAGTGAACTCAGGGGTTTGCTTCTGCTCAGCCTACGAGAGCAGATTTGGATCGGTTCACTCTGAAGCAACACGCAGCTTTAGCGCTAGTGCATAGTTATCGCAAAGACAAATTCAGGCCCACGAACGCACCTGTGGCCCCAAATGCCTTTCAAAAATGAAAAATACAAAGAGAAACAGTGCTGTCTGGGAGCATGTGTCGTCTATCGGAGACACTGTCATTGCATTACAAATGAAGTGCAGCTGTGACAGCTGTTTAAAAAGCAAGAGTGAGCGGTGCGCTATGTGGGGGCTCGAGTATTTACAAGCTGGTAACCGATCGAGTGGAGTATTTCAAACCACCGCATATAGAGTCTAACACTGGATCGTTCATCACTTACTAAAGACCATGAAAATAATAAGTTCGAATGGGGACTACATTTCGTTCAGATATAATCTGTTTTACTTACATTGAAGGATGAATGCAAAACTATATGGGCATTCATATGTCGAAACTGCTGATAAGCTAGTGTAAGAGAAAGAACTAATATTCGTTTTATCAAATAGCAAAGAAGTATAACGGTGGTCAAAGAAAAGATACCCCCGGCTGACAAACGTATGGTGATGTTAGCTGGAGAAGGGAAACGAAATTCCACCTGACCATACAAAAGCTCAACGGTATTGAAATATGATCACAATATTAGATTAGGTAGAAAATTCGCTAAAGCATACATACAGCGTTTGAAACCATGTCATTCCTTTTTAAATACTGAAAGGATTCGATCGCTCGCATGACGCACGAGTAAGAAACCAAACGCGGCACACGCAATTCACCAAAAGACCGCCGAGGTGCCTCCGGCCTCTCGGCGGTCTTCACGCGCTCGCATCACGCGTGCGTGCGTGATGCGCGCGATCAAATGCTTTTCACTACCCTTCTTTTATCCCTTCCTTCTGCCTCTTTTATTCCCATTCCCCCATTCCCTGTGCAGAACTGTGGAGGTGCCCTCCATTGAGAGAGGCAGAAACAGAACTGCGCTTTTTTCTTCCTTTTTTTCTCTTTTCAAAGTCACTTCGAACATAACAGTAGATGTGCTTCTGGCAGTTCCTTTGCTCATCGCATGTGATACGTGGGCACAATTGAGCAAGTTTGCTGGGAGCCGAAAAAACAACGGGAACACCATAACGGGAAGCCACCTTCTTGGGGTTATGGCTCACACGGTGTATATACGGGACCATCTCAGGCATCTCAGTCCAAAAGCTGCAAGGAGCTATCTTCCGAAAGTTCATTAGTAAACGTGAGCCCTTTAGCATTTGCTCTAAAAACATCTAAAACCTGCTCAACCATCACAGGAAAAGTAAAAGGGCATCTATTGTCAATAACAACTAAAAAATCATCTACATATCTAAATACTTTAAGAACGTGTGGATGAGATGAAGTAAACATATTTTGTAGTGCGTGGTCAAAGGATGATAAAAAGACATCACATAAAATCGGTGCTACCCGTGACCCAATGCAAATCAAATGTCCTTGCTCTGTAAAAACATGCCATGTTCACAAGAAACGAAAGCTCCATCGGCTACTCGGACTGCAGGGAAAGGAGCGGGAGTGAGCACTTTCTTTAGCCGAGCACTAGGGCTCGAGTTCATTACTTACAGGTGAGTGCCGCTGTCAATGAGTGCTATTGCAGGTGTACCATCTACATTTGTGTTTATCAAGCTCTTGTGTCCGGGTAGTGTGTGCAGAGGAATTCCGGGTCGGGTCTTCAAGGCAGGCTCACCTCCAGGAGCTGCGCCTGACAGTTTTTCGACGACTGGCCGTGAAAGCTAGGAAGGTGAGGAGGAGCGGTGATGAATAGGTGAGTGGAACAGGCGTCCGCACGACGACGGCGAGTGGTTTGGTCGAGCGGGCATGGCTAGCGGAGCGTTGTCGTGGTCAACGTGTGTTGGCATGTGGGAACCATTAGGAGGGCGCCGAGTGTTGTCATAGTGTGACGAAGACTGCAAATTCCAGGAATTGCGGCACTGACGTGAAATGTGGCCGACTCTAACCTCCAAACGGAGGTTTGTCATTCAGTCGAGTTCTTGTAACGTGGATGGTTGTACGGGCCGTGTAAAATATCAGGTACATTGGGTAGTAGGTCGGTTCTGTTAACTGGACAAAGTGTCTGTAGTCCGGAGTTGGCCAGTTCTTGGCGCATCACGGTCCGAATTAAAGAAATCGTTGCACGTGAATCGTAAGTTGCACGGGCATGATCAGCAATATGAGATGCGGCCTTGATTTCACGGCGAATTATCCACACAGTATTGGCTGGTGGCTGGTAGCAGCAGTGGCTGGTGCGAGACGGGCGTCTTCGCAAGTAGTTGTGGCAGCCGTGTTAAGAAGACGCGAAAATTGGGGAGTAATGCGGCTACTTTTCGCTTCTTCAAAACGTCGGCATTCAGTAATGACGTCGTCTACTGTCTCAGAGTTGCGGAACACGTGGAAAGTGAAGGCATTATCCGCTATTTGTTTGAAATTGTGCGCGACCTTTTCGAATTGCAGCATCTTCCCGTCAACCGTGCGGCCGAGGGCAAGCGCAGCCTGAATCGCCACGTATGATGCGGTGCAGAAGTACAGTCGGCACGCGAGGTCTTTCTGCGACAAACGACGACGCCCAATTGGCTTACCGAAGAGGTCGATGAGTTTGCGTTTGCAAATGTCCCAACTAGTAACCTCTTCTTAGTGATTGGAAAACCGAACTTTGGCCGTGCCCTCAAGATAAAATAGAACATTGGTCAACGTGAGCGTCAGGGGTCAGTTGTATAGAGCGCTCACCTCTTCGTATTGCCGAAGCCACTTTTACACATCCTTGTTGTCGTTGCCGGAAAAGGTGCCTGGGTCATTCGCTTGGTTCAGAACTACGGTGCGGTTAATGACGGCTGAATACGATGTTGTGAACGTTGCGCGGTTGAATGAGGCACGCTTGGTAAACTTTCTGATGAATCCTCGTTCTCGTGGTGATCAGCCATCGCAGAGGCAGGCAAGGAACATCCGCTCCGTAGAATCGTCGTGGATGTTTCTGGGAGGACCCGCACTCTCCACCAAAATCTTACGGGGAAAAAGCGTCTGAAAAATATATTTGCTTAGGATAAAAAGGCTTTCAAACAAGATGGAGCCCAGTCTGCACGAGAGCTCAACCATCGTATTCTTTCCTATTGAGTTAATCTGTGGCGCCACTTAGCAATATCTTGAGGCGAGTTCATCGGTAATTTGTGTCTCTGTCAGTCTAGAGTTCTTTAGGTTGTATGGGACGTTGAACCCCACATATCATTAGGTTGTAGATAAGTCTGTCATTTGTAAGCTGCTGATTGGCTTTGGGTTGTTTATCTCCCAGTAGATGTTTGCCGAGGTTCCACTTCACATCGCTCCTCATTTGCCCGTCGACGGCATTGCATACTTCGTCTCATTGCTGTCGAGCTAGCATTTCAGCATGCTAATCTATCTGCCTATTAAGTTGAGAAATTTTTCTGTGTAGGCATCCATTTAGTTTCTTCGTTTTCCATGGAGCCTTCAGGGCATTTTTGGTTTCCAGCCAGTAGGCTTATCGATTGTCCATGCGCTCAGCCTCTCTTCCTGTCTCCACTTCCTTTGTGGAAGCAGAAACGGCTTCTGTGAGGGGAGTGATGAATTCGTTTAACGAGTTGTATTTATTCGTCTTCCTTTCTAATATCACTAAAACAGTCCCAGTCCACTACGTGGAATTTTCTGAGCGGTTGTGAGATTCTTATCGCGAGGCTGCTAATGTAGTTAGTGATCACTACTAAGATCCTCTTGTAAGTTGGTCCAGACGGGTTGCTCTGCATTCCAAAACATGGTCAAGTTTGACTTGGTATCTCTGCTGACCGAGTTGCCAACTCAGATGGGGTATCGGGTTCGATGACCAATGCGAGACCACAAGCTGTGATCTATTCCGTGAGGTTCTTTCCCTTAGCGTATCTTTGATGTAGCCCAAATCTTGATGATGCACGTTAAAACATCCTACTATGATGAGCTTGATCACCTGCAATTTTACATGCTCTTTGTGAAGAGCATGAAATGTCTCTTTTCTGGTCTGCTTGTGAACTCTAAACGTTTACAATGAAAACGGATTGTTTAAGCTTCGGGATGAACTTTGTCACGATGTGTTCAACTTACAAGTCTGGCATTACGTCATGACGTAAATGGGCGAGATGCTTCGAGACGAGTCCCACTGCAACCCTCTTGCCTTTCTTAATATGCGCTTCAGCACGATAGTCACGAAGAGCGATAACATCGGTGAGCGTTTCCTGGGGGAGTATTACTGACGGCCTTTCGGGATTGGAGCTAAGTAATTGTTGCAATACTACATTTCTTTTGTGGAAGTTGGCGTAATTATATTGCTAGATGACTATATTGCTTGCATTAGCCATTTTATTGATTCGAATGGGGTGTACCAAGCAGCGCGCGCTGCCTGTCAGATTCTAAAATTGGGAGTCTCGCGGTGTGCTCGGTCCGTTGAAGCCTGATGGGAGTGATTTCAGAAATTATGTCCGTTCTTAGCTTTTCAGGCAGTTCCTGTATACTTGAGCCGTCTCCTCGTTAATGGGCTCGGGGTCCACCCTGCGTTTGGCGCCTCTGTTGAAAAACGCGTTGGCTGCGGTTGCTTGATCGCCAGACGCGCAGTCTCGCTGCTCCATTTCTTGCACGATTGACTCATGGCGTCATCTATTGGCAGATTTTAGGGGCGAAGCTCCCTATAGCAGCACCCGTTTGTCCCTCGTAGTCGTAGTGGTAGTGTGTAACCAGTCTTACATTTTGACCTACAAGGTGGTGCGGTGGGAGATTTATTCTGTGCATTGTTGAACAATAAAAAATTCGCAGTGTGCGCGTTAACTAAAAGCCGAATTCTCCTGTCTCTCATTCCCCCTAAGCAGCCATTGGCATGTACATTGAGTAACTATCTGACAAGAAAGATTTGCTACGTTATACTCGTTGGGCGTAACCTCCTTGGTTTTATAAAGGTTTAGCGAACGTTGGGCCACAGTGTCATGAATACAGTGAACTAGTATACCATGAACTCAAGGTGGTTAAAGGTGGGAAGTAGACACGAAGCGCAAGCCGTAAGAAAGTGAGCGTGTGCCTCCTCTCGTTCAGTCCTTTGAATGTCCGCTGGATTGCGGTGCTTTTATATGAGAATTATATGATGAAAAGATGCGAGATGGTGGTACTTGGGAGTGTTGAATAGGTAGACGAACGGACACACAGACACATGCATGGACGGACGCAGGGATGGCTTCACGGACATATGGACGCATGCATGGACACAGGAACGGATGCATGGACAAACGCAGGAACGGACACACAAATAGACGAGTGGACGCACGGACGGGCGGATGGCCGCATGGGCGGCCACACAGACGCACGCATGGACGGACGGAAGCAAGAACGAATGGATGGACGGATGCTTCGCCCCACTCTCCATCATTCACTCCGTTGATATGCTGTTTTTTTAGTGACCCACAAACTCTGCACCGGAGCACTCCACTCTGATGGAGGGCAACAAAAGGGAATCTAATAATGGAACACTCGCGCATCCTCTGGAGCAAATAGCAGGGTCAGAATGGAACGCAATGCGCTCGTCTCTCTTCTTGCTTGAGCACGCTGGGCTCAGCGACGCTACACTAGCAAAACATGATCTCCGAAGCGACTCCTCTCATAATCCTACCCTACAATACTGGAAGGCCATGCTGTGTGATGAAAGCCTGAGTGGCCAGCGAGCGCTGGTTCGGCGGGCACGGAACGCAGCAGCGGCTGCTGGAGCTCTGGACTGTGAGCCTCACCCGATATTTTTCTATGATTGAAATAAAAAAAATTTTCTCTCTCCGACGCGAAGTGAAACTGACGCGACCAGTGTCCGTTGACGCGCCCAAAGTTGCCACCGTTTGAAGAGGTTTCAAGGCACGTGGCGCATGCGGCTTCCAGTCGAATCCGCCATTTTTTTCCGAGTAGAAAACGTTGCTCCGTGGAGGGAATTTCGCGACGAAGATGCTCCAGATCCGCCAATAGAACCTACAGGGAGCACTCTCGATCTGCAAATGGAATAGACTTGCTCTACGCGGAGCAGCAGAAAGTGTTACCGGAAGTGCTCTAAATCTGCAATGGATGACATATCAATATCAGATATTTCCTGTCGGAGAGACGTGCCCTCGTGCTCTAGTGACTGTATTTTGTCTCCCGTTTTCTGTGACGATTGCCCTTTATGCGAGTAGGCGTGGCCCTCGCCTATTCGGGCTTCCTTGTCTGCCCAGATAGGTTGCGAGTTTATGTAGCCCCGGGAACTCTGAAAGCGTTTCGCGGCGGCGTTCCCAGGAGCAGCCGCAACTAGTGTTTTGGTGGGAGTGGTGATACCCCGGTCGCCGGCGTTGCTCGTAGCGTTCTTCATCCTGTGACCGTCTTTGCTTCTTCTTCTACGTCGTCTGCTGACGACATAGGGAACTTGGTACCTGTTTAGCAGGTATGGTCAGCTGTGAGATGAGCGTCTCCGCACACTTCGGTTGCACACATTCGTGTCCGTTTATGATGATCAAATTCCCGCAGTTTTCACACAATTTTTCTCTCAATGTAGGGCAGACGTCGTGCCTGTGGCTGTTTCAGCCGCAGTTCTGGCAAATGTCGATTTGCCTCTTGTACAACGTGGTAAGTTGGGGCCGCAATGAACATAGTTGGGTACTTTCATGCCGTTGCGCCGTTGAACAGTACGATCACGGTAGGCGTTTCTTTTATGCGCCAGACTCCGAGCACCATCAGGTTTCTGGGCGTGACTTGCAGCGCAGCTTCGGGCAGATCGGCATTGATGCCTCTGACCACACCTCCACAAGTATTTTCCGGAGGTGTAATGTAAGCCGTGATAGCGTGCGTGCCTTTTACCTCCCAAGATTATTTGCTGAGATTTGCAGTATGCATTGGCATTTGATTCGTAGTATATTCTGTGTAACATTCAATTTGCACACACGATATTCTTCTCGGCTGCCGCTGGGGACAGCCTCGCAACCATTAAAATGGCTTGCGTAACCTTTACCGGACTACGTTCGCACGTACAGCTTTACCACCGGGCGGACGACTACTTGAAAGTGTGATTTGGGCAGGCGCGGTAGCCCGGAGGCTGCGGCAACATTTCTCAGCTTGTTGGCTTTTGTGGCACCAACGGGGGCTCTATTTCACCTAGCCGAGCGCATTTCGTCCTCGGTGCTGGTTTTATCCGCATTCCACTTTCTGGGAGCAGTAATCCATGCGTTGGACTCGGCTGCCTTTTTGGAAATTCGCTCTCCTTCCACCATAGCCTCAAGAAGCTTGGCCTCATCGGGGGTCGGCCGAACAAGGGGCCGCGCGCGTACCGTTTCTCCACGCTGCGGTGCCCGATGCAGTGTATAAGCACAAATAGGCTTAACCCTTAGTGTCGGGAAAAAGCGCCCACACAAGAGGTTCTAGTAGACTTACTGTGATCAATGGGTTATTGTGATGAATCGAAAACCATTGACTTTCTTAATATACACTTGAGGGAAATCTGGCGCTAGTGTCTATGGGAGCTTCAACGCATGGCGCTTCAGCGAGCACGGGAATGATGGCTAGTACAGAGATTTGTCCAATTTTTTGCAGTCCGGTTTCTCAAACAGACGCGAGCGCGAACAGCGTGAGGCATATTTTATTTTCAAATTTCGAACATTAGTAGCCGGCATCAACGAGGACCCCGGTAAACTCAACTGCCTCCGAGAAGTAAGCCAGGAGGAAATTGGTGACAAAGATTGATAGCTGGAGACCATGCTTTTTTCTGACTGACTCGTACGTGTACACTGTCCATTCTTGTTTTCGTTTTTTGTTCATTCTTTTTTTCTTTTCTTCCTTTTTCCACATGCACATACGAAGTGTTTTCGTTCGCCTACCACTTGATGACCATTGAAGGGAAACGAACGAAGATTAATGGTAAAAAGAGCCGACCGACCCATTACGGGGAAACCCTTTCTTTACGCACGCCGTCACGGACCCTCCCGGCACCGCGGCGACAATCTTGTGTGGCCCGACACACGTCGAGAACTGAACAGCACGTGATAAGAAACGTATGTGGACGTACACGGACAGTTGCTTTCGTTCTCAGTGTTGACAGTGATTCTTCCTCTTTTTTACTTTCTTTTTTTCCTTTCTTTCTCCCTCCTCCCTTTTTTTCTCAGTTCCCTCTCACTCTCGCAAACATGTTTCAAGGCGAGAGGGACACGGCAGCAACGAAGTTTGGAAATTCATGTCAGTATAACTCATCCCCTGATGAAGGGAGGACTCCTCCCGAAACTGTTGGGACATTAATATATTTATCCTTGTTGACAACGCTCCCGTTGTGCCATATCCCATACCTTCATATATATATATATATATATATATATATATATATATATATATATATGAGAAAGAAACATATAAGAATATTCTATAGGCTAAATGGTACGAAAACTCAAAGGAAGTTGTGTTTTTTTTTGAGAAATTGTAGAGGAAGTACAAGCGCAGTGAGCTAGAAAAATTCTGAATAGATGATGAAGTGCTTTCTGTCGGCAGGGTATCCCATAGACTGTCTGCAGAATTTATAAAAGAGAATGTTCCATCGTTTGTGCGTGCTCGTGATAGTGTTAACAGCGTTAATGAAGAGAAACGTGTTGGATAATGCGTGACGTGTTGATGAAATTTAACTGACGGACTGTGTATAGTGTTTCTCAGAAATTTGTACGTAAGAATAGCAATGCGGAAAAGAATGCTATGATGCAGCGCTACAATATTTATTAAGGGATAAGCAAATGATATAGATTCAGTCCTCCAGCAAAAACAAATTATTCGCAAAACAGTATTTTGAGCTACCTGAATAGGCTGTTATGTTGTTAGATATGCGAGACCGTAGACTGAAATACAATATGACACATGCGATTCAACAAAGCTACGGTAAAGAATCAGAATGGTGTGTAATGGGGAAAAATGTCGTAGCCTATAAAATATTGGCATATTTTTGTAAATCTTCCTAATCACACCTTCCATATGACTGTGCCGCGTCAGATGTTCATCTATGAGTAAGCCTAAGAATTTTGTTTCACTAACTTTTGCTAGACAAACTCCATTAAAAATCAATTTTCCGTCGCTTCTGAATGGCGCATTTTTGCAAAGAAAATTATAAAATTACTTTAGAAAGATTTGGAAATAATTCATTTGTGTGTAGCCAGCAAGAGAGCCTCTTAAGAGTGAGATTAGCTTTTTGGTATAAATATTTCCCAGTCTTAGCCGCTATGAAGGTATTTGTGTCGTCTGCGTATAGGACATATTCGTCCTGTATGTACCATGGGAGATAATTTATGAAGACAATGAACAAAAAGGGACCTAATATTGACCCCTGCGGGACACCAATGATTACGGTATTTTTATCAGAATTTCGTCCTTCGATGCACACATAATGTTACCTATTAGTAAGATAGCTTTCTATTAGCTTATTAAGAGTGTCTCGAATACCATAGCCCTCTAGTTTTGATAGCAGTTGCTTTTGAATAATAACATCGAACGCTTTTCTCAAGTCTATAAATATGACCATAGTTAGGAGCTTGTTTTCAATATTTTGCCTATTTTTTCCGTTAGTGTGAGCAAGGACAGTTCTGTACTTTTGGCTTTAAGGTAGCCATATTGCACGCTAGTCTGTTGGTTTCAAAATAAAAGCTGATTTGCTTAGGAAGTAATTTCTCGATTACCCTAGATTACCCTAGAATAACCGGCCCATTAGCAAACTAATGGGCCGGTAATTCTCGATGAGTAGCTTGTTGTGTTTTTTAAATACCGGCATTACTTTCACAACTTTCAAGGCTCTTGGAAAAACACCAGAGAAAAATGCTGTGATTGTTATGTTGGCTAAGGTTCTGCAATAAAATTCACTGAGTGTTTCATCAGGGCTACAGGTAATTCATCACGTCCTACAGAATTTGTAGTGTTTAACGCTATTACATTACTTCGGACCTCAGTGGAATCAGTAGGTGCCAAATAAAAGGAGCTTCTTTGACTCTCAATTATAGGTAAATCATCATTCTGTTGAAAGTTGGCAGGTTTTTGTTTTGAGGTAAGCTCTGTTATGACGTAAGTGAAATACCTATTCAATTGTTCTGCCAGTGCATATGGATCCGTTATGACAGTGCCAGCATCAGTATTAGCTATTGAAGTACTTTGATGCGTTACGTTGTTCAATGTGGAGCTCAAAATATTCCATGTTTTAGCATTGTTATTAGTAGAACGAATAATTTTTGAATGATAATAGTCGGCCTTCTCAATATGCAATTATTTTTCTAGAAGTTTTTCATACATTTTGTATCTAATTTGCAAGTCTAATCTTTAAGGATGAAGCTTGAAGTTTTTATGCAGATTATTTTTATTATTTATTGACTTCATGAAGCCTTGGGTAATCTATGGCTTTCTCTTCAATCCTTTCCTACCACAGGACACCATACTGCAAGAGCTGCTCATGTGGTCATGTAGTGTATTTATAAAAGCATCAAGTTTTTCATCAGTACTTGTGGCACTATAAACGCTGTCCCAAATTTTTCAATCTAATTTGGACGTTATGGCTTTGTAGTCGTATACTTTACGGACATATTTTTCATTCTTAGCAGGAAATGATGAAGTGGATGCAGCACATTGGAATCAGTTGATCAACGTCGGTTGGTGGAGCCGATGCTTCTAATCACAGTGTAAGATCACCATCATCATTATCATCATCATCATCATCATCAGCCTGACTACGTCCACTGCAGGACAAAGACCTCTCCCATGTTCCGCCAGTTAACCCGGTCCTGTGCTTGCTGCCGCCAATTTATACCCGCAAACTTCTTAATCTCATCTGCCCACCTAACATTCTGTCTCCCTCTAAGCCGCTTCCCTTCTCTGGGAACCCAGTTAGTTACCCTTAATGACCAGTGGTTATCCTGTCTACACGCTACATGCCCGACCCATGTCCATTTCCTCTTCTTTATTTTAACTATGATATCCTTAACCCCCGTTTGTCCCCTAATCCGCTCTGCTCTCTTCTTGTCTCTTAAGGTTACACCTACCCTTTTTCTTTCCATTGCTCGCTGCGCCGTCCTCAATTTAAGCTGAACCCTCTTTGTAAGTCTCTACGTTTCTGCTCCGTAGCTATGTACCGGCAAGATACAGCTGTTATATACCTTCCTTTTGAGGGATAGTGGCAATCTACCTGTCATAATTTGGGAGTGCTTGCCGAATGTGCTCCACCCCATTCTTATTTATCGTGAACTTACTTACAGCGCAACACCAGAAAAAATAGAGGACAGGGAAGGAGCAAAAGAGAAAGAAAAGACGGCGCTGACTCACAACTGTTGTTTATTGGAAAAAACGGGATAAAAAGTGTATATATAGGTACTGGCAGCCTACATCACAACATGCGCAGAATACGAGGTGCACTGAGGTAGCGTTATCACACTCATGGCAATAAACAAGATTGGCCGAAATAACTCTTTTTCATGCAGTGTGACGGATGGTTCACTAACGCACTTGCTCCCCCTAATCTTTATATGATATGCGTCAGCGATTTCTCTCGTTAGCTGGTTAAGATGCTTGAAGATGATGGTGGTTCTTTCAAAAATTGGACGACAACCGCATGACTTACAATGTTCCGGCAGATGAAGCCGCGCGATTCCTTGAAGAGATAACTCATGCTCCCTTAAACGAACATTAACACATTGTTTCGTTTGTCCCACGTACTCCCTACCACACGATAATGGAGTTAAATACACAGCTTTTTTACGCATGCGATGTACTTGTTTTTATGATTCACCGCGCATCTCCCTTTGGCTTGTTTGTTCCTCAGCGCATGATCAACCATCGGGCAAATGCCACCTATTTTATGTTTGGCGGAAAAAAGATCGTCGACACCATATCTTGAGCCTACATTTTTCAGCCCATGCGCCAACTTGTGTACATAAGAAAAAACCGCTCTTTTCCTTTTTCTATCAGAATTTTCTTGACCTCCTCTGTGTTTCACGAGCTTAACGCTCCAAACCATTGACTCACACACAGCCGAAATCACCTTGTCAGGATAACCAGCATCTACCAACCGTTTTACCTGGTTATGAAAAGCAGTATTCGACACCTGCACACAGGATTTCCTGAGCGACGCATTTAAGATCGTCTTTGCAATCGCTCTCTTCACAATCTTAGAATGGCCAGACTTGTACTTTAAGATAGGCTTCACTGATCTTGGGTCATACTTCCAAAACAAATGATCTTTACAAAAAGTTAGCTTTAGGTCAAGAAACTGTAGCTCGTAATCCTTACAGACTTCGTGAGTGAAGATAAGACCTATGCCATGCTAACTGAACAATTTGAGAATGTGGTCAATGTCCTTATGGTGAATATCATTCTGGGAAAAAATTACAAAATCGTCGACGTAACGAAAAACAGCACTGCAGCACTTACTAAGGTGACCTTCCAGCTGCCTTTCAATGTAGACTAAAATAATGTCACTAATAATGGGGGCCACGCTCGACCCTATGCAGACACCAGACTTTTGTACATAAAGATCCCCCGCCACGACACAGTGGTACTTTCAAGGTAAAAAGACAAAAGTTCAAGAAATGATTCTAAAGAAATACCGCAACCATCGATGAAAGATTGTTCATCGTTGTCAAACATAATGCAGGCTTTTACGCATTTCATAACCTGGCAATGCGGAAGGGAATAATATAAAATTTCCACGTCGACACTGAAGGCGCTACGTAGGCTAATCGAGTTATTTTTGAGGTACTCGCACACAGAATCCAAATTTGGTATGTGGAAAGGGTCTACAATATTCAGGCATGCTAGGTTCTTTTGCAGAAAACGCGAAACATCTAACTGCCAGCTACCTTTTTCCGAGACTATGGCCCGGAAAGGCACGTCTTCCTTGTGCGATTTCACCGTAAAGAAAACTTCTAACTCCAGGTTTTTTGCTCTCTTTACGCTGGCTGCCAAACATTGCAGATTCATTCTTTCTAACAAGGAAAGCGCTCGATGTTTTACTTCTGTGGCTTTAACACTGACACGCCTGAAATTTTTCTTAACTGCGGCCTCGCTCTTCTGTGAATACGCTTCAGAATTCATAATGGCAAAGTATCCTTCTTTGTCTTCACTAACGCACTTGCTCCCCCTAATCTTTATATGATATGCGTCAGCGATTACAGCGTATGTATAGGGACTCACTAAGGCCGCTAGTTAATTTTCTTTGTGAAAACAAGCTGCATGTACTAGTAGCTGACAAAGAAGGATACTTTGCCATTATGAATTCTGAAGCGTAATCACAGAAGAGCGAGGCCGCAGTTAAGAAAAATTTCAGGCGTGTCAGTGTTGAGGCCACAGAAGTAAAACACCGAGCGCTTTCCTTGTTAGAAAGAATGAATCTGCAACGTTTGGCAGCCAGCGTAAACAGGGCAAAAAACCTGGAGTTAGAAGTTTTCTTTACGGTAAAATCGCACAAGGAAGACATGCCTTTCCGGGCCATAGTCTCGGAACAAGGTAGCTGGATGTTAGATGTTTCGCGTTTTCTGCAAAAGAACCTAGCATGCCTGAATATTGTTGACCCTTTCACATACCAAATTTGGATTCTGTGTGCGAGTACCTCGAAAATAACTCGATGAGCCTACGTAGCGCCTTCAGTGTCGACGTGGAAAATTTACATAATTCCCTTCCGCATTGCCAGGTTATGGAATGCGTAAAAGCCTGCATTGTGTTTGACAACGATGAACAATCTTTCATCGATGGTTGCGGTATTTCTTTAGAATCATTTCTTGAACTTTTGTGTTTTTACCTTGAAAGTACCTTTGTGTCATGGCGGGGGGATCTTTATGTACAAAAGTCTGGTGTCTGCATAGGGCCTAGCGTGGCCCCCATTGTTAGTGACATTATTTTAGGCTACATTGACAGGCAGCTGGAAGGTCACCTTAGTAAGTGCTGCAGTGCTGTTTTTCGTTACGTCGACGATTTTGTAATTTTTTCCCACAATGACATTCACCATAAGGACATTGACCACATTCTCAAACTGTTCAGTCAGCATGGTATAGGTCTTATCTTCACTCACGAAGTCTGTAAGGATTACGAGCTACAGTTTCTTGACCTAAAGCTAACTTTTTGTAAAGATCATTTGTTTTGGAAGTATGACCCAAGATCAGTGAAGCCTATCTTAAAGTACAAGTCTGGCCATTCTAAGATTGTGAAGAGAGCGATTGCAAAGACGATCTTAAATGCGTCGCTCAGGAAATCCTGTGTGCGCGTGTCGAATACTGCTTTTCATAACCAGGTAAAACGTTTAGTAGATACTGGTTATCCTGACAAGGTGATTTCGGCTGTGTGTGAGTCAATGGTTCGGAGCGTTAAGCTCGTGAAACACAGAGCAGGTCAAGAAAATTCTGATAGAAAAAGAAAAAGAGTGGTTTTTCCTTATGTACACAAGTTGGCGCATGGGCTCAAAAACGTAGGCTCAAGATATGGTGTCGACGTTCTTTTTTCCGCAAAACATAAGATAGGTCGCATTTGCCCGATGGTTGATCATGCGCTGAGGAACAAACAAGCCAAAGGGAGATGCGCGGTGAATCATAAGAACAAGTACATCGCATGAGTAAAAAAAGCTGTGTATTTAACTCCATTATCGTGTGGTAGGGGGTACGTGGGACAAACGAAACGATGTGTCAATGTTCGTTTAAGGGAGCATGAGTTATCTCTTCAAGGACTCGCGCGACTTCATCTGCCGGAACATTGCAAATCATGCGGTTGTCGTCCAATTTTCGAGAGAACCACCATCATCTTCAAGCATCTTAACCAGCTAACGAGAGAAATGGCTGAGGCATATCATATAAAGATTAGGGGGAGCAAGTGCGTTAGTGAACCATCCGTCACACTGCATGAAAAATAGTTAAGTTATTTAGGCCAATCTTGTTTATTGCCGTGAGTGTGATAACGCTACCTCGGTGCACCTCGTATTCTGCGCATGTTGTGATGTAGGCTGCCAGTACCTATGTATAAACTTTTTACCCCGTTTTTTCCAACAAACAACAGTTGTGAGTCAGCGCCGTCTTTTCTTTCTCTTTTGCTCCTTCCCTGTCCTGTATTTTGTCTGGTGTTGCGCTGTAAGTACGTTCACGATGGATCCTAACCAACTGGCCCAGCTTACCGTCTTACTACCGCTCTTATTTTTCTAGTTACTTCAATCTCGTGGTTCGGCTCTGCGGTTATTACCTGCCCTAAGTAGACATAGGCTTTTACAACTTCAAGTTCACTATTACCTATCTCGAAGCGCTGCTCCTTTCCGAGGTTGTTGTACATTACTTTCGTTTTCTGAAAATTAATTTTAAGACCCACCTTTCTGCTCTCCTTGTCTAACTCCTTAATCATGAGCTGCGATTCGTCCCCTGAGTTACTCAGCAATGCAATGTCATCGGCGAAGCGCAGGTTACTAAGGTATTCTCCATTAACTCTTATCCCTAACTGTTCTCATTCTAGGCTTCTGAAAGCCCCGCCGCGGTGGTCTAGTGGCTAAGGTACTCAGCTGCTGACCCGCAGGTCGCGGGTTCGAATCCCGGCTGTGGTGGGTGCATTTCCAATGGAGGCGGAAATGTTGTAGGCCCGTGTACTCAAATTTGGGTGCACGTTAAAGAACCCCAGGTGGTCTAAATTTCCGGAGCCCTCTACTACGGCGTCTCTCATAATCATAAGGTGGCTTTGGGACGTTAAACCCCACGAATCAATCAATCATCAATCTAGGCTTCTGAAAGCTTCCTGTAAGCACGCGGTAAATAGCATTGGGGAGATTGTGTCTCCTGCTTTACACCCTACTTGATTGGTATTTTGTTGCTTTCTTTATGAAGCACTACGGTAGCAGTTGATCCCCTGTAGATTTCTTCCAGAATGTTTATATATACTTCATCTACGCCCTGATTCCGCAGTGTCTGCATAACGGCTGATATTTCTACTGAATCAAATGCCTTCTCGTAATCTATGAAGGCTATGTATAGTGGTTGGTTATACTCTTGGCATTTTTCTATTACCTGATTGATAGTATGGATGTGGTCAATTGTTGAGTAGCCTGTTCGAAATCCTGCTTGTTCCTTTGGTTGATTGAATTCCAATGTTTTCTTTACTCTGTTAGCAATTACCTTTGTAAATAGCGTGTATACTACAGAGAGCAAGCTGATCGGCCTGTAATTCTTCTAGTCCTTGTCATCTCCTTTCTTATGTATCAAGATTATGTTAGCGTTCTTCCTAGACTCTGGTACTTTTCCCGTCAGGAAACACCTCGTAAACAAGGTGGCTAGTTTTTCTAACACAATCTGTCCTTCATCTTTCAGCAGATTTGATGTTACCTGATCCTCACCAGCAGCTTTGCCTCTTTTCATGCTCTCCAAAGCTTTTCTAACTTCTTCTATCATTACTGGTGGGGTATCATCTGGGTTACTGCTAGTTGTTATAGTATTAAGGTCGTTGTTGTCTCGGCTACTGTACAGATCTCTGTAAAACTCCTCCGCTATTTTAACTATCCTATCCATATTGGTAGTTATTTTGCCTTCTTTGTCCCTTAGTGCATACATCCGACTTCTGCTTATCCCAAGTTTCCCCTTCACTGCTTTGACGCTTCCTCCGTTTTTACAGAGCGTGTTCGATTCTCTCCATGTTATACCTTCTTACATCGCATACCTTACGTCTATTAATCAACTTCGAAAGCTCTGCCAGTTCTATTTTGTCTGTTGTACTTGGCACTTTCATAATTTGACGCATCTTAATTAGGTTCTTCGTTTCCTGTTAAAGCTTGCCAGTGTCCTGTCTAACTGCCCTGCCTCCAACTTCCACTGCACACTCCGTAATGATACTCGTCAGATTATTATTCATTGTATCTACGCTAAGGTTGGTTTCCTCATTAAGAGCCGAGTACCTGTTCTGCAGCAACACTCTGAATTCCTGTACTTTCCCTCTCAGGGCTAGCTCATTGATTGGCTTCTTGCGTATCAGTTTCTGTCGTTCCTTCTTCAAGTCTAGGCTCATTCGAGACCGTACCATTCTATGGTCCCTGCATCGAATCTTGCCAACCACTTCCACATTCTGCATGATTTCTGGGTGTGCACTCATTTAAAGTCTATTTCGTTCTTATTTTCGCCATTAGGGCTCCTCCATGTCCACTGGCGGTTTTCTCGTTTTCGGTAGAAGGTATTCGAAATTCGTAAATTATTGCGTTCTGCGAATTCTACTAGTAGCTCTCCTCTGGCGTTTCTAGTACCGATGCCTAATCTCCTACTGCTTGGTCTCCAGCCTGCTTCTTCCCTACCTTTGCATTAAAGTCGCCCATCACTATAGTATACTGTGTTTTTACCTTACTCATTGCCGAATCCACGTCTTCATAGAAGCTTTCAACTGAAGCGTCATCATGGCTGGATGTAGGCGCGTAAACCTGTACTACCTTCATCTTGTATCTTTTATTCAGTTTAATTACGATCCCTACCACCCTTTCATTAATGCTATAGTATTCCTCTATGTTGCCAGCTATGTTTCTGTGAATTAGGAACCCCACTCCCAGTTCTCTTCTGTCTCCCAAGCCCCGATAGCAAAGGACGTGCCCATTCTGCAGCACCATATATGCCTCATCTGTCCTCCTAACCTCACTGAGGACTATTATATCCCATTTAACACCCTCTATCTCCTCGAATAGTACAGCTAGACTTCCCTCATTAGATAATGTTCTAGCGTTAAACGTTGCCAAGTTCAGGTTCCAATGGCGGCCTGTCCGGATCCAGAGATTCTTAGCACCCTCTGCTGCGTTGCCGATCTGACCGCCGCCGTGGTCAGTTGCTTCGCAGCTACTGCACCAGATACTGCACCAGGGTGGCCAATCCTTCTCTGGTGAGGGAGTGCGTTTCCGGCGGTGGTTAGTGGTGAGGCCGCACCCCAGGCCTCTTTATGCAGTTCCACCAACACGCGGATTTTCTTTAATCCGGTTGGGAACTGCGCAGCGCCGGGATTTCAACCACGGACCTCTTGCATGCGAGGTGGATGCTCTAACCACTACGCCATCGCCGCAGCCAAAGAATCGCTAGACTAAAAACATATGTCTGCAAAAGGACTTGAGAAGTATCAACAAATATATTCAAAGATAAAACAAGATCCAGAACAGCAGATCTACTCGGTAAAATGCAGCTGACCAATTCACAGGTTTATATGCGACTTCTGATATCTATGACATTAAAAAGTGTATTATGAATCATAACAGGAAGCGTATTTATTGTAAAGCTAAGTAGAATGACAACGCAGATGTGTAGCTTGTAAAGTACTGATGCATTAAAATGCGAGATGAGATAGAAACACTTTAACGGCTGGTGCACACCAGCGACTAGCAGCGGTCGCGCCACCATTCGCGACTAGCGACCAAAAAACGACGGATGTTCACACCAGCAGAGACTGCATGCGTGCGACCGGAAGTCGCAAAACCAGGGAGCCACGTCCGGATCTCGTTATCAGCGAGAACTCTGGAGACCGGCACCGATCAGCTCATCGCCGCCAGCTGAGTGAGCGGAGCGAACCGCGCGCGTCCGCTTTATTGCTTTCGTCCGTTCTCGCACAGCATTCTCAAGAGCGTCAAGGAGTTCGATTCAAGGGAAGAACAAAAGATTGTCATGGCGCTGGTGCGCTATGCCATGGTGTCAGCGCTGACAGCACAGAAGCCTCTAATGGGGAAAAAGGGCAGCATATCCACCGAGTGAATTTTGGAGAGTGGGGCGAAGCATCCGTCCGTTCATTCGTTCTTGCTTACGTCCGTCCATGCGTCTGTCTGTGTGACCGTGCATGCGTCCATCCGTCCGTCCATGCGTGAGTCTGTTCGTGCGTCCGTCCCTGCGTTCATCCATTCATCCGCCCCTGCGTCCGTTCATGCGTCCATCCATGCATCTGTCTATGTTTCCGTTCGTCCATATATTGAACACTCCAAGTACCACCATCTAGCATTTTTTCATCATATATTCCCCAAATAGAAGCACCACCATCCAGCGGACATCCCAAGGACTAAACGAGAGGTGGCACACGCACACTTTCTTACCTCTTGCGCTTCGGGTCTACTTCCCACCTTTAACCACCTCAAGCTCATGGCATATACTAGTTTACTGCATTCAGGGCACTGCGGCCCAACTCTCGCTAAACTTTTCTAAAACCAAGGAGGTTATGCCGAGCGAGTATAGCGTAGGAACCTTTTCCTGACGGATAGTGCTCAATGTACATGCCAATGGCTGCTAGTGGGAAATGAAAGACAGGAGAATTCGGCTTTTGCTTTCTTACGGCTTGCACTTCATATCTACTTCCCACCTTTAACCACCTCGAGGGGAGACGCTCTAGGTGCCGACCAGTGCGGACGCGCGAAGATCGGCTCCTGCTTTCAAGAATGCTTTCCTGTGGTATTTACGAATTTGTCACCGAGTTTTCATTCCCGTCGTGTGCCTAAATTCTCAATAAATCAGAAGATACCACCTTTGTTCTGGTGAGTCGACTTTTAAGCCATTTTTGGGATATTTTTACACGGCAACGCTACCGGGAGTTTAAGCCTAACCAAGAATGCGATTGTCGCCGATGCGCCGACCCGGCGCCAACGGGACTCAACGCTCTGCGCGTTCCAGGACCTGCAACTGAGAATGGAATACCAAGTAGATGGAGAGGACACCTCTCCAGAGGATTGCACGGAAGACTTGGGTTGGAAGGAAGCCGAAACGAGACGCTCAAGGAATAAGTAAGCCACGGTTAGCGTTCCTGCTGCCAAGGGTTCGACCAAGGCTGGCGTTGCGGGAGACGCTCGAGCCAATCGTAGTAGGTGTGACACCAAACATACAATCGTGCGAGCTGGACGCATGCCGCCACTACCCAAGGACTTCAGTAAAATTGTGCTACGGCCACGTGGAGGATTAAATATCTCGAGAATTGGCACTGGAGCCGCGGCAGACGCGATAGTACTGGCAGCCGGCGTCAAAGAAGAGGAGGCCATGCAGGACATCATCTGTTCCAACTTGCAGCAGAACATTATGATGGCAAGCACTCCGGACCAAGACAAAGCTTCAAGATACCTCAAGGTCAAGCAAATTGACATTGGAGGCAAAGTTTTCGAGGTTAGCGCGTACGCCACGGCACCCCACGATACTTGTAAAGGAATGATTCGCGGGATCCCCGTAAGCGATACTCAGGACATTTTGACCCGAAAGATAGTGAACGCGAACAACCCTCTCGCGCTGCAGGCCAAGATAATTAAGGACACAGGGACAATAACCATAGCGTTCGAAGGACACAAGGTGCCCAGATTCGTGAGATATGGACCTTCACTTTTGCAGTGCTCCCCTTACCGCAAGAACATCAATATTTGTTACGTCTGTGAAAAGCTGGGACGTTGGCCTGACACCTGTCAGAACCCAGCTGAAACCATCTGCAGAGGCTGCGAGATCAAGAACCCAGATAGCCTGCCCCAGTGCAATTCAAGATGCAGGCTGTGCGACGGTCACCATCCCACGGCAGACAAGAAGTGCAAGAACAGGTTCTTAGTGCCATACGTCGTCAGATGCAGACGTTGGGGAAGATCGCGAGCAGCCGCAGAAGCCAGGAACGCATCAATCGCATCGAGTCTAGACATCAACGACAAGCAGCTTATTCCAGCCTACGGGACCCAGAGCATCTAGACTAAACAAGAACACTAAAGTTGGCCCCACTCTAGGGGGAGGTCGCGTTCCAGAAGAGGCTCTAGACCCAAGGCCTGCTCCCAATCACGGAGGCGCTCGAGTTCTCAAGGTCACCATCAGGGTCGGAATCAGCCTGGCCGGCACCCGAATGGCCAGCTGCCTGGCGTTCAGTTCGAGATCACGGCTTCCAACCCGGGGAGGACGCCTGCAGTTACATCGAAAGGCAGCTGGGCTGAGCGAGTGCGCAACAGCGCGGCAGAAGTGATGACAGGTAAGCTGCCAGAGCATGATAGAATTGCACAGCTAGAGCAAGAACACGCGAGACTTCCAAAATCGAATGAAGGGCTATCAGCTGATTTAAAGGAAATAAAATTTCTTCTCAATAAGCTAACCAGCGCGCAGTCTTCACAGCCAATGCCTTAGCCAGTTGATGTCCCTGTGGCTCAAAATGTGGGGGACTCAAGAACCACAAAAAAGAGGGCAGTCATGGCAGAACACGTGGAAGCCAACCAAACGACCAAGTCAGATATGAAAGAGGTCTTTGACACGCTCAGCAAAGTAGTAGCCAATCTTAGCGAGCAGATAGGTAGGCTACAATCAAGCATGGTGGCACTGGAATAGTATATGACTTTGCACATTACAAAAGGTCGAAGCATATCTGCACAATGCAACAAGGCCTCCTCATGCACCAAACTGACCTCTTCGCCCACCAATACTAGTGGTACCAAACCTGTGGACAGGTGCAGAATCAGGCTCTGGCCACCCATGTAATAACCAAGATGGCAGCGCTACGTGAAGCATTCCGTATCTGGCAATGGAACTGTAGAGGTTACCTTAAAAAGAAAGCAACACTACAGCAGTATATCAGGACCAGCCAAGAAAAGCCTCATATTATATTATTGCAAGAGACCCTTTCACCGCAAGCAATGTTACCTGGATTCCGGCCTGTAATAGGGGATACTGAAGGGAGGGGAGTCTGCACCTTCATATGCAACAAACTAACGCACGTAACCCACGACCTCAAGGTAGACGCAGGCCGGTTGGAACACGTCATGGTAGAGATTGTGCCAGGTACCAGCAACCGTCAGAGCATTTTCATTCATAGTATATACAGCAGTCCAAAGAAAAAACAGCAAGGATTCAAGACGGTTCTAAAGAAAGCTGTTAATATCACCTGGGAATGTCTACTCGTCATAGCAGGTGATTTCAACGCTCCTCATCATACATGGCGTTACAAGTACAACACTGAGAAAAGAAATCGACTTTGGCAAAGTGCCAGTGAACTTGATCTCACCCTAATCACAGACCCAAGCCTACCAACAAGGCTTGGTACATCTTGCTGCAGGGGTTCCACCCCGGACCTTACATTTATAAGAAACATCAAGAAGGCCCAGTAGATGAAGCTTGCTGTAGACCTACAAAGTGACCACTGCATTCTTGCCACTACCTTCGCCGTGGAGCGTAAAAAGCCGAGGCAATACCACTTCACAGACTGGGATACGTTCAGGAAGATAGGGATGGAAAGGGACAAGATGGCCACAGACAAGGCTTGGAGCAGTGGTTCAAACAGAATAAAGAGGACATCAAATCCATCTCCTGCGCCATTACCACAGATTTTCCGGTTGAAAGAATGGATAGCCGGCTTGTTTATCTTCTTGAGGCAAAGCAAGCACTACTGAACCGTTGGAAGCGTCAGCGCCTAAACTGAAAACTGAGGAAGAAGATAGCTGAGGTAAACAGATCAGTCGAGGAACATTGTCGCGCATTATCCAGGCAGCAATGGGACGAAATCTGAAACTCCGTCGATGGTCAGCTGCGCAATGGCAAGACATGGAATATATTAAAGTATCGTCTCAACGAAAACACCACCAAAACAAATTAAAAGCATGTTATCGCTCGAATTTTGCATAAAGAGAAAGGGTGCACTACAGAACAGCAAGTTGTGCAGCGGCTCGTGCAGAAGTACCTCCCAATCAAAAAGTGTTGGCACCACCAAGTAGACAGTACCAGGGCACGCCCAATCCAGGTCGGTCTTAAGGGCGACTTTAACATCGAGGAGATCACAAGAGCCTTGCATAATCTCAACGGCAGGTCGGCCCCTGGCCCGGACGGTATATCAAACAAGGCCCTTCATAACTTTGATGACGATACAATTGAAACCCTGAAGGATATGATCAATGCAGCATGAAAAGAAGGCAGGGTGCCAGAGCAGTGGAAGCTGCCAGCACGATCCTTATTCCCAAGCCAGGAGAGCCCCCTAATTTGGACAACATGAGGCCAATATCCTTGACATCATGTATCGGCAAGGTTGCCGAACATGCCATACTGCACAGAATAAACAAGTTCTTGGAAGATAATGACATCTATACACACATTATGGCTGGATTCAGGGCAGGGCTATCAACACAAGACGCAATGAAGCTTGTCAAACACCAGGTAATCGACAATAAAACCAGAGACGTGAGAGCCTTTCTGTGCCTAGATCTAGAAAAAGCTTTTGATAACATCCACCACTCATTCATACTCGAAGAAATCTCCAAGCTTGGTCTTTGGAAAGCCTTTATGACTACGTATGGTCCTTTCTTACAGATCGGAAAGCCGTGATGAAGATTGCAGATATCGAGGCCACAGCATTCGAGCTAGAAGCAAGGGGCACGCCGCAAGGGGCAGTGATTTCACCACTGCTGTTCAACATTGCCATGATTGGGCGTTCAAAAAAATTATCGAGCATTGAAGGATTGAACCACAGCATCTACGAAGATTACATTACCATCTGGTGCACAGGTGGAAGCGAGGGGCAGATTGAGAGCGCTCTGCAAGAGGCGATTGACACCGTAGAAGAGTACCTTTGTCCTTCCGGGCTCAAGTGCTCCTCGAGTAAGTCAAAACATTTACTGTAACGGACTGCACGCCGGGGACCGAAGCCCAGGGGATGGAAGCCGTTAAACCAGATAGACATCCACCTCCGTACAAATCAAGGGGTTGCCATCCAGAGGGTCGACTCCATCAAAGTCCTGGGCATGCTGATAGAGTCTACCGGCGCCAACAGCAAATCTATAGCCAAGTTAACTTTGAAAACAGACAGTGCGGTGCACCTCATACGCAGAGTGACCAACAAAAGAAATGGGATCAAAAAAGACAACCTCATCAGGTTGATGCACGCGTTTGTTCTAAGCCACTTCACGTACGAGGCAGCAATGCAGAACTGGTCAAGAGCAGAGTCCGAGACACTGAATGTGCTCCTGAGGAAAGTTATCAAGAAGGTCCTGGGCCTATTCATACATACC
The DNA here is from genome assembly GCF_013339725.1 of Rhipicephalus microplus. NCBI lineage: Eukaryota > Metazoa > Arthropoda > Arachnida > Ixodida > Ixodidae > Rhipicephalus > Rhipicephalus microplus. The sequence goes on from NC_051174.1 coordinate 32,897,799, forward strand.
AGCACCGAGCGTCTACTTGAGCTTGGCATTCACAACACGCTCGAAGAAATAGCAGAAGCCCAAGAGAGAGCACAGTTTGCAAGTTTATCTACAGCAAGGTCGGGGAGAATGATCCTGTAGGAGCAGGGCCAACACCCAATGGCAATCAGACGCAATTACAATGATATCCTCGACAACATCAGGGAGAATATCACGGTATCTTCTATACCAAGAAACATGCATCCAGAACACAACGTCGGAAGAAGAGTAGCGAGAGTCAGGACTATACTTCGTCAAGTCTCAAACGAGCAACGAGGGGTCGTATTTGCTGACGCGACTTCCTACGCCAATAGGAAAGCATTTGTGGCAGTGTTGGTCGATGGGGCTGGCCATGTCGTCAACTCAGCGACGGTCAGGACGAAAGACCCAATTATTGCGGAACAGGTGGCCATTTGCCTTGTCACTCAAGATGGATAACATTGAAGTCGTCTACAGGGATTCCATGGCAGCACTACGGGCTTTCGCCAAGGGGGCGGTCTCTGAACAAACGCTGAGAATACTGCAAGGCAAGAACACACCACATCATCTTCTGAGTTGGTTCCCAGTTCACCTTGGACAAATCAACGATTCCCCTCCCAATCTCAATGAAGAGCAAACCTATAAGTGCGAAAATGCACGTGACAGTGACGAGTGGTGCTATGAGCGACGAAACAGGGCGTTCACACGACGTGTCGCGTGCTCGTTTTCGCGCGATCGCTCGGTTCTCCAGATTTGGAAACCGTCGCTCATCGCCAGGAAGTGCTGGGCTCAAGCAGCCAATAGCGAAAAACCGGAAAAGACAAAGACTACATAGGTGCACGTGACCCTGCCCGAGTCACGTATGCGCAACAAGAAATAACGCAATGTTTACGCATGTGCATATAAAAAAGTGCTGCAAGGCATTCATAAACACTTTCCGTTCCATTATACGACAATATATTTTATTTTTAAATTGCATACCGTTCACTACGCGGTTTTTTTTGGTGCGAGTAGACGGCCTCATGCCAGCAACAGTGGAATTCGCTCGCCGAAGCCGTCGCGTGAATGAGGTTTGCCTGCGCTAGCGACTGATCGCCCGAAAACGATCTACGTCGCGTCGCTCATCGCTGTCGCGTGCATTTTCGCGCTTATGAGGTTTGGTCCTGAAGCAGCACACAAGGTGGCGCGAGACCTCTCCAACTGCGCCTCCCCGGGGATGCGTTTACCGTTGAAGGGGATAACCGAGAAGTTCTTATAACATATAACGAGCTCACTAAACATTTCTACCTGTCTAGAAAGATTTTCCCTCCACCTCACAAAAATCTAACTCGGCCCCAAGCACTTACATTAATGCTTTTGCAAACGCGGATGTATCCTACTTTGAAGATGTTACGCATCATGTACGCTGACTTATACCCAAGTAATCTTTGTCCACAATGTGGAGAAATAGCTTCATTAGAACACATGCTCTGGCAGTGCACCGAATTTGCTCACTTATCGAACATCACCTCTGCCAGATGGGAGGCGGCAATCCGCAGCTCGTTCTTGGCAGATCAGCTCTGGGCTGTTCACCAAGCCCGCGAGGCAGCTGAGGAGCTTGGCATCTCAGTCCCCACGTGGGAGCTGCCCGCAACACAGTGATCTGTTTTTTGGAGGACCAAATAAAAGTTTATCCAATCCAATCCAACCACCTCGAGTTCATGGTATATACTAGTTCATTGTATTCATGGCCCTCCGGCTCAACGCTCGCTAAACTTTTGTAAAACTAAGGAAGTTACACCCAGCGAGTATAACGTAGCAAATCTTTCTTGTCAGATGGTGCTCAATGTACATGCCAATGGCTGCTAATGGGGATCGCAGCGCGCACGTTAACTAAAAACCGAATGCTCCTGCCTCTCATTCCCTATTAGCAGTATTGGCATGTACATTGAGCACTATTTTTTTATTTTTCAACAGCGTACGGAAGAAATCTCCCACCGGCACCACTTCGGAGGTCACAATTTTATACTTTTTACACACTACGACGGCTGCGAGGGACGAACGGGTGCCGCTATAAAGAGCTTCGCCCCTAAAACGCGACCATTTCGGAACGCCGGCGTTCCCATTGGCCTCACCAGTTGCTATAGCCACGATGCAGGCATTTTTTTGTTTTCACGTTGCGCTGCCTCTCCGATGGGTGAGCTGCCAGCAGCGATCCGCGGGCGCGCGTCTCTGTTACTTTATCTGGTTCATCGCATTCCTTAAGAAAGCCCACAAGTGCCCCACCGTAAGTGTTTATATCTTACACCGTTCTCTCTGTGCATGTAGCTGTGTTTTAATTCTTAGACAGCACGTAGACAGTCTACGCAGACTGCTTAGAAGACAGCGCCAAGCCCATGCAGTCCGACAATTTGAACACGTCTGGACAGCTTTTACGCGACGATGCACCACCTCACGCCGAGAATAGAAAGCTAATAAAAACAAACGTAAGAGTTGCATTTTCTGGTTTATTTCGTGTTGATATCAAAAACAAATAAGCGTTACCCACATTGAGCGTCTGGGGAAGCGTCTGCTTGTCTGCAGACAGTTCCGATGAGATCCGATCTATCTGCGTGATTCACACCATTTGCTGAGCCGCTTTCTTGTTTAGACAGCAAAGTAGCCTGCATTGTATTTGTCTACGATGCGGTCTTCTCGGGCCGCTACCACGTGGGGACCGGGATGCCAAACTCCTCAGCTGCCTCGTGGGCTAGGTCTAGAGCCCAGAGCTGATCTGCCAAGGACGCGCTGCGGATTGCCGCCTTCCATCTGGCAGAGGCGATGTTCGATAAATGAGAGAATTCGGTACACTGCCAGATATGTTCAAATGAAGCTATTTGCCCACAACATGGGCAAATATTACTTGGGTGTAGGTTAGGGTACATAATGTATAACATTTTCAAAGTAGAGTACATCTGCGTTTGCGAAAGCCTTAATGCAAATGCTTGGGGCCGAGTCAGATTTTTGTGAGGTGGAGGTAAATTCTTCTAGACAGGTAGAAATGTTTAGTGAGCTCATTAAATGTTGTAAGAATTTCTCGGTTATCCCCTTCACCGGTAGAACACATGTCCGGGGAGGTGCGGTTGGAGAGGTCTCGCGCCACCTCATGTGCTGCTTCATTGACATTGCGAGGGGAGTCGTTGATTTGTCGAAGGTGAGCTGGGAACCAACTCAGAAGTTGATGCGTTATGTCCTTGCCATGTAGTATTCTCAGCGTTTGTTCTGAGACCGCCTACTTTTCGAAGGCCCGTAGTGCTGCCATAGAATCAATGTAAACGACTTCAATGTGCTCCATCTTGAGTGCTAAAGCGACATCCACCTGTTGCGCAATGATTGTGTCTTTCGTTTTCATCGTCGCTGAGTTGACGACACGGCCAGCCACATCGACCACCTCTGCCACAAAAGCTTTCTCATTGGCGTAGGAAGCCGCGTCAACAAATACGACCCCTCGTTCCTCGTTTCAGAGTTCACGAAGTATAGTCCTGGCCCTCGATACTCTTCTTCCGATGTTGTGTTCTGTATCCATGTTTTGTGATGTAGAAACTACCATGACATTCTTTCTGATGTTATCGGGGATATCATTTTACTTCAGTCTAATCAGCATAGGGTCATTGGCCCAGCTCCTGCAGGATCATTCTCCCCGACCTTGTTGTAGATAACCTTGCCAAGTTTGCTCTCTGATGGGCTTTTGCTATTTCTTCGCGCGTGTTGTGAATACCAAGCTCAAGTAGACGCTCGATGCTTGTGTGTATGGTTAGGCCCAGGACACTCTTGACAACTTTCTCGGGGAGCAAATTCAGTTTCTTGGGGAGCAAATTTCTTGGGGAGCAAATTCAGACCAGTTGTGCATTGCTGTCTCGTGCGTGAAGTGGCTTAGAACCAACGCATGTATCAACTGGATGAGGTTGTCTTCCTTGAGCTCATTTTTTTGTTGGCCACTACTCGTATGAGGTGAGCCGCACTGTCTGTTTTTCCAGTTAATTTGGCTACATATTTGCTGTTAGCGCCGGAAGACTCTATCAGTATGACCAGGATTTTTATGGAGTCGACCTTCTGGATGACATCCTCTTTATTTGTACGAAGGTGGATGTCTATCTGGTTTAACGGCTTCCATGTACTGAGCTTCGGTCCTCGGCGTGTAGTCCAATACAATAAAAGTTCTGAATTGCTCGAGGAGTACTTGAGCGCAGAAGGACGAAGGTACTCTTCTACGGTGACCATCACCTCTTACAGGGCGCTCTAAATCTGCCCCTCACTCTCCCCTGTGCACCAGATGGTAATGTCATCCGCGTAGATGCTGTGCTTCAATCCTTTGATGCTCGATAATTTATTTTACAGGTAAATCATGGCAATGTTGAACAACATTGGTGAAATCGCTGCCCCTTGGGCTGTGCCCCTTCCTTCTAGTTCCATTGCTGTGGTCTCGATGTCTGCAATCTTTATCACGGCTTTCCTATCTGTAAAAAAGGACCATACGTGTTCCTAGAAAGCTTTCCTCAGACCAAGCTTGGAAATTACTTCGAGTATGAATGAGTGGCAGATGTTGTCAAACGCTTTTCCTAGATCTAGGCACAGAATGGCTCCCACGTCTCTGGTTTTATTGTCGATTACCTGGTGTTTGACAAGCTTCATTGCGTCTTGTGTTGATAGCCCTGCCCTGAATCCAGCCATAATGTGTGTAAAGATGTCGTTATCTTCCAAGTGGTTGTTTATTCTGTGCAGCATGGCACGTTCTTCAACCTTGCGATACATGATGTCAAGGATATTGGCCTCATGTTGTCCAAGTTAGGGGGCTTTCCTTGCTTAGGAATAAGGATTGTATTGGCCAGCTTCCACTTCCCTGGTACCCTGCCTTCTCTCCACGCTGCAGTGATCATATCCTTCAGTGTCTCAGTTGAACCGTCATCAAGCTTACGAAGGGCCTTGTTTGATATACCATCCGGGCCAGGGGCCGACCTGCCGTTGAGATATGCAAGGCTCTTCGGATCTCCTCGATGCTAAAGTCGCCTTCAAGACCTAGATTGGGCGTGCCCTGGTACTGTCTACTTGGTGGTGCCAATCCTTTCTCGATTGGGAGCTACTTATGCACGAGCCGCTGCAATACTTGCTGTTCTGTAGTGCGCCCTACCTCTTTATGCAAAATTTGAGCGATAACAAGCTTTCGATTTGTTTTGGTGGTGTTTTCGTTGAGCAGATGCTTTAGCATATTCCATGTCTTGCCATTGCGCATCTGACCATCTACGGAGTTGCAGATTTCGTCCCATTGCTGCCTGGATAATGCGCGACAATGTTCCTCGACAGATCTGTTTACCTCAGCTATCTTCTTCCTCAGTCTTCTCTTCAGGCGCTGACCTTTCCAACGGTTCAGTAGTGTTTGCTTTGCCTCAAGAAGATAAGTCAGCCGGCTATCCATTCTTTCAACCGGAAAATCTGTGGTAATGGTGGAGGAGACGGATTTGATGTCCTCTTTAATCTGTTTGAACCACTGCTCCAAGCCTGGTCAGTGGCCATCCTGTTCCCTTTCCATCCTTAACTTCCGGAACCTATGAACCCCGAAGTGGAATTCTCACTGCTTTTTACGCTCCACGGCGACGGCAGTGGCAAGAATGCAGTGGTCACTCGCGAGGTATACAGTAAGGTTTATTAACTGGGCCTTCTTGATGTTCCTTATCATTGTAAGGCCTGAGGTAGGATCCCTGTAACAAGATGTACCAAGCCTTGTGGGTAGGCTGGGGTCCGTGATTAGGGCAAGATCAAGTTCAGTGGCACTTTGCCAAAGTCGATTTCCTTTTCCAGTGTTGTACTTGTCACCCCATGTATGATGAGGGGCGTTGAAATCATCTGCTACGACGAGTGCACATTCCCCGGTGATAGTAACAGCTTTCTTTAGAACCGCTTTCTTTAGAACAGCTTTCTTTAGCTTTCTTTCTTTCTAGTCAGATAGTGCTCAAAGTGCGTCCTCCTGATACTAGTTTTTTTTTAGTGAGCCTCAAGTTCAAGGCAAATTTTATTGGCGATTAAGTCACCTATACTCGTATCCTGTAAGTTGTTTCATGAAAAACAACTATCTTTTTATTTATGATTAACGTGCTTGGGTGTCCTCCTGAATTGAAAAGGATGCGCGCGTGCCGCTCCTCTATAGTTCGGCTACTACTATTACTACTGCTACTACGACTACGACTACAACTGCTGCTACTACTACTACATACATCGCAGACACATGACCCACGGCATAAGAATATTCGCCGCCAAAAATCAGTTTGAAGCTTTGATTCTAGAAATAATGCCCACGTTCGAATGTCTGTGCATTGAGGTATCGCTTTGGACCTATAGCTTTGTACTTTTAGCAGTTTATAGGCCACCTCACGGCACCCCGGAAGTTTTGCATGAATATCGCTGTATTATGAATAACTACTTGAGCAGCAAGATTAGTCTTACAGGTGATTTTAATTTGCCTGGTATACACTGCATGCGCCTTGACTCGGGCCTTCATCACAAGCAGGATGTTAACATACTTTTTGATATCTTGTTAACACACGATCTCGTGCAAGCTGTAGTTTAGCTTACGCGTTTGCAACATTTTCGTCATCAGTTTTAGACTTGATAGTCTTTTCTCGCAAATTTGTTGAATTCACGGTGGTTGTCGAACAGTGGCTATCAGATCGCTTTCTTGTCTATATTTCTTTGCTGCTTACTTCTTGTGAAAGAACGCTAAATATTCTGCCCATTTTGTCAAAGATTATTCTCGCGCGATAGACATATGTGTGATTCATTGCTCAGAAAGCTGATTAACTCACTTTGACAACAACAATGGTAATGTACTTTTAACTCGCTTCAAAGGTATGTGTTATTTTTGTCTAGACAAATTCATACTAAATAAGGAAAACACAGGGCATATCCACGGACTGAATTATGGTGAGTGGGGCGAAGCGTCGATAAGTCCGTCCACGCTTCCGTCCATCCATGCGTCCATCCGTGCGACCGAGCGTCCGTCTGTGCGTCCATTCGTGCGTTTGGCGTTCATCCGTCCGTGCATCCGTTCATTAGTCTGTGCGTCCATGCGTGCATCGATCTATCTGTCCTTGTGTCCACCCGAGTGTATGTCCATCTGTCCGTGCATCATTCGTCCATTCATGCGTCCATCTGTGCGTCCGTCCGTGCGTGCATCTGTCTGTCTGTCCATCCCGCCGTCCGCACGTCCATCCATCCGTCCGCCCGTGCGTCCGTTCGTGCGTCCATCCGTCCGTTCATCGAGTGAACACTCCAAGTACCATCATCTCGCATCTTTTCATAATATATTCATTAGGTACCGCCCTACAGCGGACATTCCAAGTATTAAACTAGACATGGCTACCTACTACTACGACCATTGCTACTATTCTACTACTAATACATACATCGCGGGTGCATGACCCACGGAATAAGAAGCTTCGCCCCTAGAAACGAGTACACAAGCAAACATAATGAATCAACTGTAACATTATCCATATGTAGCGCTAAACTAAGCGATTGACGAAGGCACATGCACAGTGATACTTTATATACAAATTGCAAGGCTAGCTTGAACCTGCGTAGTTATAAGGGCTATTACTTTACCACAGCTCTGCCAAATTTTATTAAGATAATCCAAGTAAGTTCTGGAATAACAATACCGAGAAAGAAACCATATAGCCAATGACAGTCAATGGACAGATGGTTACTGAGAACCTACAACTAGCCATTCATTTTATTACGTTTTTAAAAGTGAAGCATTTCTCAGCGAACTTCGGCGACATTGAGCGTATCTATCTATTTAGCCGCTTACGTTTGGGTGCTCTCGTGGTCACCCCCTTAACTAGGCGTGAACAAAAATTAGCATGGGCGGGTAACATGGTTTGACGAATATGACGCGCTGGTCAAGACATGAATAATGTCTTAGTCCCGTCGCGTACGTCGTCAAACACTTCCCACCAGACAGAGGCACACACCCACGGGCAGGTATGTGCCACTGGTATGTGGGTATGTGTCATCGGTGATTGACACTTAGTATCCACCCAGGAACGACGACAACACACAACGGCAATTTTAACGCGCGAGTAATAAGGAATACCCAAAATCGGTAGTGTTGACCACACGAAAGCAAAGAATAAATGTCAAGGTCCCAGCTGGAATCAAACCCAATTATTTTGCATGGCAATGAAGCATTTTACCCCCAGAACTACGCCTCATCTCGGAACTACTTTTCAAATAGACGCTAATCCTCGTGAAACGTCAATAGTGGTTGCAGTGTTTTCTAACCACTTTTATAAACATTACATATGAACTCCTATGATACAGCTGTCACGTCGGGTTAATGTCAATTGTCGTTAGTTGCGATGTGCCGAAGATTATTATGTAGCAGTGTTCAATGACAGCATCTTCGTGAGCATCAGCGCCTCATATCAGCTTCTGATGTTGCTACTACGCCTGTTCCAGTTGGCATCGTTGCGCAAGTGCAAACAGCTGGTTATATAAACATCTGGAACTTTTCAACATATGTATGTGCGTGCATTGTTTCTACATATATTTAGCGTCATATTGCCGCATTGAATATGCAGAACGAAGAAAACAACGAAGTAAACGCGCAGCGGGAGAAAGAAGACGAGGTTCTCTTCCGATCAGTTTGCCAGTGTTCTGATACAATTCAAGCGAGTTTCCTGGATTCGACTGCTGCTGTTTCTGCATTGTGACACTGGGGGAGACGCTGGGTACATGTTCGGGACGCCTGACAACAGCCCCGCATCTGGTCAAGAAAGACTTCCGCGCATCGACACCCCCGTTCACCGCAGCAGCCGGCGCCTGTTAGGCCTCAGCCCGGAGTTTGGTCCATTGCCGGAAAGCGTGACTGTACCAGAAAGCATGACGGCGCCTGGAAGCACTGGCCCCAACATGTCTAGCCCAAGCACGACACAGGTAACTGTTTTGAACCATCGACTTCCGGTTTACTTCCACGGAAACGCATATGAGGATGCACCTAACTGGCTCGAGGAATTCGAGCACACAGCGAGTGTTAACGGTTGGAACACCACACAGAAATCGGGCTACGTTTATTTTCCGCTTCAAGACGGAGCCCGAACGTGGTTCACGAATCGCGTGGTGTCGTCTTGGGACGAGTTCCGGAAGAAGTTCCTCGACACGTTCGCGAGCACTGAAAGACGAGAAATCGCACAGCGTCTCCTCGAGTCACGGATTCAGAAACCAAATGAATCCATTACGATGTTTGTTGAGGACATGGCGCGGCTATTTCGTCGAGCAGATCCTAATATGCCGGAAGCCAAAAAAACTAGCCACCTCATGCGGGGCGTTGAGGAGCAGCTCTTCGCTGGTCTCGTACGAAACCCGCCTACAAGTGTAGATGAATTCTCCAAGGAGGCGACATCCATCGAACGCGCACTGCATTTACGTTATCGCCAGTATGACCGCCTAACCCACAGTGCACCTATCAGCGTGGCAGCCACGACCGCAGCAACAACACCCAACGAAGGTTCTTTGCGCCAACTAATACGAGAAATCGTACAAGAAGAGGTCAAGAAGCTCGTCGCCAAACCGAATGACTGCGCGATCGCCTCAGTAACGGAAGTTGTACGCCAGGAGATCAAGCAAGCGCTCTCGCTTCCTGAGCTGAACAAGAGCACTCCCAGGGCAAGCTATGCAGACATAGTACGCCGACAGCCTGCGAACGTGCCGACACCGCATCAGTACCACCAGCAACACCTGCCGACAGCGCCTTGGTACTACAAAGAAACTTCGACGCCGAGGCGGCCACCACTTCGCAAAACTGACATCTGGCGTACCCCTGACAATAGGCCCCTGTGCTTTTATTGTGGGGAAGCAGGCCACATCGTTCGGTATTGCCCGTATCGCGTCGCAGGGGACCAAGGGTTTCCTTTCACTGTTCCTCGGCGCCATTTCAACGGAACACTTGACGTCGACACGAGTGTCATGACCCCGCGGGATGTTCCTCCTAGGTTTCGGTCGCGCTCACCCTCTCCTGGGCGTTATTCTCCATCCTCTAGACGGAGCACCACTGACATGCCAAGAGGAAGATCTCCTAGTCCACGCCGGGGAAACTAAAAGCAGCGACCTCAGGGGGGAAGGTTGCGAATCGTCGAAGTGCTGAAAATCCCCCAATACTGCCGAGCGAAGAGAGACACATTTTCAATGAATCGACGAAATATGGGGTTGTTACTGCCGAAGTTGCAATTACGATTGATGGACATGACGTCATGGCATTGGTCGACACTGGCGCGGACTTTACAATAATGAGTGAGAGTCTGGCAAACACGCTCAGGAAGGTTAGAATGGAATGGACAGGAACGCAGATTAGAAGAGCTGGAGAGCAGCTACTCACACCTACCGGAAAGTGCACCGCAAGAATGAAGATAGGGGATGCATCCTTCGTCGCAACTTTCGTTATACTTTCTTAGTGTTGCAAACAGGCAATCTTGGGGATGGATTTCTTGCATGAATATGGTGCCATCATCAATATACCAGACGGTTTACTGACCGCTTCAGCGGATCAAAGCGCAGCGCTACACCGAAAATCCCTGCGAGTCATTGATGATGTGGCCGTACCTCCGTTATCGTGCCGCCTTGTTTCAGTCATGTGCAGCGAGAAAAATACTGGAGAAGGAATCGCTGAACAAGTATTGACGCTTCTACTCACTCGCGGTGTTGCAATTGGCAGAAGTATCGTCAATGTTGTGTGTGGTGAAGCGGAGGTTATGTTGATGAATTTTACCAACGAGCGACGACACACCACACAAGGCACTACAGTTGCCTACTTCGACGAGATCACCGAAATCCGCGAGTGCTGTGTAGTACAACAGGACGAGCCGCAAGCCACGTCAGCCCCACCACCTATTGACGTAAGCACGGATTCGTCACCAGCGCAGAGACCGCGTCTAGTAGATCTTCATCAGTTCAAAGACTGTTTTTCATCGACCTCAAGGGTCAGTAAAACGCCACTGACAAAGCACCGGATAATAACGGAGGAGACGGCAAGGCCAATACGACAGAACCCATACCAGCGTAGCACCGAAAGAGCGTGAAGCGATCCAGGAACAAGTGAAGAAAATGCTCGATGATGATGTCATCCAGCCGTCAAGAAGTCCTTGGGCGTCGCCTGTAGAGCTGGTTAAAAAGAAAGACGGAAGCTTGCGATTTTGTGTCGACTACCGCAAGGTGAACCGTGTGACGAAGAAAGACGTATACCCATTACCGCACATCGATGATTCACTCGACAGGCTGAGGTATGCACGCTACTTTTCGTCAATGAACCTCAAAAGTGGGTATTGGCAAATTGAGGTCGACGAGCGAGATAGAGCAAAAACGGCTTCTGTAACGCCTGACGGGCTTTATGAATTTAAAGTCTTGCCATTCGGATTGTGCTCAGCCCCCGCAACATTTCAGAGACTGATAGATACCGTTCTGTCAGGCCTTAAGTGGCAGACATGTCTGGTCTATCTGGACGACGTCATTTTTTTTCAAAAAACATTTGAGGAACACCTGAGCAGGCTGCTATCGGTATTCAGGGCAATAAGGTCTGCCGGCCTGACACTGAAACCGGAGAAGTGTCATTTCGCTTTCAAGGAGCTCCAATTTATAGGCCATGTGGTGAGCCATGAAGGTGTTCGACCTGATCCCGATAAGATTGCGGTCATCAGAAAATTTCAGGTGCCAAAATACAAGAAAGCAGCCAGACGTTTCCTTGGCCTATGCGCATACTACCAAAAGGTTTATTGCCCATTTCTCCCACATAGCCTCGCCGTTAACACGACTCACAAGGGAAGACGTTTCGTTCTCATGGGGCGACGATCAACAGGTGGCATTTGACGATCTCCGACAACGCCTGCAGACTCCGCCTGTGCTTGCTCACTTTGATGAGGATGCTCCTACCATGGTCCACACAGATGCCAGCAACGTGGGTTTAAGCGCTGTACTCGTCCAGTGGCAAGACTCAGCCGAGCGTGTGATCGCATATGCTAGTAGGACGCTTTCCCGCGCCGAGTCCAACTACTCCACAACAGAAAAAGAGTGTCTTGCTGTCGTAGGGGTGGTTATGAAGTTTCGTCTGTACCTCTACGGTCGTTCTTTCCACGTAGTAAGCGACCATCATTCCCTCTGCTGGCTGACCAACTTGAGAGACCCGTCTGGTTGGCTCGCACGGTGGAGATTACGCCTTCAAGAGTTTGATATGACGGTCCTGTATAAGTCCGGACGGCAGCACGCCGACGCCGATTGCTTATGAAGGTCACCGATAAAGCGCGACGATGACACAGAAGATGACAGCACGGTGTTTGTAAGAGTCGTCAACACTACAACGATTTCATGCAAGCAGAAAGAAGACAGCGATTTGCTTCCCCTTATTGAATTTTTTGAATGGCCGGTACAACAACCGTCCCTAGAAGATTTGCAAGAAGCCTGCCGTCATTCTGCTTACGTAGTGGTGTTCTCTATAAGAAGAACTTTTTTCCGAGAGGAAGCACCCACCTACTTGTCGTTCCAACGTCACTTCGTGAGGAGCTCCTCTGTGCTTGCCACGATGCAGCCAACGTCTGGTCATCTCGGATACACACGCACATTGGCCAGAATCCAACAGAGATACTACTGGCCAAGACTTCCAGCTATTGTGAAGCATTACGTGCGCACGTGCCTCGATTGCCAACGACGAAAATCGCCACCGTTAAAACCAGCTGGACTATTACAACCAATTCAAGTGCCCACGGTACCTTTTGCCCAAATTGGAATGGATCTCCTCGGACCATATCCGACTTCCCATGCTGGCAACAAGTGGGTAATAGTCGCCACTGATTATCGTACGTGCTACGCGGAAACAAAGGCTTTGTCAAGTGGCACCGCCGTTGAAACCGCACGATTCTTTCGTAGAAAATATCGTCCTGAGGCATGGTACTCCGACAATTATAATAACGGATCGAGGTGCCGCTTTCACGGCCTCGCTCCTTAAGACAGTGCTTGAGCTCAGTGGAACAGCCCATCAGAAAACCACTTCCTATCATCCGCAAACCAACGGCTTAACAGAACGCCTCAACAAAACTATTGCCGACATGTTGAGTATTTACGTTGACGTGGATCACAAGAACTGGGACGACATTCTACCGTACATTACGTTCGCCTATAATACAGCGCAGCAAGAAACTACACGAAGAACACCGTTCAGTCTCCTTCATTGCCGTGAAGTGACGACGATGCTTGACGCCATGTTACTGCACGGCTGCAATGACATCGATTTGGACGCTGCATCTTTTACCCAACGAGCAGAAGAAGCGAGGCAGCTTGCACACGTCCGAATCACCCAGCAGCAAAATTACGACGCCCAACGTTATAATCTGCGACACCGACATGTCGTCTATCAGGCCCGGCGACAAAGTCTGTGTATGGAGTGCTATCCGCCACCGGGGACTGTCTGAAAAATTTCTAAAGAAGTATTTTGGCCCCTACACAGTTTTACAACGCCTGAGCGACATTAATTACGTGGTCGGTCTTGACAGCCCCTCGACAACTCGCCAGCAAAAAACAGAAATCGTGCACGTTGTGCAAATGAAGCCCTATTTTTCGGACTGATTTACATGATACATCTACTACACCGTCTTTTGTAGAAGAGCATCGGGACGCTGCTCTCTGGAGGGGGGAAAATGCCGCATTGAATATGCAGCACCAAGAAAACAACGAAGTACACGCGCAGCGGGAGAAAGAAGAAGAGGTTCTCTTCCGATCAGTTTGCCAGTGTTCTGGTACAATTAAAGTGAGTTTCCTGTATTTAACTGCTGCTGTTTCTGCATTGTGACAATGTCATGACGTGTCGCTCAATACAAAAAAATGCAACACGCTCACCTTCCCTCCGTATGCTCCGCATAACGTTTATTCCCAGGTGCGTGGGATCGGCTGAATTTTTCACTGTTTTTTATATATTTCTAGTGATTGTTCACTGAACTTTGCAGCGCCTCAACTTTCTGATGTATTTTTTCTCCTGGAGCCAAGTGTACTTATTATGCTGCTAATCCTCAAGCCCAAATGTTCCAGTGGACCAGACAATATTCCTAATTCGTTTCTTCGTAGATACGCGGCAACTTTATCAAAGATGCTTGTTATATTGTTTCGTACATGACTGTTGTCGAGACTGGAGTACAACAGCCCACATTGCACCAACTCATAAGAAGGAAGGCCGTCTTCTCGTAGAAAATTAGCGACCCAATTCTATAACGCCGTCAAGCTGCAAGCTTATTGAACACATTATTGCAAACAACATAACTACATATTTGGATAAGCAGTCTGTTTTAACTAATCGTCCGCATGGGTTTAGGAGGAGACATTCGATTGTCATACAGTTGATCACTATTCTTTGTTCCTCTTTGACAAAATGGACAAACCAACCGAATTTTTTTATTCTTCCGAAAAGACGTCGATACTGTCCCTCACGATAAATAATTCTGAAACTCAAATATGCAGAACTCCAGGATTGTTCATTTCTTGGGTTGTTGCATATCTGTTAAACTGGCACGGATTCGTTAAGATTCATCGTGAAAAATCGGGCCATCTTCTAGTCACATCGGGTGTGCCACAGGGCAGTGTCCTGGGCCGTCTCCTTTTTAATATACATATTAACGACATTCTTAACAAGGTCAAAGGTGGCGTCCACATTCGATTATTTGCTAATGAACACTTTCTCTTTAGAGACACACTTTCAGTGACAAAATTTCTGGACATAGTATAATGATTACTATTTTTGAATAGTGGCGAATGACACTGAACATAGACTAAAGCTTACTAATTCAAATGACACACAAAAAATCACCTTTGTTACATTTGTATAAAATGGCTTCATTTCGCCTGCATGGAGTAACCCAATACAGTACGTAGGAGTCACCTTCAACAACACGGTAACGTGGAATCACCACATAAGTAATACTTGCATCTCGTATTCAGAGGCAAACACTTAAGTATGCACCATCCGAAGTAAACCTCCTATGCTACAACACCCTAATAGGAACTAAACTATGATATGCATGTATAATTTGGGATCTGCATACTAAATATAATATCATAAATAACCATCGAGAGAGTGCAGTGGAAGGCCGTAAGGTTTTGTATTTACCGTTGCTCAAGACAGGATTTACCCACAGAACTCATGAAAGTTAACCCCATTGAACCACCCCAGATGAGAAGACAGAAACACAAACTAAAATTTCTTAAACTACTTTACAAGAACCATTTCTCTACAGCCTCATCTTTATATCTCTCGCCCCTATTAAACCGAATCACCCGTCGCCATCGCCAAGGTGCGTTAACAACCTACCGACTTCGCGAGAACGAACACATTGAATAATTCTTTTCGATTTATTGATATGTGGAGTTTAACGTCCCAAAACCACCATATGGTTGTGAGAGACGCTGTAGTGGAGGGCTCCAAAAATTGTGAACACCAGGGGTTCTTTAACGTGCACCCAAATCTGAGCACATGGGCCTCCAGCATTTTTGCCTATTTCGAAAATGTAGCCGCCGCAGCCGGGATTCGATCCCGCGTAAAAATTCTTTTTCCTCGTACAATAACCGAGTGAAATAGTGTAATAAATTGACGCCATGCATAATTCTGGATAGTATTCATTTGTATGTACATCGTTTGTCAAACATAATGACTCTATTTCTGTATTATCACTTTTGTTTTGTTCGTACTTTTTCAACGTGTTCACTGTTGTATCATTCTATTGTCCTGCCTGGACTGCGCTTCCGCATTCAGTTTTTGATACGTAAAATAAATAATATGCATCAGTTCACGTTCGTCCCACAAAGCCGTGTGGCTTCACTTCCAGACCAAAAGGCCCTTGCCCAAAGCACAGGCTTGATAACAAAGTTAGTTTCTTTGAGGTATGCCAGCTGTGCAAAAGCAAGGATGATTCCTGGGTAAACACAGTGGCATAAATAGAACAGGTGCGCTTGTCAAAACGTCGGCTACAGCAACACGTCATGTTCACAAATCTTTCACTTCTTTGAGCTTTCATCTTTCCCTGCACTTCCGCCATTTTTAAGCACGAGCTCCAGGTAACTTGATAGCACAAGAACAGCTACAACATTTAAGCGAGGTTAAAGTAAGCTTCAGCAACTTCTATGTAGAAGATTTTGTCGGCACGCCCACTTTTCAGAGCGTGAGTAACGCTATGTTTCCTTCATTACCACAGACACCGGTGCACCGTCCGCCCCTTCCTCTGCGTGCGGCGTAGTACGAGTGTGTCGGGGGCCGCTGGCCATCTTGCGACGCCGACGTCTCGACCTGCCCGGGGAGCCGTTGCGTGATAGCGACTTCCAGTTTGCGCCTGTAGTCACTGTGGTTCTCACAGGGGCGCATCTGGCGTCTGTGGCCGAGCACCGATGGCGCGTCGACTGGGACACAGTGGTGTTTCGTGCGTGCTCCCAAGTGGTGCGGCGTATCGCGTGGTGGGTCCGCAACAGGTACGCGACACTGACCACGACCCAGACGAGGAGCACTGAGGCCAGCAGGATGATGTTGAAGCGCGTCATGTTGGAGGCATCATATTCACCCCATTCTGGAACCCGCGCAATGCGGCGCATGGTTGACCTAGCGCCGCAGTCTTGCGTGGGGCTCGATGGCGGGACGGGGATTCCAGGTGAGCCATGAAGTGGGACCAATGACAGGGCTGGGGCAGGCTCTAGAAGTGTCTGGGAAGCCTGGCGCGGTGAATTGCAGGGCGGGGCCGGAACAATCACGCTCTTATCGCCCGGAGACCTCGAGAGAGACCTTGCATGAACGGCGCGTCGTGCCTTCTTCGACATCCCGTTTTCTTTCTTCTTCTGATGATGATGGCATACGTATGGCTGACATCCACTATGGGGGATTGGCCGAGAAACGAGAAATTCGTACATTAACGTGATCACTTATTATTTGTATCATGAATGAATTATAGGGTAGCTAGAATGAATTTATGATGTATGTTTAGAGGCATGAGACCACAACCATCCTGATTTGACATAACTGTTTTCTACCGTACTTGCAGCAGACATATATGGGACAATTATCATATGAGGAGGCTCCGAAGGTTAGTATATTAAAATCAATAAATTCAATCTTATTCAGTTTAACACCCTTTTGAGTATGTTTTTTCTCAGTAAGTTAGCAAGTAGTCGCTTGATAAAAAAATTGCGCCCGATTGTTTCATCTTTGTTACACAACGAGCAACGAGATAAAGGAACGAGACCTGTTCTATGTGTATAAACGTTCGGTTTCGGAACACGACAACGTAACTTTGCGAAATAATTTCCTCTTTCCGTGTTGAACAGAAATTCATTCGCCAAGAAAACAAGAGGTATTGATATGCGTTTAGGTGAGGGACAAATGCCTTACCGGAGTCTTGAAATATGGCACGCCTTCTAAATGGGTCAGGAATTAGGAGGGCTGATGTCGGAATTATTTAGAGTGTCACACCACTGAGAACTGTTTTTGCGAGAGCATCCGCAATTTCGTTCATTTTGTCCCTTTGTGACCCGCCACACAGGTTTATCTGATTAGAGTTACGTCGGTGGGGACAAGAACATGAAAAAGACGTAATAGTGGAGATTCATCATATTGACCCGACGCAGACACAGCAGAAGTCCGATACAGAAGAGCTCACTTTAATTAAAATGAAAGGCGCTCGTAAAGAGGACCACGCAAAAGCTTCGTCTTCCTTTTTCGCTGCGCGAGTTCTCCTCTGCAGGTTGAATGCGGCGTTTGCCTCCCTCCAGGAAGACCATCGACCCGATGCTCGCCTGCACAATACGCGGTGTATGTTGTATTACGAAAACTGGCGCACTGCAACATGGCTTCATCCGCACAACGTGTATGATTTCAGATTTTTGAGCTCGCTAGGAACTGTCAGGGATGACCTCATAATTCACGTCACTTAGGTGCCGTACAACATTGTAGGGACCAAAGTACTTCTGTAACTTTTCAGAAAGGCCACGTCGGCGAATAGGGCTCCACACCCACACTTTCTCGCCGGGTTGATAAGTGACGTATCGGTGTCGCACGTTATAACGTTGTGCGTCGTAACTCTGCTGTCGGGCTATTCGCACGCGTGCTAGCTTCCGCGCCTCTTCAGCTCGTTGGGTAAAGGCTTGAACATCAGTGTCTGTATCGTCGCAGTCGTGCAGCAACATGGCATCAAGCATTGTCGTCACTTCGCGGCCATAAAGAAGAATAAATGGCGTGCTCCGTGTAGTTTCCTGCTGCGTCGTATTATAGGCAAACGTCACGTATGTAGAACGTCGTCCCAATTTTTATGATCCACGTTGATGTATTTACTGAGAATATCAGCAATTGTCTTGTTGAGGCGTTCTGTTAAGCCGTTGGTTTGTGGGTGGTATGAGGTAGTTTTTCGATGCTCTGTTCCACTCAACTTAAGCACTGACTTGAGGAGCATGGCCGTGAAAGCGGTACCTCAGTCCGTTATTATAATTCTAGGAGCACCATTCCTCAGAACGATATTTTCAAAAAAAATCGTGCTGTTTTTACTGCGGTTCCACTTGATAAAGCCTTTGTTTCTGCGTAGCGAGTAAGATAGTCCGTAGCGACAATTGCCCACTTGTTTCCAGTATGCGAAGTCGGAAATGGTCCAAGGAGATCCATTCCGATTAGTGCAAAAGGCATGGTGGGCACTTTAACTGGTTGCAACAATCCGGCTGGTTTTAAAGGTGGCGATTTTCATCGTTGACAATCAAGGCACGTGCGGACGTAATGCTTTACAGTACCTGGAAGCTTCGGCCAGCAGTACTTCTGTTGGATTCTGGCAATGTGCGCGTGTATTCGAGGTGGCCGGAGGTTGGATCATCGTGGCAAGCGCTCAGGATCTCATCGTGAATGGATGTCGGGACAACGAGTAAGTGGGCATTTCCGCTGGGGGCAAAGTTCTTCTTGTATAGGACACCTCTGTGCAAGCATGATGATGGCAGGCTCCTTGCAAATATCTTTAGAACGCTTGTAGACTGGCCGTTAAGAAAATTATTAAGAGGAAGCAACTCACTGTCTTCTTTCTGCTTAGACGAAATGTGACTGTGTCGACCACTCCTAAAAATGCCATGTCATCATCTTTTGAGACATCGTCTTGCTTTATAGGCGACCTGGATAAGCAATTAGCATCAGAGTGCTGCCGTCCCGACTTATAGACGACCGTCATATCGAATTCTTTTAGGCGTAAGCTCGAGCGCACTAGCCGACTGGATGGGTCCTTCAAGTTGGTCAGCCAGCAAAAGGAGTGATGGTCGCTGACTACGTGGAAGGGACGGCCGTAGAGGTACGGAAAGTGCCGAGTTGTGGAATAATGGGACTTGGCACGGGAAAGCGTTCTACTTGCAAATGCGATCACTCTTTTGGCTGAGTCTTGCCACTGGACGAGTACAGCGCCTAAACTTACGTTGCTGGCATCGGTGTGGATTATGGTAGGAGCGTCCTCGTCAAAGTGAGCAAGCACAGGTGGTGTCTGCAGGCGCTGTCGTAGACCGTCAAATGCTGCTTGTTCCTCTTCGCCCCATAAAAATGGAACATCGTCTCTCGTTATGCGTGTCAAAGGCGACGCTATGTGCGAGAAATTGGCGATAAACCTGCGGTAGTAGGCCCAAAGGCCAAGAAAACGTCATACCGCCTTCTTTTCTGTTGGCACCGGAAATTTTCGGACGGCGTCGCTCTTGTCGGGGTCCGGACGAACACCTTCATGGCTCACCACATGTCCTAGGAATCGGAGTTCCTTGAAACTGAAATGACATTTCTCAGGTATCAGCGTTAAGCCAGCGGACCGTATTGCTCGAAAAACTAATAGCAGCCGTCTTAGATGTTCCTCGAATGTTGGTGAGAAAACAATGACGTCGTCGAGGTATAGCAGACACGTCTGCCACTTAAGGCCTGATAGAACGGTATCCATCAGACTCTGAAATGTTGCTGGGGCTGAGCACAATCCAAAGGGCAAGACTTTAAACTCGTAAAGCCCGTTGGGCGTAACAAAAGCAGTCTCTTCTCTGTCCCGCTCATCAACCTCGATTTGCCAATAACCGCTTTTCAGGTCAATCAACGAGGAGAAGCGTGCATGCCTCAGCCTGTCAAGTGAATCGTCAATACGCGGTTAGTGGGTATTTGTCTTTCTTTGTCACAAGGTTCAGCTTGCAGTAGTCCACACAGAAGCGCAAGCTGTCGTCTCTGTTCTTAACTGGCAGTACCGGGGATGCCCGAGGGCTTTTTGACGGCTGAATGATATCATCATTGAGCATTTTCAGGACTTGTTCTTAGATTTCTTTGCGTTCTTTCGGTGCCATGCGGTATGGGTTTTGTCGAATTGGTCTTCCCGTCTCTTCCGTTATAATTCGGTGCTTTGTCAGTGGCGTTTGATTTACTCTCGAGGTCGATGAAAAAATATCTTCAAACTGGCCGAGAATATCTAGAAGACTGCCTCTGCGTTGGCGATAAATCTGTGCTCACGTCGACAGGCAGTGGTGTTAAACCGGCAGGCGTCTCTACCTGTTGTACTGCGAAGCACTCGCAGAATTCTACAATTTCTTCGAAGTATGCATCTGTGGTACCCCCTGTAATGTGTCGACGCTCGTTGCTGAAGTTTGTAAACAGGAACTCTGCTCGCCCAGACACTACACTGACGAGACTTCTAACAATAGCGGTGGAGTCCGCTAGGGGGTCAGGCAAGGCTGGTGTGCCTCGCATGGGCTCCGTATTCTACGAAGTTTTTGTTGAACCAAGACTGCTTTTTTGGTGCCAACAGTGGTCTCTCTTGAACTTCAGCAAGTTGCCGACGCTGCTGGTGAGTGCCTCAAACTTCTTTGTTCTTGAGAAGCTTTGCAAACTTCAACTATTGCTGAGCGGGGGAACGCCGCCTCGTTAGCCCTAACGTCACCGGCACCGGCGTCGGGCTCGCGCTTCGACGCGCATGCACAAGTTCATTCGGTAACGCAGTGGCATACATGGTGAGTGGCACAGATTTACCAGCCACAGAATTAAACCCAGAAGAATGGAGTGTAGTCCTGTATGCCCGACAACGCTCACCTTGACAGCAGTCAAACGAAACTGAAGGAACGCAGTCAAGTAAAGCGGCGTCAGCTGCCGAAACGCCAACGTGCAAAATGGAATCACTGCCCAGCGTTTCCTCAAAGCTCGACCACACAGCTCTTGCACGTGCTCGCTTAAAACGACTGCCACGGTTGCCAGACGATGACTTCAAGATTGTCTTTCGTCCGAGTGCGGGCGTAGATCTAGCCCAATACAACGATGGAGAGTTACGAGCGGCTGTAGTCGCCAACAGTGGAAGGCACTCTGTGGTTGCCAACGAAGATCTTGTGTGCACCAATCTGGCCAAGAATATTTTCACCGTGTCCACTTCTTGCGCCGACCGAGTTGCCAACTACGCAAAAATACGAGAACTCACGCTACGTGGTAAAAGCTGGGATTTCACGCGTACATAGATCCCGGACGGGGCACGGGCTGGGATCATCTACCGCGCTTGGCATGGTGAATCACCTCAGGACTTGCTTCAAGAATTACGTCGGGCGAATCCCCCTCTACCAATAGTCCAAGCAAGGGACATGGGGCGTAGTTCACGCTCAGTGCTCATTCACTTCATGGCTGAGGAGCTTCCTCCGTCAGTCAAAATGTTTGGCATCCTCTACGCCGTTTTCAACTTTCGACCGAAGGTAGAAGCGTGCCGAAACTGCAGAGAAGTCGGCCATCGACGAGATGAATGTCCTTTGCCAAATCGCCTCACTTGCTCAAGCTGCGGACAGAAACACCCGGAGGACTATCCCTGCACCCCGCAGTGCGTCATCTGCGGGGACGCTCACAAGACGGGTGACAGGGCATGCAAGCAACGCTCTCAGCGTGGCTTCAGCCGTCTCTGTCGGCCACGGCAAAGGCCGCAACAAGAGCACTAGCAGGAGCAGCCCAAGTTCCAGCTCGAAAGGGAGGTTTTTTCAAGCATCGACGATAGAAATCATAGCAGCAGAAGCAAGAGTCCTGGACAAAACCGTAGCAGCAGAAGCAGGAGTCCTGGACGAATCCGTGGCAGCAAAGGCAAAAGCCCTGGACGAAGTGCATCACAAAACCGCGACATCGGCACCAAACCCGAAAAGGTGAGCTGGGCAAAGCAAGCCTCCTGCTCCTGTTGTATGCTCACTGACGCTAAAGAAAATTCCAAAACTCAGGAGACTATCGAACGTCTAATGAGAGAGAATCCAGAGTTAAAGCAACAGTTGGCTCTGGTGCTGGAACGTTTAAGTACACTTACAGCTGCCCCACCCGCGTCTTCTTCACCCCTATCCATCTCCCCCTATGTCATAGAGCCTGATATGGCAGCCGAGTCAGGGACCAATATTATAGACTCCTCTCAACAGCCAGCAAAAGGAAAATGACAGAGCAACCCGAGTCATCGGAGGATGGTTTTAAAAGCACCAGTGAAAAAATTCGGAAAGAACGCCGGGAACTCAAACAAAAGGTTGATTTAGGCTTTACGCAAATTGCTGAACGCTTCAATGAGACAGAGAGTATTCTAGACGTGTTAGTTGTTCGGCTTGAATCTCTCCCACAATCTCAACCCTCTCTAGTGCTTCACAGCCATAAACCCCTCCTGCACCCTTGCCTCATCTTCACCCTCTTCACTCTGCATATGGCAATAGAATTACCGTGGATTAAAAAACAAGAGAGACAACCTCTCATTTTATATACAGCGGTCTACACGGGCCCCTGATGTCATCTCTGTACAGGAGCCTTTAAAAGCTTGCAAACTCCTCGGCTATCAGGCTGTACATTCGCATCCTAGCTCCCCATGGGCTACCACATATATACAGAGAAATATCTCGTTTATAGCGCATGATCTTTCCGATCTTTGCAGTGACTGCCTCCTTCTTGAACTTCTCCCACGTCGTACAGGACAAGGCACATATTTTATTTTGAATATTTATTCTCATCCTAGAGATGCCCTCACTGCTGTTTTCGAAGCAATCGATAGGGCCGTCCAAATAGCAAACTCTGCTCCCATAGTTGTAACGGGTGACTTTAATGCCCCGCACGTAGATTGGGTTACAGGAAAAACACTCGGAAGGGCATCAGCCTTTTTCAATACATTCAGCAAAACAGGTGCACTCTAGTCACTGACTGCATGCTACCAACACGAATTGGCAACAGTGTGAGCAGACATACCACCCCTGACCTTACTTTCACTAAATATGTGTGACAAGCTAACTGGACACACAGTGGGGTCAACCTCGGCAGTGATCATTACATCCTAACAATTACACTGTTCCATGCCAATTTTCGTCCACAGTTTCATTTAAAACATATTGTTGACTGCGACAAATTTCGTGAAATCCGAGACCGAAACCCGAAAAAAGAAATTCAAGGCTACAAAGACTGGGCGTCTCAGCTTAAACAGGATGTAGCTCTTAGCAAAAAAGTAGCCCCAGCTGCACAAAACCGTGATCCAGTAGACAGCAAGCTACTCCACCTATGGGACGCCTATCAGAGCTTGGAGAAACGATGGCTCATGCAAAAATATAATCGTAAAGTAAAACGCAAAATGTCGCAAACACTCCAGCTTGTAACTGAACATGCGGCCGAACTTTCATCGCAGCAATGGAACCAGATATGTAACCGACTCCACGGTACTCTACATATGAAGAACTCTTGGTCCCTGCTTCGCCATATGTTAGATCCATGCTCCTCGCGATGTGAAAGTGATAAGCGAATTACGAAACTCTTGTTTGAAGTAGAAAAACAAGGGCAAGATATTGAAACTGCTCCTAAAACTACGTATTTCCCTGGCCCAACGCGAGAATCGTTACCTACCTACAATGGGGCTCCCAATGCAGACTTGGATGCACCGATATCAAAGGCGGAAGTTTGGGCTGCCCTAAGCAAACTTCGCACCACATCTACTCCAGGACTAGATGGAATTACTAACAAAACACTCCGAAATTTACACTCCAAGTCAGTGGCAGCTCTTACCGATTACATGAATCAACAATGGCAGCAGGCAGGGCACGCTGCCCCAGGAATGAAACTCAGCTAAGGTGACTTTCATACCCAAACATAATAAGCCGTTATACCTTAATAATTTGAGACTGATCTCTTTTACCTCATGTACAGGAAAACTGATGGAGCATGTAATTCTCAATCATCTTAATCGCCACATGGAACAGGGAAAACTGTTTCCCTCCACCATGTACGGCTTCCGAGCGGGACTCTCCACTCAGGTTGTCATGCTGCAGCTTAAGGAGGACGTGCTAAATCCTACTTTTAAGCACATCACCAGAGCCATCCTCTCATTGGACCTGACTAAGGCTTTTGATAATGTTTCTCACTCCTCGATTTTACAATCTCTTAGTGAACTAAACGTAGGCTCTCGCACGCACAGGTATGTCTCTGCCTTTCTCAGCAATAGGTCCGTCTGTCTACAGTTGGGCACTTTCAAAACCGATTCCTTCACGCTAGGTAGCAAGGGAACGCCCCAGGGATTGGTTTTGTCCTCGTTCCTTTTTTAACATTACTCTCATACCGCTAGCGCGTGAACTTGCCAAACTTTCTTCCATCAATCACTCCTTGTACGCGGATGACATCACCATCTGGGTCAATACTGGCAACCATGGCGAAACTGAATCGAAGCTTCAGTTGGCCGCTGACATTGTTGTTAAACACGCCAATAATATTAGGCTCACCTGCTCGGCGGCTAATTCGGAACTCCTAGTAATTGACTTTAAAAAGCAAGATACATGTCACATCCAAGTCATGCTTGATGACACCCCTATTCGCAGGGTCAATAAAATCAATATTTTAGGCCTTAATATTTCCGACAACGGTTCGAACGCTGGCACCATAAAGTTAATCCGCACCTCAGTTCAAAATACAGCTTCCCTCATTAAGCGCATATCCAATAGTCATCGCGGAATGAGGGAAGCAGACACACGCCGCCTCATTCAGGCCTTTTGCCTATGCAGAATTACCTATTCTATCCCCTACCTCTATCTCTCACTTACGGAAATCGAGCAACTTAACAGACTCATTCGTAATGCCTATAAAACTGCGCTCCAACTCCCTAAATCAACAGACACGCATAAACTACTTCATCTTGGGGTGCACAACACTCTGGGAGAGCTTGTAGAGGCGCATCTTTTCAGCCAATGTCAAAGACTATCACTCACAGAAACAGGGCAGGTACTCCTGCGCCGACTTGGAATCAATGTTTCTGGTCACACCACGGCACAGCACGCAGTTCCCATCACTGTTAGCAGCAACCTAATAATCCCGCCACTCCCCGAAAATACTCACCCAGAACATAATCGGGCGCGACGGGAAGCTTGAGCCAAGCCCCTTCTGAAGCGCTTCCCTCCTAATTATCCCGCAGTCTATGTAGACGCGGCCGAATATGTAGATCATCGAGCTTTCGCGGTAGCCGTCGTAGATGGATTTCAAAAACTGGTCGCTAGTGCGTCCCTTCCAAATTCGACAGAATCCCTGGAAGCAGAGGTGGCGGCAATGCTTTAGCCATTGTTCACTCCTCCGCTGAGTATATTTTTTCTGATTCAAAAACTGCAATACGTAATTTCGCCACTTTCCGAACTCATTCCCCGGCTGCTGAAATTCTTGAATCATCTCTTCCGCCTGATCGCCTCATCACCGTCCTCTGGGTCCCTGCGCACTGTAGACACCCAGGCAACACGGCCGCTCACACCCAAGCCCGAGCACTCACCAACCGGGCTCACAGTGACCTGCCTTCGCTTCGAGGTGCCAGGGATCGACTCCTCAGCTATCACGATATCACGCTATTTTACCGAAATTCTCGCCTAGCGTATCCACCGCCACATAAATCTCTCTCCATAAGTGACCAGGCTTTGGGGCGCAGACTTCAAACAGCCACAGTGACGACTCCTTTTCTTCTCTCGCTTTTTACCCATAGCGAAACCTCGCCTCATTGCAACTTATGTCCTAGCACTAGAGCCGACTTCCAGCACATATTTCTGAATTGTTCAAACAAACCCAAGCCTCCGTGGCAAGGGTCAGAACACCAGGAGCGATGGGAGGCTGCTCTGCGCAGCTCGCAACCGGGTTTACAGCTCCGGACAGTGAGCTGGGCCAGAAGGGTCGCCGAAGTACAGCAGTGTCCGGCCACCTAGAGCGGCCCGAGGGCTCGTCATCATCCAGATTCCACTTCCCCTACCACACCCCCCTTCCCTCAAATGATTCCTTCGTGAATCAATAAAGTTGATTACCTACCTACCTCCGGCAATAGCGATTCCTCGAGAGAGTAAAAGCGTCGATATTTGTGCCACTACACCTTCACCAGTATGCTGCGTGTTACACGTGACAGAGACGAGGCGGCATGACAACGGTGGCATGGTCACGTCGTCAATCACGCGCATAGGCTTGTGCTGCAGCGCTGCGCTATGGTCCGCGGAGAAGGTCAGTACACCATCCGGTATATTTATGATGGCACCGTACTCCCACAAGAAATCCATACCCAAGATGGCCTGTTTACAACAATCAGAAAGAATAACGAAGGTTGCGACGAATGATGAATCCCCGATCTTGATTCGTGCGGTGCACTTTCCGGTAGGCGTCAGCAGCTGGCCTCCGGCTCCTCTAATTTGCAGCCCCGTCCATTCCAATTTTACCTTCTTGAGTTTGTCAGCCAGATTCGCACTCATTATTGAAAAGTCCGCCCCAGTGTGGGCCAGTGTGGTCACGTCATGACCGTCTATTGAAAGTGTAATGTCGGCGGTGACAATCTCGTCTTTCGTCGGTTCATTCGAAATGTGCAGTGCTTCGTGCGGCGGTAATGAGGGATTTTCAACTCTTCGGCAATTCGCAACCTTCCCCCAAAGGTCACTGCTTTTAGTTTCCCCGGCATGGACTGGGAGATCTTGCTCTCGCCATGTCCGTGGTGCTACCTCTATTAGATTGGGGAAAATGACCAGGGGAGGGCGAGCGTGACCGGAACCCAGGAGAAACGTCTCGCGGGATCGTCGTGCTCGTATCAACGTTGCGTCTTCCGTCGGAATAGCGCCGAGGGTAGTGGACGGAAATACTTGATACCCGGCAACGCGATGAGGACAATACCGCACGATGTGGCCTGCCTCCCCACAATGGAAGCACAGGGGCCTGTAGTAAGGGGTACGCCATATGTCGCTTTTATGGAGTGGGGGTCGCGTTGGCGTCGACGTTTCCCTGTAGTACCAAGGCACTGTCGGCGGCTGTTGCTGGTGGTACTGCTGAGGTGGCGGCACGTATATCTAGGCTGTCGACGGAGAATATCTGCATATGTTGGTTTAACTATTTCAGTGTTCGGCTCGGGAAGTGAAAGCGCTTGCTTTATTTCTTGGCGAACAACTTCTGTGACCGACGCAATCGCACAGTCATTCGGTGTGGCGACGAGCTTCTTCCCCTCTTCCTCCACAATTTCGTGTATCAGGTCACGCAAAGAACGCTCGTCAGGTGTCACAGTGGTCACGGCAGTTGCGCTGATTTGCCCGCTGTTGTTTGGGTGGTCGTACTGGCGGTAGCGTAGCTGTAGTACGCGTTCGATGGCGGTCGCCTCCTTCGAAAATTCGTCGACTCTTGAAGGTGGGTTCCGCACGAGACCAGCAAACAGCTGCTTTTTAACACCGCGCATGAGGTGGCTGATCTTTTTGTTCTAGGACATATCGGGATCAGCTCGATGAAAGAGACGAGCCGTGTCCTCAACAAACATAGCAACAGACTCGTTGGGCTTTTGAATCCGTGATTCAAGGAGTCGTTGTGCATGCTCCCGCCTTTCGGTGTTTGCGAAGATGTCCAGGAACTTCCGCCGGAACTCGTCCCACGTTGAGCACACGCGATTCGTGAACCATGTGCGAGCCCCATCTTGAAGACGGGACTCGCACATGGTTCACATACCCCAACTTCTGTGCGGCGTTCCACCCGTTAACGTTGGCTGTGTGCTCGAACTCCTCAAGCCAGTCATCGGCGTCCCATATGTGTTGCCGTGGAAGTCCACAGGAATTTTAGGTGTGAAAACAGTCACCTGTGTTGTGCTTGGGCTCGTCATGGTGGGGCAACTGCTTCCGGGCGTGGTCATGTTTTCCGTCCAAAGACCGAACTCTGGGCTCAGGCCTAACAGGCAGCGGCTGGCGCAGTGAACGGGTGTTTCGACGAGCGGAAGTCTTTGTAGACTAGATCCCGGGCTGTTGGAAGGTGTCCTGGACATGTACCCAGCACCTCCACCAGTGTCACGACGCAGACACAGCAGGAGTCTGATATAGAAGAGCTCACTTTAATTAAAATGAAAGGCGCTCGTAAAGAGGACCGGGCAAGAGCTTCGTCTTCTTTTCTGGCTGCGTGAGCTCTCCTCAGCAGGCTGAATGCGGCAATATGGAGCTTGTGAATAATAACACATAAATACAAGCATCTGAAACTGTGACCCTAACTTTTATCGGCAGAGCTTTCTGAATGTCATATTCACCACTAGAAATTCTGTCGAAAATTTTGATAAGAAATAGTGGTCCTAATGAGAATGACCAGATCGAAGTCTAAAAAATGCCAATGCCGGATTTTGTGACCATCTGTCTATTCTAATGTTTGTATTTGTGCTGGTACAGCTGATGAGTGGGTATCCACAGTTTTGAGAAGGACCGACAACTGCCCAAAACATAAAATGCGATGTGACTCCACTGATGGGAAAATTCTCCGTCGCATTCAGTGAAATCATCCTCGTCCTTGTTTCGTAAGAGGAGCAGCTGTATTTTAATTCTTCGTTGCAAGTCGGAAAAAAGGTCTGGCGGCGTCTCTTTCAGCAACAACATGAACGATCCGTTCACTTCAATTTTGTTAGTATTGAAATATCATTCGTTCCTTCATACTAATATATATCTCTAAAATATACATAAAACTATAGATCATCTCCCCGAAGGGAACCCTGGTGGGATGCGAAGCAGCAGCGATGCGCACGGCGTTGACCCGTTTGAAACCGGCATCGACGCGGGTATCGACGCGGGTATCGACGCGGGTATCGACGCGGGCGTCGACGCCGCGCAACTCTGTGAAGCGTTTACTGAGTAAACGTTTCTTTGAAACGCAAAGACAGGGGAGGAGGGATGCTTTGAAGACTCTGGCGCTTGGCCACTTTGACTCACATCTCGTTGGTGTTACCCGCACGCCGTCTGAATTCTCGAACACGATCGGCGTTCTTGACTCGCAAATTACCGGTGTCATTGGTCTTCCACTGCCGATGCTTGTGTTCGGCTTCTCTGGCTCGCACCTTGTCAGTTGTCACAAAACGAGCGCTCAAAAAGGGCGCGCGGCCAAATTCTCGCGGCGAAATGCCGGAGTGACGCCGCGAGGTCCACGATAAAAAAAGAAAAACATCCAAAGACTCCCAGGGTGCACGACTCTCTCATTCGGAAGCGTAGGTTCGCCGACGAAACCTCCTCGCGTCGGTGGCCGAGCAAGCCCTGGAATTTTCTAGATGGAAAGGGGCGGGGTGAGGCTGGGTTGCGTCATCCGTCGCGGACGGCCTTCGAACCGTCTCGCCCTTCCCCCAGCCTTCGCTGCGCATCGCGCCAACGAAATGATGAGAACTTTCTGGAATCTCGCGCGGAAGGTACTTAATTGAGCAGCCGAGATGGGAGATCAGGGGAAGACGGAAGTTAGCACCAGAGTGCGTAGAGTATCCCGCCATGTAGTCGGCGAAGGTTTTGTCCATAGTGACAAAGCAGGAGAAAAAGAGGATTTTCACCTGAGGGGAGAAGGCTCGAGCTACAGGCAAGAGCGTGTGTCTACCGCTATCGAGCGAAGACGCGTGGTAACAGCTGCGTGTGTGAAGCCGACGTGTTTCCGGCGAAGAAGGTTGAAGCTTGGAGAGTGGCCAAGTAAAGACGCGAGGTTTCCTAGTAGAGAAAATTCGGGGGCGGTCGAGGTTTCCTGGAAGAGAAACTTCGGGGGACGCGGAACGACAACAACGCTGGACTTTGAGTGAGTGATTCTCGAAAGAGTATCATCCAGACTTTTGTTCCAAGAACTTTGGACTGAACAGGTTTTCTATCTCTTTAGTCTTTAAGTGTCTTGGTTGTTCAATAAATGCGACTGCATTGTAGTGCGTATTGTTGTCTGTGTCCGTTGTTTCGAGTGTGGCTGATTGTACTGTGTAGTACGTTGTTTAATTGGTGACATATTGTACTCAACTATTGTGGAGTGTGCATACTTGAGTATTGTTTTTGATCTGCCATTATTTATAATATAATTTTGTTTTGTTTATCAACTCTCGGCTCTGACTTGTTCTTTGGGCCACAGCCGGCGTCCGCTGGCGCGCCAAATAGGGCCACTTTTAAATGGTCCACACTTTCGTGGTGCGGTTTGGGGGGCCGATTCTTCGGCCCTTGGAATTAGCCCGGCGATCGCCTCCCTAATTAACGGGACCTGTGACAATTATTCTGGCATCCACGACGAGGACCTTTTGGTGCACAGTGTGTCTAAAGTAGTGAGAAAGAGCCTTGAGTTGTTGATAGTGCTATCGGAACGATTTTGTGTGTTGCTCAGTGTTCTCGTTAACGAGTGCAGAAGAGTGTTCCGATAGACTGATTTTGGCAGATATTTTTTGCACGCGGCAAGGTTTTATTTGCGAGACACAATGGATCTCGAAAAGTTAGTAGCTCTTGGTGAGAGGATGGGTCTTTCTGGCGCCGAACTACGGAAATGGGTCACCCAGAAGGAGAAAGAAGAAAAACAGAGGGCCAAAGAAGAAAATGCAGCTGAGCTGGAAAAAGGAAGGTTCGCGGTCGAAAGAGCCAAAGCGGAAGCTTGGCAGCTGGCAGCAGAGAGAGGTTGGCAGCTGAGAGGGCCAAGGAAGAAAAAGCAGCTGAGTTGGAGAGAGAGAGGTTGGCAGCTGAGAGAGCGAAAGAAGAAAGAGAGCAGCAATTGAAGTTGGAGCTGGAGAGAGAAAAGTTGGCAGCCGAAAGGGCGAGAGAAGAAAGAGAGGCAAAGGAGTGACAGCTGAAAGAAGAAAGAGAGCAGCAATTGAAGTTGGAGCTGGAGAGAGAAAAGTTGGCAGCCGAAAGGGCGAGAGAAAAAAGAGAGCAGCAATTGAAGTTGGAGCTGGAGAGAGAAAAACTGGCAGCTGAGAGGGCGAAAGAAGAAACAGAGGAAAGGGAACGGCAGCGACAGCACGAGATGGAACTCGAGCGGCTCCGTTTGCAACAGCGAAGTGAAACTCCGGTCCAAGCTAGAGTTGAAAGCAGCGAACGGGAGGACCACGGCTTCCGCTTGAACCCAAGCAAGCTGCTCGTAGCGTTTGATGAAAGGAAGGATGACCTTGACACGTACCTTCACCGATTTGAGATGATAGCGAGGAGCCAGAATTGGCCGGAACATCAATGGGCAACTGCTTTGAGTACTTGCTTGAGTGGTGAAGCCCTCAGTGTGTACGGTAGGCTGACGCCGACCGGTGCAGCCAACTATGCAAAGGTGAAAACTGCTTTGCTGAAGCGATTTAGATTTACTGTGGAAGGATTCCGGGACAGATTTCGGACAGGAAAGCCAGCTGATGGTGAGGCGGCTACGCAGTAACAGGCAAAACGAAACCGGTTTGCCTAATTGACAGTATGGTTCGGATGCTCCCCGAAGCAGAGATTGAGGTTGAAACCACGTACTTCAGTAGGAAGGTTACTGCTCTATGCATGACGAACCCCCGGTACGACCTCGTCATCGGAAACATCGACGGGGCGCGAGGGCCGAATGATCCAGAACGATCGGGAGAAGACCCTAAGATAGAGCCCTCGCCAACCCAGCGGCCGCGAGATACAGTGGTGGAGCATTCCGTGACGGATCACACTCGAGCCCAAGGTGAAGCCTGAGCGCAAGAGACAGTGAATGAGAACATCATCGTATTGAATGAGTTCACGTGCTGGGCAGCTGGACTTACGTCGGCACGACTTCAACCGACCGACAGTGCAAAGGTGACGGAGTCGGCCAGCCAGGCCAAATGTCGGGACATGAACTAGCGGGTGAATAACCGGACAGGATCGGTTGAGCGTCATGACCCGTTAACAATGTCGGAAGTGACAACGATGGCTGAGACGCCGCCTCAGACACCGTCGATGGATAGGGCTTGCCGAAAAAGAACAAGGAAAACAAGAAACGTTTGAGTGAGCACCGCAAGAAAGGACGCAAGCTCAGCTCGAAGTACACGGGATAGGTGTTGAGGTCGAACCGGGATCTGTTTGACAGTGCTATATGTTAAGTTAATGTGGTTATTGTCCTATGTCACTACTGTATGTCGAGTGAATCAAAATTTTTGTTACGATGATGTGATGTACAGTATTGTACGATTGTTGTAAAAACAGAACTTTGTATATTTGCATTGTCTGGAATATGCGATGGAGTGTTGTACTCATGCACATGTGGTTATGTTTCATGTGTTGTGATATTGAATTACAATGTACCACTGTATTGAGTGATCTATTCTGAATTAGACGTGTCATCAGCGACGGACTATGTTACAGTCTTTTAGAGTGTGGAATTGTTCGCGCTCGTTTGTGTGGTTTTGAATATTCTGAGATAATATTCTTAAGGTGGGGGGCAGTGTCACAAAACGAGCGCTCAAAAAGGGCGCGCGGCCAAATTCTCGCGGCGAAATGCCGGAGTGACGCTGCGAGGTCAACGATAAAAAAGAAAAACATCCAAAGACTCCCAGGGTGCACGACTCTCTCATTCGGAAGCGTAGGTTCGCCGACGAAACCTCCTCGCGTCGGTGGCCGAGCAAGCCCTGGAATTTTCTAGATGGAAAGGGGCGGGGTGAGGCTGGGTTGCGTCATCCGTCGCGGACGGCCTTCGAACCGTCTCGCCCTTCCCCCAGCCTTCGCTGCGCATCGCGCCAACGAAATGATGAGAACTTTCTGGAATCTCGCGCGGAAGGTACTTAATCGAGCAGCCGAGATGGGAGATCAGGGGAAGACGAAAGTTAGCACCAGAGCGCGTAGAGTATCCCGCCATGTAGTCGGCGAAGGTTTTGTCCATAGTGACAAAGCAGGAGAAAAAGAGGATTTCCACCTGAGGGGAGAAGGCTCGAGCTACAGGCAAGAGCGTGTGTCTACCGCTATCGAGCGAAGACGCGTGGTAACAGCTGCGTGTGTGAAGCCGACGTGTTTCCGGCGAAGAAGGTTGAAGCTTGGAGAGTGGCCAAGTAAAGACGCGAGGTTTCCTAGAAGAGAAAATTCGGGGGCGGTCGAGGTTTCCTGGAAGAGAAACTTCGGGGGACGCGGAAGGACAACAACGCTAGACTTTGAGTGAGTGATTCTCGGAAGAGTATCATCCAGACTTTTGTTCCAAGAACTTTGGATTGAACAGGTTTTCTATCTCTTTAGTCTTTAAGTGTCTTGGCTGTTCAATGCATGCGACTGCATTGTAGTGCGTATTGTTGTCTGTGTCCGTTGTTTCGAGTGTGGCTGATTGTACTGTGTAGTACGTTGTTTGATTGGTGACATATTGTACTCTACTATTGTGGAGTGTGCATACTTGAGTATTGTTTTTGATCTGCCGTTATTGAGAATATGATTTTGTTTTGTTTATCAACTCTCGGCTCTGACTTGTTCTTTGGGCTACAGCCGGCGTCCGCTGGTGCGCCAAATAGGACCACTTCTAAATTGTCCACGCTTTCGTAGTGTGGTTCGGGGGCCGATACTTCGGCCCTTGGAATTAGCCCGGCGATCGCCTCCCTAATTAACCGTACCTGTGTCATCAGTGTTCCAGGCGGGACGTCACCGTTCACGAACGCGATCGGCTTCGCGAACCCGCAACGCCGGTGACGGCCGGAAAAGGTTCGCGTACATTAGCGGAAAGCATGCGGCAGCGGCGTTCCGCCCTCGGCGTGATCCCGCGGCAAGTAACGGGGTGATGTCCACTTTGCCGGCGCCGAGAGACCACGACCGGGCTAGACGATGGCGCGCCTACCCGCGGCTGTTTCTCGCCGACAGATGGAGAGTGGTGCCGCGGGTGAGAAGATGATGACGAAGCGAAGAGTGGGCTCGAGCGTTGCGAGCAGGGGAAATGTTGAAGCAAGTGAGATGACACGCGGCGATCGGCGACAGGCTAGGGAGAGAGTGACGTCACGCGCGCGCCCTGCGAGGGAACGCATGGCCTATATTTGGCACCACCCCTGTGTGGAGGGACAAGATTACATAGGCTAGTCAAAGGCCTGCTTCGCATCTAATAGGCCTGCATTAGTAGTTGGCCTTAAAATGGTTCAAACTTCGCGTAAGGTAATGATCCCAAGCTCTCCAGCGCGTCTCGAGCTTCTTTTCAACGTGCTCATGAAACCATGCACGTAGTTTCGAGGTCACTAAAATTTTGGAGCGACATAGATTTGCTACCTATACTCCTTTTCAGAAATGACGTGCACTGCTACTCGCCACGGGCGTGCATATGCGTAAAGATGTTTTCGGTCACTTGGCCTGGCTCGTGTATCGAAGAAGTAACGACTCCGGAACAAGCCACTCACGACACAGGAACAGACAACTTGGGCGCGAGTGCAGACAACGTGGTACAAATAGAAGCAAGGTATACAGGCTGTCCCACGGAAAATTTTCATGTTAGGGTCTTTCGCTTGTGTTCGCCATGTAATCATGCCATACAATACCAGTTTTGCAACATGCCGTGTGAACGAAACCACTGCAAGAGCTGCAGGACCATAAAATGTATATTCAAGTTTCA
Source organism: Rhipicephalus microplus (assembly GCF_013339725.1). Lineage (NCBI taxonomy): Eukaryota > Metazoa > Arthropoda > Arachnida > Ixodida > Ixodidae > Rhipicephalus > Rhipicephalus microplus. Next base: position 32,932,564 of record NC_051174.1, read on the forward strand.
AGTTTATTCAAGTTTATTCGTTGCTGAGTACATGAGTACAAAAAAAAATGAGCTCACATAATATATACAGCGTCAGGAGGTCCCAAAGTAAGAAACTGTCAGGGGGACCTCCTGTCGTTAATGGGGTACATAAAAGGTAAGTAACAGCAGCAAAAGCTACAAGTGCGAACAAAAATAAAAAGTGCATTCAACACAGAACAATAAATAGTCAAATCGAAAAAGTTAATTTACCAGAACAACATTATACAAAACTACAAGAATACGTAAAAGCAGGAATTGAAAACGTAGAGATAATAATGAAAATGTTTTATTACAGATGAACGAGGGGCTCAATTAACAGTATGCTTTTCATGTTAAGTTTAAAAGACTGCAATGAATGAGACGACTTAACATGAAGAGGGATATTATTCCAAAGATGAACACAAAAGAAGCGTGCTGTGTATCTGCCATAGTTTGATCTAATTTTAGGTAAAAGGAAGTTATTACGCTATGAAACCTGGTATTATTGCTGTTGACGAAGATATGGAAAGGAATATTATCAAGTGATATTTCGCGATGAATGAGACGGTATGAGATGAGCGACAATCTATGATAAAACAATTGTTGAATGGGTAGGATTCGAAAATGTTGATAGATAGGTGGAGATAGGGGGAGATATCATGACATTCAGGACATAGATGTCATGGTTTTCATGTTATGACTAATCAAATATGTTCTTCATACAGTCAGGCTATGCCATACCAAGTTTAGTATCGATACTGTTATCGAGGTGGCCTGGAGAGCTAAAACTCGTAGGCAGCTGGATAGATATAGATAGATAGATAGATAGATAGATAGATAGATAGATAGATAGATAGATAGATAGATAGATAGATAGATAGATAGATAGATAGATAGATAGATAGATAGATAGATAGATAGATGATAGATAGATAGATAGATAGATAGATAGATAGATAGATAGATAGATAGATAGATAGATAGATAGATAGATAGATAGATAGATAGATAGATAGATAGATAGATAGATAGATAGATAGATAGATAGATAGATAGATAGATAGATAGATAGACATGCTCAAAGTCACTGAAGTTCGCTAAGAAATGCTTGAGATTTAAAATACGTAGCTGGAACGTTAAAATATTATCCGAATGATGTTATTCCATTTAAACAACAAAAATCAATGAACTTGCATTAATACGTAAAACATTACATTAATACTACAAGAAGTGGCGTAGAAAGGGGGGGAGGTCGAACCTTCCCCCCAAAATTTTTCGTTAAACGCCGCCCCCCCCCCCCCGTCCGGCGTTTTCATACCCTTTTTTTGGTCACATCGTGCTGAGATGATTTAGAAACAAAGCGCTGCTTCTGTCACAATATCATTCCTGGGTGCTTCTACAGTGAATAGTGCCTGCGTGCGGAAAAGCTTTTTGCGGTGTTTCTCAAGGCTTTGGCACTCAGTGAAATTTCGGAAACGAATCTCGGCAGCCAGGATTATAACTTGGCTCGGGGATGGGATTAATGCTTCATTGGTGGTCATTCTCTTATACGACGGAACAGATCTCGCCGAAGGAGATCACTACAACCATTTTCACTAGGCAGATGTTCCTTTCAGGAGAAAAAGCCAGACGCAGTTTCAAGGTCTGATAGACCATGATAAGATAGATGCTTGGGCTAGTTGGTGATTGGGAATCGACATATTTGCACAGCGCAAGACTACGAGTAGTTACGTCGTAACTATTCGTAGTCTTGCACTGTGCAAATATGCTGACAGATCACCTTAAGGCATCTTACAGGAGGCTCTTCGTGCGTGTGCTAAGACATACTCAAGGCAAATAACATTTTCATTGAACCTTCGCACGTTCTGCTAACACGTAAACACACACAAACACACACTAACACACATGCATGCGACAGAATATTCGGTTCAAACACCTAACGAAGCTCGTGTGCGTATGTACATTACATTTATACATTTTATTACTATGCCCTAAGCTTAAGGTGCTGCGAAATGTTGTCTAGGGACGAATGTGCAACATAGGCAAACGTGCCAGCCAATCACAGCCTTATAAAAACCTACTAACGTACTCGTCGTGAAAGTTATGCTGATAAATAATAAGATGGTGGTAAATATACCTAAAGCAGCGTAATCAAGAAGGAGAGCGAAGTCGTAGGCGGCTAGTCGCCGATGTTTCTCCATTGTTTGCATTGCTTGGCGTGCGTCATGTCGCAATCACAGAAACTGCATGGTGTGCCCTTCTAGTGATAAAATGGACACACACACACACACACACACACACACACAACACACACACACACACATACATATATATATATATATATATATATATATATATATATATATATATATATATATATATATATATATATATATATATATAGGCATGGTGCTTGAGTGGCCGTAGCGTTGCATATAGTCAAGTAGATCCTCCGTAGGTGGTCACAACGTGGTTTATTTCGACGTTTCTGCATAGAGTCCGCCAAAACCAAAACGCCGAAATTAAACCACGTTGTGACCACTCACGAGGATATACTTGACTATATATATATATATATATATTATATATATATATATATATATATATATATATATATATATATATAGATATATATATATATAGATACGTATATATAATATATATATATATATATATATATTTATATATATATATATAATAGATATATATATATATATTATGTATATATATATATTAATATAATATAATATATATATAATATATATATATATATATTATATATATATATATATATATATCTATATCCGTATGGGAAGAAGGACGCACGTACGAAGTAGTTTTATTGACGTTTCGGCGGCGGGTCCGGCCTTCATCAGAATTTTGATGAAGGCCGGACCCGCCGCCGAAACGTCAATAAAACTACTTCGTACGTGCGTCTTCCCTATACGGATAATCTTACCCGGACCCAGCATCACTTTTGTTTTTTGTATATATATATATATATATATATATATATATATATATATATATATATATATATATATATATATATATATATATATATATATATATATATATATATATATATATATATATATATATATATATATATATATATATATATATATATATATATGACCTCACTAGAAGGGCACACCATGCAATTTCTGCGATTGCGACATGACGCACGCCAAGCTATGCAAAAAATACAGAAACATGAATGGGCATGTTATCATGTAAAGTAATGACCAATATGCATAGTAATCATAATTTTTACAAGTACACAAAGAAACTATGTGCAAGCAATGTTTCACGCAGCAAACAGGCACATTACATAGTGGAATACTGTTGATTATATTTTTCAATGGACACGAAGATTACCTGCGCATCACATGTCGTATTATATGTCCCATGTCTTACCCAATACTTTCGAGAACTGCCAGATGCAAATTTGTGTTGTTGCATTGTCATTCACACCTTTTATATCCGCGAATCTCGTCTGCAAGTGAAAGGTGCCACCGAAAAGCAAAGAGTAGGCAACTGGAGAAAACTGAATCATTCTGCCGTGTTGTCAAAGTGATCTTCAGCAATATTTCTCAAGCAGTTAAACTTTGTCATCATCCCAGCCTGACTACGTTCGCTGCAGGACAAAGGCCTCTTCCATGTTCCGGCTGTCAACTAGGTCCTGTGCTTAGTGCCACCACTTTATACCCCCAAACTTCTTAATCTGAGCTTCCCACATCACTTTCTGTCCCCCCCCCCCCCCTAATTCGCTGGCCTTCTCTGGGAATCCAGTCTGTTAGCCTTAATGGCCAGTGGTTATCCTGCCTCCGTGCTACATGCCCGGCCTATGTCCGTTTCTTCTTGATTTCAACTCTGGTATCTTCAACCCCGGTTTGTTCCCTGATCCGGACTACTCTGTTCTCTTCTTGTCTTTTAAGGTTACACCTACCATTTTCCTTTTTATCGCTCGCTGCGACTTCCTCAATTTTAGCTGAACAGTTGAACTTGATTCCTTAGACTTCGACAAAAAGTAGAGTATAGGGTTTTCACCAAACCCTCTTCTTTTACTAGTGCCAGGGCGGCTCAGTGGTTATGGTGCACCAATTTTTGACCCTCAGATAGCGGAATCGAATCCCTGTCGTATTTTCAATATAGGCGAAAATTCTCGAGGCCCGTGCACTTCGATTTAGGTACATGCTAACGACCCTAAGTAGTGAAATTTCTGGCGCACTCCATTATGGTATCTCTCATAATCATATCGTGGTTTTTAGACGTTAAACCCCATCAATTGATTATTAACAACTGCTTTACTGCTGTTCGGAGAACCTCAATCCAAGAATAACTTAGGTTAGCTTTCGCCATTACCTATCAGCAGATGCCAATGATTTATGCTACACACATTTAGCTGAAGCCGTCTACGTTCCTGGTAAAAAACAGAGAGGATGTCTTCTGCGCGGAATTGTATTTCATGGTGGATGTTCAGAATAGCGATGCCAAGCAATCTTTCATTTCTTGTTGTAGCTATCAGGTACATCCTTGGGCATTTCAGCGATAAAAAAGAGCGTTCTGCTTCAGCTGTGCTCACGGGCAGAGTAGCCAGAATCTTTAGAAGACGGTACAGGCTTTGGAAAAATACCTCTAAGCAATTGGACAGCCACTTGAACTGCAGACATGCTCAGTGTTTCTCGCTTCTCTGGCTTCCATTTCGCAGCCCATTCTGCTAACATACCTTGCAATGCCGAAGTTGACATAATGTTCGAGTACATGTCAGCAAACTCCTCGACAGTGGGAAGAGTGGCAGATTCGGGAAAATTCTGCGGCAGAAGGGAAGAAAACGTTGTTAAGGTGTGCCGGTGCCTTTTAAAGCGCTCATTGAACTGCGCTCTTCATTAGCCTAGAAAAGGCCAGAAATACCGAAAGCCTAAAGTGTTCTTCAACGCTAGCCACTGTCCCAGTTACTTCGATGAATCTGCCTACCTATGACAAGCAACATCCTCATATTCGCCAGTTGTAAATTGTGCACTGGCCGCAGCGTCGCCTTTCGGGTAATAACCATCAAACGTTACCGTACGGCGTTTCGGCGTGACCATCGAGTCCCATAGAAGGGTGCTGATCAACCCAGGACACGAACTACCCAGCAATACGTGTAAACAGCGTATTTCAAGGAGGTGACTTCGCATTTCTAGGGCACAACGCCCTCAGAAAATTTTGGGCAGTGACCCTGAATGCAAGCAACGCGAACATTATCGACAATACATTTCGGGTGGTAATGTTCCGCCTTAAACACTAGCGCTCGTGTCCCGTCAGGCGGAAAGGTTTGCTGGTATACATTTTGTCCGCTTCCCTACAGGCACCGGTATAAGGTCGCGCTCGCCCAGTATGTTACTCTGAGCACGAGACGTCTCGCACTTGTGATTGCACCTATACGGTAGGCTGGTAGTTTCTGTTGCAGTTTGAACCTATACCGAAAGCGTCAATGAAGGCAAGTTAGCTGATGGCAGCAGTGAAGTTGCAGCCACTTGCATCAAATTGCCCGAAATAGACAACCGACAGCCATGGATCGGCCCAGTAGAGCGTAAGTAGACTCGCGTTGCATGTGCAGGTAGTTCTCGTCGGAGTTCACGCGTTCTGAGGAATGAATTATGGTGAACTATGCTCTGAACAACACCGCAGTTCATTCCTTCATCACTGGTGAACCGATCACTCAAGATTTTGTGTGGTTCTAGGCTGCTCCTGTTCGCGCCGGCGTAAGTGCTGCAAATATGAATGCATGTACTAGTTAGAACAGCGTAAACAGGGCATATCTATGCTGTGCGGAGAAATATTCTGTACAGTTCTGAATCTGTTGGCGTAAAAGGAAATATCAGCTGCACGCTTGCAAACAACGTGAAACATCTTGCTGCAATGCTATCATTTCAGGAAGCCGAGTGATAAAAGATACAAAAAAAAAGAACATTCAGGCATCTTTTGTGCATATTCAAGTTTTTCAGTGCATATACGCAGCGAACAAGCTATATATATGTGAATATGTATAGTCTGGTCCTAGGTGCACTTTGGTGGTCACTTGCACCTAGGTGGTCCTAGGTGCAAGTGAATATTTCTCATCAATGAGTATCTTGCCCTCGCAGATAGCACGATAAGACCTCTACGATTGGAGTACTTCATTCCTATCAACAAAAGTCAAATTGCCCCTTAAAGTCTGCCCGAAAAACAATGTTTGCAAAATCGTGTTGCCAACGTCAGCATACATTACAAAAAAAAATGCTTTCTGTGTATCGCAAGCTTGCTTAGATGCGTGCAGTAAAGTAAAAATAAAATGAGGGGACCCTCAAGCTTCACCTTTAAAAGGACACTAAAGGCACCTATTAGGTCGAACTTGATTGTTTAAATAGCGGTCAGGAAACCTCATAGTGTTACTTTTGTGCCAAGGAAGGGCCTATTTTGAAATAAAATCATGTTTTGGGGTGGTCCAAATCAGGTTACAAACTTCAAATTACCCGCCTCAAGAAGCGGACCCACCGGACCAACTCACGTCACTGTTGTCGTGCACAACGTAGCCCGGCTTTACTGCGGTACTAGCAGCAGACTGAAAGCTGTGGGAGCCACAGCAGCAACTACGGCCATTCATCAATTTTATGCCATCAACTTCGAGATTGCAGATGTTTTCTGTTTCAACTGCGCCCCGCTGACACCACCTGTCCCGTGTAACCACGCAAAAATCTAATTTTTCAATCACTCGCGCCATTCCCATAGTAACGTCTGGCGGTTCTTTTTTCTATGAGTCAAACATAAATGAACAAGCAGAATTTTATTGTGTCTCTTGATGCATGGAAGACTTCTTATTAGTGCAGTTGATCGATTACTAGTGATTACTTGTAGGTGATCCGTCTGATCTCATCGGCATCGTTTAGAAGATGTCCTACTGCGGCGCTTGTGTTCTTGTGCATTTACCTTAATTCCTCTGTAAGTAGGGCACTGTTGATAATATTGTCGTGTCATATGTTCCCATGCATTGAGCTTTCACTCTGACGTAAATTCTTATTTAAATTTAGTGTCCCTTTAGGAGTTAAACGTGATAGCGAAATGCGGCCCTGATTGCGCCCTTCAACCAGTAAGTGCATGCTTATTAGTATGTTTTGTTACACACACACTCATACACAAACGCGCGTGCACGCAAGCATAACGTATCTATAGTAATGGTACAGGTTTCCGATCTATTTAACAGCACTCTTATAACAACTTAATGAAAATATTGTACAGTGATATAGTGAAAAGATTCTGTATTATGAACTTGCGCATAGGCATGACACTTGTATTCGTAAATGGTCACATTCTGTCGTCCCTCTTGCGTTAGTGATCTGGCAATTGTTCGACATTAGGGAGCCTTCATACACACGCGACTCCTGCCCGGTTTTAGGGTGGGGATATCGCCAACAATATGCCGCTAGTAGCTGCCAGATATGGCAGGCAACCCACTGGTCACCATAGTAGCCGATAAATTTGCCTGGCTGCCATTTTGATGCTTACTTGCGGTTCGGAGAACGTGATACGCTAGTGAAAAAATTGTGGCCTCTTTAAGCTTTGCCTTTAAGAGTTCAACGCCATAGCGATTTCTTGCCCCTAGTGCACCCCCCACGTCTGAGTAATGATGCGCGCACTGAGGTGTGAGTGGAAATGTGTCGACTGCTTTAAACCAAGAACAATGATGTGTGTGAAACTTCCGAAGTTGTGATGGCATCACTCCACGGTCTTTAAGCGAATACACGCAGTAATGGTGCGTCTCTTGTAATGGGTGGGTGGCTTTAAACCACTAGCTCTGCCTGATGACTCTGTCTGTACCTTTGTAAAGGGTGGGTCTTAAAAACATCCCCTAGTCACGCAATTCGCATTTTTTGACCCCTGACGTAGTTCTATACGCTCCTATCACGCAATAATAATTGCGCAGGCGCACTACTTTCAATCCACTACATGGCATTTGTACAGTGCATTTTTCAGAAACGCTTTCGAAAATCACTGTGGCTTTGTGGTAGGACATCTGCTTCCCATTCAGACGACCCAGGTTTGTTTCTCTCTCAGACTGAAGTTTTAAAGACGATAGTCTTTCTCGGGGACCTTCGGCGAAAAAATTTTGGTCTGTCTGTCTGTCTGTCTGTCTGTCTGTACTTTTGTCTGTCTGTCCGCTCTTAACGATACCTCAAACGGCCGGCCCCATTCGCAGCGCCCAAAAATAGGGAGTTTTAGAATGCCGTTTGCAAGCGCTGCGGGCATAGCGGGCGCCATACAAGTTTTAAAATAGCGTTTGTGCTGCTGCGAATCGCAACGCACGATCGCAGCGACACCGCAGCCTTGAAACCAGCGCTTGTGGGTCATATCCGGGCCGCCATCACCGCCCGTAGCCTCGAAACCAGCAGCTTGCGGGCCACATGCGGGCCGCCATCACCGCAGCGCAATTTCGTATTTTATGCTTGCGGTCCGCGAACGTGAATGCCGACTCGCGCTACGACGCATGCGCAGTGGCAGCGACCACACCGCAAGGGCTCGCGGTGCGCTATTCTAAAACTCCCTATTATTGCTCAAGGTTTAGCGGTCATACTTGTACGATTATCAATTAAAAGGCAATCATTGCGCATACCTGAGGTACCATAACAACACGTTGATGTTTTGTATATGTGCCTTTATACTAGCGCAGGCACACACAAGTAATTCTAAAGAACGTAGCGTTAAACACGCTGCGCTGGCAGTGCGACGTGATGCTCAAGAAAGGCAAGTGTTACCAACGCTTTGCTAAAACGAGACGGTGGTGGCACCTGTCCATCGCTTTGCGATCTACACCTTATAGCCTCCGAGAATGGCACGCATTTTTCTCCGCAGGCGCGCATGCCTTCCTTCGTTTTCGAAGATGAATGCCAGGTGGCGTTCGTGTATAACGTGCCTCTATGCGCTCGTTCGCCTCCGCTGCATGCTTGAGGCACTCCAACGCACTGCCTCCAGAATACCATTCACCGAGTTTTTTGCGCAGAACATCAAATAAATGTTTTCTTCACTCTCTCCGGACGCAAGACTATCGTCTTTCGACGACATTTGCAGTGTAACATGCAGATCCGGAGCCAAGTTTTTATGGTATATATTAATGACATATTTATTTGCACATCAAACAGCCAATAATTTTATTAGTCCCGATAGATACACCGATAATATTAGTATTCTTCTATTTCTGTAAACAAGGCATTGTTCCCACCTGCATGCGTGCCAGCCAGTGGCCAAATATGTCAGAACTGTACACAGCCTTGAAAACTGTTATCTAGAACATTACATGTGAACTAAATGAATGAAAGAACTCAGAAGTCGAAATACAAGGCATTTAATTCAGAAGAAATGAAAAGATACGATTACACGGCTGCTCTGAAATAGCATATTTACTGTCTTTGTATTCATTTGTGATGCTTGTTTTAAACATTAAGCTTGCAAGATTCATGTCTTATGCCTAGCGCTTTGGAACTACAGCAGCTTTAAGATAAATACACAGACGTTGTTACTTCAATACCCACTAAAATGAGAAGAGATCGAATATGCTTCTGTTATGAAATACGTAGCATATTGTTCTCATGAATGAAATACACTGCAAGTAGGCATTTTCAAGTGTACGCACGGAAGAGGCTGAGATAGTCAAGGCATAGTAAACAATACTACAATGTTTGCATTCTCGTAAGGCACACGTCAATATTTTTGAAGCTTCGCGGAAGTTTACTGAAACACTCTGCATACTTTACTCAAGACTTACAACAGCACGAGTTTTACTTGAGTGCCCTGCAATAATCCTTGGATTCTGATTTCACAGATGCATCTTTAAGCGTGAGCGCACATGCGCTCACGCTTAACGTTTTGCTCACTTTTTCCTGGTGTTGATCACATGCAACAAAATGGAGTATACGTTTCTCTCAAGAAACTTGCAAATAGACCTGTGTGGTGCCTTCAAATCGAACACAGTTTCAGCTGAGACAAAACCTTCGAATCGCTATACATATTGCAAAAGATCACTCGTTACAACATTGCTCTACCAGAGAAGGTTATGATCACCCTGAACATACTCTTTTAGGTCAATGAGAGTGTTGTAGTTGCCATCATCAGTTCCCACCAGCATATTTCTACACAGCTGACAGTCGCCAGTTACCTTCAAGAGAGCTTCGACAAGAAATCCTCCAAAGTACGCACGGTATCACACTCCATTACTGTGACATCTTCAAACAAGCCCTCCGGCTTTTCATCATCATCCTCTGACTCTGATGGTTAGTCCTTCAGGGTAGGACCAAGAAGGTAGGTGAGATAGAGGCTACCATCCACTTCATAGCTTGTCGACTTGGGAGTGTGCAAAAACTGCCCAACACATATTATCTTCAGGGCACATTTGACATCGCATGCTGTTGGAACAGGTTTTCTTAGTCGCAAAATAGAGATGTTCTCTATGCAGTCTTGCAGCAGGCGCCCAGTCAGGACGTACCTGTACTTGTACTTATCCAAGAGCTCTTCAGAGAGGCTCAGCACTACCGATGTTGAAATCAGGAGGCCTACTTGAAATGGCTTCCAGTGGGATGCAGTCCCCATTTTCAGGCGCTGCACTGCGTCTTCAGCAAAGTGAAGCACCTGTACCGCTTCTCTGTATTTGTCCTCATTTTTGCTGAGATCAAGCACAGGGTGCTGTGATGACATTAAGCTGTACTATTTCCTCAAGTCGAAAAACCATGCAGTTGCTTTTGCACTTTCAGGCAGGACTCCTCTCTTGATTAGGTACCGAATGGCAAGGGGGGGGGGGCATCTCGAAAAAGCTGAACTGCTATGCTCACCTTGATGCTAGTGCAGTGTTTACATGAATTTTGGAGAAGCCAATCGCGATCATAAAGTCATTCTCAATGTCATGTTCGAGAACATTCTTAACGTTATCAATGTCAATCTCGTTTCCGGGAAGGTTGTGCACTCGCCCTGTCTCATCGCTCAAGTAAAAACAAGTTGACCGCAACAGTAGGGCACAAAAGTTCTTGAACACATGAGCTGCGTCAGCCATAAAGTGGAGTCCTCTTCCTTCCAGATGTGGGTGGGCAACACTGCAGACAGTCTCCGAGTTTCTGTGACTTGAGAACCCCCACAGTCGCCACACTTCTCTATTTGCTGCACCCATATTACTGCTGACGACTAAAATGGTTAGAGATATGCTAGAAAGCATCTCAACTAGGCAAAACACGAGGTCTTTTAGCAGCCTTCTATCAACTGACCTGCCAGTAAAATGGTAGGCAATCACCTGCTTGTACCTTTGGTTAATACCTCCCACCATGAAAACTGAAGCGTGATTGGCCACAACTTCTGGTGATTTTGGAAGCGTTGAACCACCAAAAAGAACATCAGGAGAATGGACACGCTGAAAGCCTTAACAGATTTCTATCTCGTTAATGAAAAGAACACAATCTTTTTCAATGTCCTCCATCAACTCAACCTTGCTATTGAGCACATGAAACACCGCATGCAAAATTCCAGGCAGAACATTAATATTTTGTAACCTGCGAATAAGAGTCCTGTTGGAAGAAAGCGGGTATGACAGTGGCCTCAGTAAGTCGTACCCAGCTATTCCTCATGCATGATTGATTTGGAGGGACGTTTTCATAGCCTTTTCAGACCAGGTGCACCCTTTGGTTGTTTTCCTTGCAAGAGCTCTGTTTTGATCATCATTGAGGAATCCAAATTTCTGCTTTTTTATCTTTTCCTACCCAGAGTTTACCTGCCCTTGCAAGCTTTGAATTGATTTCTTTGCTGTCTCATGTAACATTCGAAGCCCCTTATATTTACGTGCGAGGTCATTGTACTTCTTTTGAAGTTCAGCAGCATGGCGGCATGTAAATTGAGCCATCTCGCTCCTTTCACCTAAAGCTATGAAGAAGGCTGGCTCTGAAAATGAGTAGCCAGTCTGGGATACACCTTTTGGGGCCACCAGCTGGTCCACGACTGTCGATGCATACAGCACGCGTGATGCAATAATGTCCTTATTCTTTTGCTGAACCAATAAATTTTCTTGCTCACTGCTAACACTGTGCGTGTTCATGTAAGGCTCAAGTACAGTGCCTAGTGAGGGAGTGCTTTTTGAACCTTGAGTATCAACTGCACATTAAGAACTAAAACGTTCATCTGGCTGGTACTGTAACAAGTCCACATTTTTAATAACAGAATGCGGAGGGCAACACTTGGACACAGCTACAGCCTGTGCGACAGTGTTTTCATTGTCTTGTGTACCCAACACATGTATCGAACAAGCAGATTCACTTGTCGCTTGGCCTAAAATTACCATGTCACTGTTTTCAAAACTATAGCAGCAAAGTGACTCCGACACCACAGATATATGAAAAGTTTGGTTAGATGGCTTCATTGCATTCAACACAAATGGTGAAATAGCATTTTCATCGTAATTTCTGGCTGGTAAATCCTCCTCATCACTATCGGCAATGAAACTTACAACAACAGCACTACGTGGGTGGGCAGATTTATCACTCTGGCTGACAGGTATATGTGGTCTTGCAGCTTGCAAAAAAGTAGTGCTCAGATGCCTGGCTGATGGATCCTCTTCATCACTACCAATAGTGCACTTGTCATGGGGTTCGCCACAGCTACGGTACTGCCTCTAGCCATCCTCCAGGCTGCTGCTTGTGCTGTCCTAACACGATAAGGTGGACATTGTTGTGGGCAACAAGATGCTGCTCGTGCTATTCCCGCGTGATGAACTGCTCATCGCAGTGAAAGAAGGCAGCAAGAGGCTGCTGGTGCTGTTAGCACTGGGTGACGAGGTTGCTGCAGAGGAAGATGTTGTTGGCTGTATGAGACTGCGACTTGGTGGCTTGCGATGCTTTGGGACAGCTGTAAGACACAGATCTGTTTTATAATCAAGAACTGGTAAGACCTGAGAGAAATCAGCCAATGTTTACCTTAGTACCATAATCTGAAGGTGAAATGGTAGTCCCTAGGAACACTTCTCATGCATTTACCTTATTCTGAATATATGCATTAGCACATTACTTTTCAGTCCCACTGCTGTTCAAAAGCTCTGATAGAGCAGAAAACGCATTTCATTTAATAAAACATTACCCCATATCTTATTTAATTTTCACAAAATTTACATTATGCGTCATGGAAAGTATTTCTATGACACTCAAAAAAAGCTATCGCAGTTAAGCCTTGTCTAGGATCAAAACAGACAACATAGCCTTTTCAGTGCTGTTGCTGTAAAAATTTGCAAACAAGGTCAACATACAATACAACCAAAACAAAATAACTTTTGTGACTTTCATAGATCTATATCAATGCAATCCATTAATACTAAATTTTTATGCCAGAATTATAATTACCTTTTTGCTTTCTTAATTTAGGGCGTTTCATGGCTCTTTATAGTGTGATAATATATATAATAATGTTTTGACAGAGTGTTCCAAGTGTCTTGATGTCATCACGACACTGTCATAAAGTGGTCTGCTCGCCCAAGCTCTTCTTTAAAGAGGCCCATGAGCATAAGGCAGTGCGTGTAAAACGGGAAGTTTTCAGGTACAAGATCCTTTTTCCCCGCTTCTTTTTCCGCTATGTAGGATGAAACTTCAACATGACTCGACAAAATCCGTTTTAACAAGCTTAATATGAGCAACAAACAGTATGTTTACAATACTGCAATTGATTCTGTTGTTGAGATAAATTTATAGCGCTCGCCACAGTTACCCAGGTCCTTTGTGCACCAAACTTTGGGAATCGCCACACGCGCAAGCCCTGTCTCAGGAGATAAATCAGTACTGGTTTTAGCAACCAGTATAGGAAGTTACTTTCTAAAAAGAAGCTGTTGAAGCTATATTGAATGACAACCGCGCTGATATCGCTATTTTTACTGAAACTCGGCTCTCAACTTATATACGGAAGACGAACTTTTGCAAGATAAGCAATCTTTCTCTCTTTTTCGGCACGACCGACTTTATCGTAGGGGATGCAGCGTGATGGTTCTTGTGAACGGTACCCTGATTTCTTCTCGTATTGCGATTGTGACCAAATGCGAAAATCATTGTGTGAACATTTCATTCGCTCATCCGGCTATCAACAAACGGCTATCAGCGTAAAAAGCACAGCCTCTGGTTCTATTCACAAAGTAACATCAAATTCCACCTGCACTACAAGCAACCTAATATACTGTCTCGAGTGTACCAACTGTAAAAAAAACAATATACAGGGGAAACTGGGTGACCGATTGACGTAAGACTGAAGGTCACCACGCAGACACATAGCATAATTCCCCAAAAGCCGTAGCCAGCCACTTCAACCAACAAGACCACAAATTCGACCAAGCAAAAGTTTACATTCTAGAAACAAATTTCCATTCACCACGTGAATGAAAACGGAGCCGCCCACTCTACCTTTTAGTTGGACGTTGAGGAGCTCTTTTACTCCATACCCCACCAAGGCCTCTCTAGTGCACTACGCGAGTGCATTCAATGTTCTGGGGAGCTCAGCTTCCAGAACTCGACCAGCTTAAACAGTGAAAACTTCTCAGAACTTTTACACTTTTACCTGCAATCTACTGCCGTCTCTTCAAACGGGCAACAGTATGCAGAGAAAAGCGGCATATGCATAGGGTCTTCAGTCACTCCGTTACTTTGTGACATATTAGCCCCGCCGCGGTGGTCTAGTGGCTAAGGTACTCAGCTGCTGACCCGCCGTTCGCGGGTTCAAATCCCGGCTGCGGCGGCTGCATTTCCGATGGAGGCGGAAATGTTGTAGGCCCGTGTGCTCAGATTTGGGTGCACGTTAAAGAACCCCAGGTGGTCTAAATTTCCGGAGCCCTCCACTACGGCATCTCTCATAATCATATGGTGGTTTTGGGACGTTAAACCCCACATATCAATCAATCAATACTTTGTGACATATTTTTAGCCTCTGTTGACAAGGGTGTAAAGGCGTCGCTTGCTGACTCAGAAGTCATTAGTATTTTTAGATATGTAGACGACTACTTAGTAGTTTTACCCCATTTGAGTTCCACAGACTTTGAGAATATTGTAGCCATGATCACTCATGTTTTTACCCTTGAATCAGGTGGTCTGAACTTTAGATGTGAGAGGCCTAGTGACAACAGCATACAATTTTTTAGATCTCAAGCTAACCTTCAACAATGACCATGCTTGCTACATGTATAACCCCAGGACAGAGAAGACTCTTCTGCCTTATGACAACGCTCACACGAGCTTGTTAAAAGGGGGAGTGCGATGTCACGTGTGAAATCCGCACAAGCAAAAAACTGCCTACGCACCACTTCAGATAGTCTGAATAATAAGTTACAACGTTTAGGCGCTGCAGGCTTTCCCTCTTCACTTGTCAATGACGTATGTGAATCAGTTTTACAGGACATAAAGAAAAAGGAACCTTAACAGCAAAAAAATAAACGTAGACGAAGACTGCCGGTGACATCGTGCATCCACAGATTCTCCCGCAATCTTAAGCAGATTGCCCATAGGTATGACGTCAGTGTTTTATTCTGTGTCATGTAAGTTAGCTCAGATTTGCCCTATTCTGACCAAAGAAAAGAAAAGATCCTGCACGAAGAAGCATGCCCATCTTTACACCGATTGTGTGACTCACGTAGTATACAAGATACCACTCAGCTGCGGAAAAGAGTACATAGGGCAGACGGTTAGATATTTTATTATCAGAGCACGGGAGCATTTTTTGACTGTCAATAACAATTCTGGCTGGTATCTGGCTGATCACTGCAACAAGTGCAAACGCACCACTCACTTTGATCACTGAAATTTTGTTAAGCAGGCAAAAACAAAGAGAGAAAGAGGGATAATAGAGGCCGCGCACATCAGAAAATCTGGCAATAAATGTATAAGCACGCCAGGAGTCTATCCAAGTGATAAAGAGATGCGGTATCTGTACGCTCACCCATGATGCGTTTAAGATGTTGATATTGCGTGTGCATGTGCTTTGAGTTTTTGATATCACGTGCCCATGTATAAAAGCAGCGTTCATGCTTTTCAAAAAATCAGTTGGAAGTCAGCGCCAGTCCATGTCGTTTATGTGTCTTCTCTTGGCGTCGTTTCTTTGCGCTGCTAATGCTCAGTGTATATCAAGACATGTACCAAATAGCCCACCAACGCATCCTCCGAGAGAGAATGCATTATACTTGTTACATAGGTTTGAATCCCTACACCCCTCGTGAATAAATGTAGCGCGTGGTAATTTGGAATCTCTAAAAGCTGTAGCATTATTTCTGTAGACCTCGGAAACAAAAAAAAGCACTGCACACTGAAATAACTTTGACTAGCATCAAATTCAGAACATATAGTCGCTGCTGGCTCATATACCTTCCTCTTGAGGCATAGTGGTAATCTACCATTCATGATTTCAGAATGCTTACCGGATGTGCTCCTCCCCATTTTTATTCTAGTTACATCAATATCGTGGTTTGGCTCCGCAGTTACTACCTGCCCTAAGTAGACGTACTCCTTTATAGCTTCTAGTCAAGTAGTATGTCTACTCAGTGCAGGTAGTGACCGCGGAGCCAAACCACGAGATTGAAGTAACAAAAATAAGAGTAGCGTGTAGCACATTCGGCATATATTCTCAAATCATGAATGGTAGATCACCACTATGCCTCAAGAGGAAGGTATATAACACACGTATATATGTACACTTAAAAATAAAAGAAAAAATGAAAAAAAGCTGAAACCTGGAGGATAACAAACAGGGTTCAACTTAAGGTGAGGTCAACGCTGAGAAGAATAGAAAGGAAAATGATAGGTGTAACCTTAAGGGACAAGGAGAGAGCAGAGTAGATCAGAGAACACACGGGTGTTAAGGACATCATGGCCGAAATCGAGAAGAAATGGACATGGACCGGGCATGTAGCGCGTAGGCAGGATAAGCACTGGTCATTAAGGGTAACTGACTGGATTCCCAGAAGAGGCAAGCGGGCTAGGGGGAGACAGAAAGTTAGGTTGGCAGATGAGATTAGGAAGTTTGCGGATATAATGTGGTAGCAGCAAGCACAGGACCGAGTTGAGTGGCAGAACATGTGAGAGGCCTTTGTCCTGCATTGTGCATTGTCGGGCTGATGATGGTGATAAACGTGTGCGTGATTACAATATCGTAACGTAGCATTTATTTTCTAGAACTTTCTAGTCGCTGTCCTCTTACCGTTTTCAGCTTCTAACAACGGTTCTGTCCATGACATTGCCTATGAACGCTCACCTCACCAGAAATTTCTTTTGAGCTTCATATTTCAAGAGTTCTTCCGCCTTCGCCCATCACTCCACCTTCCTGCTTTCTTTTTTTCTTCCCTGTTCCTTTTTTTTGTTTCTTTTCCGCTTCTCCTTTCTCATGCAACAGTCTAGGCTATCGTCCCTTGGTTGGCGATCTATTGGCGACGATCCATGCTTTTACCCACTAAACGCGCATCCCAGTACCACTTAGAATCCATATATGATATTCAAAAGTGCGCGAGCCACCCGTTTCTCCTTATTTACAATTGTCGTCTTCTGCTCCTTCCCATTGATAGGCGGTTCTTCGAGAAATAGAGTGAATTCCCTGTTTCGGTCGTCCTGCCGCTACAAAGCTTCTTCAAACCTCCCTCCCCCCCTCTTCCCGCTTCTTTCGGCTTTCACGAGTTTTTTGGGTAATATTGAAAGCCTTGGCTTTGGGGTGCGTCCCCTCTCTTTTCTTTCTTTCTCCCCCCCTCCCCAATTGGGCTCTTTTTTCTTTTCCACTGCCTGTTTTTTTTTTTGTTCCTTTCTGTCTCTTTGAACTTCCGTACCCTCCTTGATGTGATTATGGAGACCCAGTGCAACTTCCCCTTTTTTAACATGGGCAAGAGATTTTTTTTTATTTTAGGAGATCATTACCAAGAGGGAACGCGCCACCGTCGGACACAACGTCACCACTAAGCTTTTAAAACTAACAGGCCAATGATGACAAGGTGCCTTTGATGAAGATGGGTCTCTCTCTCGAAACGTCGGCCAACCTGTCGGAGGTACCTTCACCTGTTCGTTGTGCTATTATTCTAATTTCCATGTAATATTTTCTTTTTCTTGTTTTTCTTACCGCTTTTTTTGCTGTTTTCAACCAGTGTATATGTGATGTTACCTTGTGACCCACTGTTACCTATTGTACCCCCCCCCCTTTTACGTAATGTCCCATCAGGGGCCTTTGAGGGTAAATAAAGTATGGCGATAATGATAATGGCCTACTCATTCAACTCTTGTTTTTGTCATAGCATTTTGTATAGTAACTCGTTTGATGGATCCAAGACCAGTACCTTGTTCAAAGAGGCTATACCACAACGTCGCCATTAGATATGAAAGTGGTTGGATGTGTCAAAACGCCACCATCACACTTTCATCTGTGGATCGAATAAATGGTCACAGATCGAGACTTTCCATGACACTCAAGACTTCTATACAGTATTTCGGTACTTGTGACGAAAAGGGAACAGCGAAGGAATGGCATTTCTTGTCAGCTTTTTTTTTTTGTTGTCTTTCCTGTTTTGTTCAAAGCTGTGCTCCTCAAAATGTGCCTAAAGATACGGGCTGCTCAGTTATTAGTCTCCAAGAATCGATGACGTGTTAGCGCATTAGCAGTGGTCATAGGCCAAGTAACCAAATAAGAATTGCTTGGTTCCCCATATTACAAAGCTAGAATACTATAGCATACTATAGCTCGACACCATCTAAGGTCTATTTGTATGGTTATGGAATAGCTTTGACCCCACATTATAAGCAACGCACCTGCCAACTTGATGAGGCAATTATATAAAACCTTAACTTCATCAATTTTAGCTGCCACACTAAACGCCGTGTGTGCCTCAGGGGGATCCTGAAATTTCAATATAACTGTGAAGTGAATGGCTGATCTAGTGCAAACTTCTAGTCCATTCTCAGTAAAAGTCCTTTCCCATTTAAGATGTCAACAATTCTGGCAGTACCTGGAATTTTAGCAGTAAAAGCGTCCCCATTTTTCCAACCAGTTTTGTAGAGTGCTTTCAAGTACCTTAGTGAGCAACCTTCTTAACAATCTTCCTTGAAGACAGGGCTTTGTACATTACATTTAATTTCAATTATTCTAACCTCAAAGCTACAGCGTTGGATAGGAGTGGTATAAAACACAATCTGCGAGCATGGTTAGGTTCGTGTGACACTAAGTGCGTGGGGATGAAAGCAAGGGGGGCTTGGTGGTCCTCACCCAAGGGCCAGCAAAATCTGTGGATAGTTTGGAAGCCTTCATACACGCACTCCTCCCACCAAGTTCCCTATGAATAGCAACTCATGCTTTGTACTGCCCAACCTCATGCTCGTTCCACTCAATCGATCGCATTCATGACAATTCAAGCTAACTAGCACACACCCACGTGTATCCACTTGTCCTCACCAGAGCTCGCTCATGCTCGCGGACCGTCGCTCACCTTTGCACTAACCTTCATTCGCTTCCTGTTCATACTGCGTCGACTAAGCTTTAATGATATACGGCCCTACAGCCCTGATGTCTTCACACCCTTCGTCAGTCACTCAAACTCTATTACTCGGCTATGAAATGATTGTGAGCATGCATATGCAAGCCCTTTTTAAAAAGTCGAGCTCCAGGGAACTTTCTGAGCCACTATGTGCAGCCTGATATCACTGTACAGCACGGAATCATCGCAGTAGTTTGGTTAGCAAGCAAGGCAGTGGTTGGCAATGCAACAAATTTTTATTATCTTTTGTAGGTTGACAAAAAGAACATAAAGTGGTCATCGGCTTTCAACTACCCTTTGTAAGCGACTCGATAACCTGTCCTTTTGCCTGGCAAGAATATTAAGAGGACTTTTACTGTAACCACACACTTAAGTGAAACTCATCTGAAAGGTAGGCATACGTATGTTTAACTAAAAGCCGTACTTCAGAAGTGCCTAAGAAACTATGTGGTCAAACATGCTAAAGCCTAGATACGATTATGGGCAGGAAATAGTGCGAGTGTCGAAGATTTTGATTTCGACAAACTGGGTTTCCTAAATGTTTACGAGTGTTATTGCTTTTGAACCCCATCAAATTTAAGTCGATATGGCAGGAATCGGACTCACGTCCTCGAACTTGACAAAAACGTCTGGCTCGAAACCCATTGCACTGATTTTTATTCGGTTTGCTTCACTTCAAAGATGTTTACCCGATTTCGCCGAAAATTTCCGATTCGGACTATTGGAAAGACAGATTTCTGAAGATCAGTTTTCAAGCCACAGAATTGAGCTGACAGCTTGGCAGCAAGTGACATTTGTGTAAACTGCAACATAATACAACAATTAGAGGAAACATACAGAGAGAAGCATTTTGACCACTAATTTGTAAGCATGACTTTGTACAGCTTTTAACACTACTTAAACAGCGTGGTTCGAGCTGATGTTATTGCACAGCTGCGATTTCTGCGTTTTTTGCAAAAATAAGTTTGTAAATTGGAGCTCAGCTTTTTCTTGCTACTTTGTGCAGAATAGGTAAAAAAAACGAAGAAAAAACACTGGACCTAATACAAGTTTTTTCCGCATTTGGTTATGATTGTTTTGCGACAGATCTCTTCATTCGGTCATACGGTTGCCTCATGGTATTTACGTGTTTTATGTGCATTTCAACGTGAAAAATAGAGTTGGACGGAGGTAAAAGTTTATTTGAAAATAGAATTGGAAGTCAGGCGAGTTGTTACAAGCCCACGTTCGTGTTGCACATGCGAAATTCCAGATTCATGTTCACACATGCCTTCTGCGGTCCCCTACTTTTTTGTGATGCTGTGTAATCGTAATCTAACGTGATCGCTGCGTGGCAGCTTGCAATACGTCAATCGCATCGCCTACAAATTATGTCCATATGTAACTGCGGTACAGACAGTACTGCGCACGCACGCACGCACACACACACACGCACACGCACACGCACACACGCAGTACTCTCCATGCATACGATGGCGTCATCACCCACCATCTCGCTTGATTTGGGCCAGCCAACGTTTCTTTCGCGTTGGGCTCGACGGGAAGCGAAACAGTCTCACTTCGTCACGACTGTTGCTCAAACATTGTGGAACGCAGCAACCTGTCATGTTCGCTGCGAGCATGACAGGTGACGCAGTGCTATCGAACATTGGCGTGCACCACAGAAAACGTAGAATTCACAGCGTCAAGTTCCATTTGTCGAAATGCAAAAGTAGAGCACGCGTAGCCACTGTTTAGACGGTGGCTGCAGTGCTACATAACTAACGCCACGCGCATGGAGACAACCTGCAACCACCTGAACTGCCTGAACACTGTCGTTGACCACGTTGAGCCACCGGTCCCTCGGTTCAATTGAGAATCAAAATGGCGGCAGAAGAAGTTGGCAACAATGGCAACCGTCAAGACTTGCGGGCGTCGGCATGTACCCTTTCACATGCTGGTATCTGTCTAAAACCGGGCGGGAAGCGCGTATGTATGAAAGCTCCCTATTCGACTTGTTTTTCTGGATACCTCTTTCGGCCAATCTCAACAAGCATGCCCTTATGGTCGGTGAAATGGCAACTGCAGTACTTCCCTTCATTAATGATATCGGGAGAATGAAAAGTTATTCTATGCAAGTGTTGTGGTTTGTTGAAATGGCATTTCATTGAAAGGACATAAAGAGTCTTACAATGCCTCAAAGATGGCAGCACATTATCAAGCGTTTACTGTTTGCTTGATCAACGTCTCTGGAAAAGCGTAATACGTTTTCCGCTACATGGACATAGTTGTCCATTTTTAGAGCTGCTTGAAAGTTTCTGTGTGTATTTAGCGGCGATGACTGCACCTCCCAAATGTGCCTACACATCGCCGAATGGGCTAGTTTTCTTCGTGACAGCTGTCGAAAAAATGCGTGAAAGAGACTTCTTCCACTATGTGTCATTTAGGTAGTGTTTTTTTTTTCGAAGCAGCAGCAAGTAACATCGTAGCATTTTGGTAGGACACCTGCTTGCCATGCGAACGGCTCGACTTCGATCCTCAATAGGCCCAGAAATTGTATTCTTTATCTTATTTCCTTTCTTAATTTTTCGCTCATGG
The DNA here is from genome assembly GCF_013339725.1 of Rhipicephalus microplus. NCBI lineage: Eukaryota > Metazoa > Arthropoda > Arachnida > Ixodida > Ixodidae > Rhipicephalus > Rhipicephalus microplus. The sequence continues at coordinate 32,954,657 of NC_051174.1, forward strand.
ACGATTTTTCGCTCACAACAAATGGTGCCGATGCCGAAGGTGGAATTTCTGTGATACGAGCTCTCTAATGCTATCGCGTAAAATGTTGACTAAAAGCTACCGCTGCGTCAGGGCTCCTTGACAAATAGACCCTAACATAAAAATCATTCCCATAGGCATGCAGTTACAAACACCGACGGAAAGAAATTCGCTCAGCAAAGTAAGCAAGACCGAAATGTAATTATGAATGTACAAAAACATGCTGCGTATGCCTCTCATTCCTCGTTGTAAGTGTAACCGTCCTTGGCTTGTGAAACGCACTTTGCCCCGACGAGGACTACGCCATCTAAGCTTAACAAAGATTAACGATTAACGATCCGATCGGGCGGGTCATCGCATGCAATAATGAGTTTTCGAAGACTAGTCAATTCAATGGTGTGACTAAAGGTAGTTGCTCGAAATGGTCACTGTACCTGTTGTTTACAGTATTTTACTGCGATAGCCCCCACAGTAGTTTTACTTACTCTCTTCCCAACCATAGCATGGGCAGGGGGGGGGGGGGGGGGGATCTCATGACTTTATATACATGTGTCAGCATTTCTTCAAACTACCACCCATAGTAACGTCACAGAGGAAAGCTGATGTCGTGCCCCCCCCCCCCAGGTCAGGTCGGTGTGACCCCCCCCCCCCCCCGAAAAAAGTTTGTGGCTACTCCCCTGACTACAATTGATATGATATTCCTGTTGTAAGGCACATTGCCGTATTAACCCAATCGAAACCATTTGGGTGAAATTAGTTAGTTTTTGTCACATATTACCATTGGTCATTTTAGGACAAAATTAAAATGGTACTCATTTATTAGTCACAATGAAATTATACACGGCATCAAAGACATCCATTTTCAGAATATGATCTGTTGCTCACGGTGGGGGCGATGGAGATCTCAGAGGAATGGACCAGCAGAGAATGATTTTAGTGGTGAAGCTCTGTATAGTCTAACCTTGTCACTAGTCACGCGTAACCGAAGGAAGAAGAGACGAGAAAAAAAAAGAAGGCAAAAGAAATGAATGACCATTTCTCGTCTCATTTCCTAGATTACGTTACTCTGCCGCCAGTCCCCGATTGGCTGCTGCGCCCACTTTTCCAACGAGTGCCTCTCTCAGTCTCCTGGATAGTCGCCGCACGTGGCAGATCATTGGTGGACCATGGATGGAGCAGAGCGGCGGACGCGTTGAAGACGCTCGCGCTCGGCTTCCTTGGCTCGCGTCTCGACAATGTTACCCGCGCGCCGTCTGCATTCTCGAACCCGATCGGGCGCATACACGCGTGCACGGATGGACGGACACATGGACGGATGGACGCTTCTTCCCACCCATCATCATTTACTCCGAGGATATGCTGTGATTTTTCGTTGTTTTTCTCTTTTGCTGTGTGAGAACAACATTTTGAAATGCATTTCTTAAATGAAGGAATTACTTTCTCTGTGTGTTGCGTAGGACACTGCTTCCTAAGCATATTCCTGCTTCCTAAGCATTGCTTCATAAGCGTGTTTGTGAAGCGAAATGTACTCAATATTTCTTTAGTTTTATTCCTTGGTGTATCGCCATTATCGACGAAAAAATGATGTTAAAATGTGACATGAATGTTAAGGGAATGTTTAACTGGTGTGGTAACTCTTTGTGCAATGTTTACGTTTCCTGAACATTTAAACACAACCTTGGACGTTCTGGGCTTCAGATTGAATGAATCACTTATGAAGTGTTCATATAACGTTGTACTTCAAATGTAATTCAAATCTAATTAAACATCTAAGTACAAGGAATAACGTCAAATGCTTCATGTAAAGCTGTACTACAACGTTGTTGAAAAACATGTTTCTTGAAGGTTCTGAATAAAAAGGGAGTGATATTGATATATGTTCTGCTACGTAGGCGTCAATAAGCATTATGCATAGTATCATACATCAATGTATAATAAACAATAAACTACTGTGAATACGCGCTCCTCTTTCATATTTATACCGATCCTATGAAGGGTGGATCAAGCATGTCTTCTTCATATTTTTTTCCCAAGTCTGACTCACCCTTCACATAGTGAAACGGAAGATATATAGCAGGAAATAAAACGTTTTTGCTTGTGCTGTTATTGTCCCGCCACGGTGGTCTAGTGGCTAAGGTACTCGGCTGCTGACCCGCAGGTCACGGGATCAAATCCCGGCTGTGGCGGCTGCATTTCCGATGGAGGCGGAAATGCTGTAGGCCCGTGTACTCAGATTTGGGTGCACGTTAAAGAACCCCAGGTGGTCGAAATTTCCGGAGCCCTCCACTACGGCGTCTCTCATAATCATATGGTGGTTCTGGGACGTTAAACCCCACAAATCAATCAATCAAACTTGTGCTGTTCTTAAAAACACAATATACATTTTTTTTCTTTCATTGTCGAGAAAGAAAACGCTTAAGGCAATATATTTCATGGGTTTGTGTCCACATGGTAAATAACGCTTTAAAAGACTTGGACCACTTTGATTGCCATCTTCACAAATAGCGCAATGCGCTCCTCAATGACGCCTAAGCCATCATTGAGCACGGACAGTGACATACGTGCGGTAACCTGCTTTCCATTATATGGTTACCTTCCCGGAGCCCAATACGGCGTCTCCCATAATCATGTGGTGTTGTTTGCGACGTTAAGCCCCAACAGTTATTGTTATTGCATTATATTTGTTCCCCAATACAACTGTTGAAACAGATTAGACATACCGTATTCATATCAGAAAACCACAATACTGTTTTAGATGCGGAGCATCTAATACTCGAGGCTTGTAGTGCGGCGCCGTCCGCAAGCTTCCTCCTCCTTCTTCCACCATCTGTGCATCCCTTCCTCCTCTACACACCACGCGCGCTTCACTCCTCCACCATCTGTGCGCCCTTCCTCCTCTACACACCGCGTGCGCTTCTCCTCTTCACGAACATTCGCTAGCTGTATAATGTAGCGCGCATGCGCCGTCACGCTTCGAGAACATCGGCAGCTGACGCGCGCGCATGCGCCGTCGCGCTTCGAGAACATCGGCAGCTGACGCGCGCGCATGCGCCGTTGCGCTTCTCCCCCTTCTCGAACATTCGACAGCTGACAGTGCATGCGCCGTCGCGCTGTATATATACTCAAGGTCGGTGCTCGCTCGCTCAGTTGCCGCTCGTCGGTTGGTTTGTACGGCGCGTCGACGTCCGAGGTCGCAATGATCGACGTCCCTTCGACCAGCGCCGGCCAAAGTGTTGGCGGAACCGCTCAAAGTTCGTCGCAATAAATAAACACCGCCCTTTCGCATACGTGTCGTACGTGTTCACTCATTTATCACCCCTCCTACAACCACGTTAACCAATTTAGCCAGCGACCCAAGTAAGTCGCAATTTAACACCCCATTTCACAACCACGTTAACCAATTCAGCCATCGACCCAAGTAAGTCGCACTTTAACACCCCTTTAACCAATTATATGCTCCGCATCCTCCTCAGTGTTCCCCCGAGGGAAGCTGCGGGCAATTTTTTTTTATATTTTAACTCAATAAGTGTTCAATATAACCGGTACCGTGTCCGGGAACTTATTCGGGTGGAAAGGTGTTCGTGCTTGATGCGCGTTCGTGCACGCGATTATTGTGTGCTAGTTAATGCGCTCATGCAAAGTTGTCAAACTTCGGGAGAGGGGATGAGGTTCAGCACTTTCCTCTCTTGATTACAACAATGAAGATAATAATAATAGAACAACAGTGAATAATAATAATAATATTATTATTATTATTATTATTATTATTATTATTATTATTATTATTATTATTATTATTATTATTACTATTATTATTATTATTATTATTATTATTATTATTATTATTATTATTATTATTATTATTATTATTATTATTATTAGCAAACACGGACTTACTTCTGCTAGCCATTTATCGTCCTCCTAAGAATAATGTCTCACAATTCTTGAGCGAGCTAGTTAAAGTCCTACAAGGCCAGGCAACGGCGGATCGAATTGGCGTGGTAGGATCTAAACATCAATACATTGAACTATACCACAGTTAATGTATCTGATTACCTTTCAGTTTTAGCAAAATATGGCTTACAGTCGACCATAAAATCCCCAACACGCGAAGAATGCATACAGACCAGACTTGTGTCTTCCTGTATAGACAACATTGCAATGCGAGCACCAAATTATTGATTAAGGTCTTGCATGATTAAGCGAAAATTGGCTGACCATTGTTTCATGGCCTGTCACCTATGTGGACTGTTGCAACTGCCGAGCGATGGGAATACAGAAGAAAAAATAATAGTAATTTACGGAAAATTGAGGTATTTAATAGCAAGCAAAGTTTTCGATCAGTTTATAGCACAATTTGACTGGATGCAGTTAACTGTGGGATTGAACTATTCCACAGTCTACGAAAAATTTTGTGAGCAGTTACTAAACGTTCAAGTGCATATGTAAAAACAGAAAATTATAGAAAAAATTATTCATGGTTCACTGTAGATATTAGGAGCGCTATTTCTCATAGGGACTAGCTATGGAAACATAGCCGACGGGCACCGAAAAATCAGGATTTAAAACTTGAATACAAAATTGCAAGGAATAGAGTTGTCGCTCTTTTAAGGTCAGCGAAAAAGCGGTATTTTTTGGAACGATTCAACCAAACATGCAAAAATCCACCAAAGACATGGCTCGTAGATGATCTACGAGGCAAAAAGAACACGCTTACTGATCTACTCAAACTGTTTTCCGAGAAACCAGAGATAGTGGTTGATAAGCTCAACCACTTCGTCACGCGTTTTTCCAAGAATGCGCATGCACATAAACGCATGTGCACGCTTAAGCAGTCTGTTCCTGCATCTGCTTATTTGCCCACGCTCTCGAAGGAAGATCTTAGGAGAATAACTTTCCGTTTTCATCCAAATAAGCAACGAGGAGTTGATAGGCTAGCAGTGTCCACGCATGGACGGAACCTTGCAGCATTATCTGGTATACTTCTCTTCATGTTAAATGAATTTTTAACCAGTGCATCGATTCCCGAAAAATTAAAAACGCCAATAGTTAAGCCATTGTTTAAATCAGGGAAAAAAGATGATATAGAAAATTACAGACCAATTTCTATCTTGCCTATACTCTCCCAGACACCAAAAAAAAATTCCGCCATATCCACGAAGTGAATGATGATGAGTGGGCGAAGCTCCGGAGGTAAACCTGGTAAACCATGAATCCTCTGTACATTTTGCCCACTCGATTTTATTACATCGCTCCCCCTAGCGTACGTCGCCGCACTAAATCGAACGACTGCCTTCAACCAATGACACGCGCCATATGTGACATCATTCCTATTTTATAAGATCTCGCGTCTTTCATCAACTACAAGTACCGCTTTCTAGTTTATAACATCTTGCATCTTTTCATCATCAGCTACAAGTACCACCATCTAGTAAACACTACAAGAACTAAACGAGAGGTGGCTACATACAGGAGACGGTACCGCCATCTAGTGAACACTGCAAGAACTAAACTAGAGGTGGCTACATACAGGGGACGGTACCGCCATCTAGTGAGCACTGCAAGAACTAAACTAGAGGTGGCTACAAACAGGCTACAGGGGACGCACAGCCCACGCCCTAAGGAGCTTCGCCCCTAAAAATTTTGCTTCAATGTATGACGTCCTTCTTAAAGAAGTTCTCGGAAATTTGGTTTCATTGCTAATCGCAGTACTATAACATCATTAGAAGAGTTTAGTGATGAAATATATTCGGCCTTAGACAAGAACCTGTTCTGCTGAGTTCTATTTTTAGACTTAGCAAAAGCGTTTGAAACAGTGAACCATACCATTTTGTTGGAAAAGCTATTTCGTTTGGGCTTTAGGGGGCCTTTTTGTGATGTGCTCTATAATTACTTACAAGACAGGTCTCAGGTCGTTATGGGATGTAGGGAGGTAATTAGCAATAGAAAATACATTACTGCCGGTGTGCCACAAGGATCGATGTTGTCACCATTGCTAGTCAATTTATTTATGAATGACTTTCCCTTGGGAATTCGTGAAGCCAATGTGTACCAGTATGCAGATGATACGGTGCTATTAACCCGTCACATACATTATGAAGGGGCAATCAATGCTCTTCAGAGTGAAATTCATAATGCTATGATATGGTTTGCAGAAAACTCCGTAATTGTAAACGAAAAGAAAACAAAACCTATCTGCTTTCGAGGCCCTCTAAAAACACAAAAAATGAATATACCAATTTTTCTTCACATCAAACATTGCAATCCATGCAAATGTTCTGTGGTGGAAAATGTCGAAACATTCAGATACCTAGGCGTACTTTTTCATAGCGGTATGTCTTGGCAGCATCACATGGCCTGTATTCGTTCCAAGCTGGGAAGTGTGGCATGTCTGTTTTTCAATATAAAGAGCTTGGTGCCTCTACCAGTGAAAAAAATGATAGTTCATTCGTGAGCATATGGTCCAGTGAGATATGTGATAACAGTTTTTGCGTTTTGCTCAGAACGCAGGAAAACACGCATTGATAGTTTACTTCGAAACAATTTAAAAAGTGTAGCTTACGGTAGTAAGATAGATGCCAGTACTAATTTTCGGGATTTGGGCTTTTGTGTATTTCAGGATTTGTTTATTAAGACAGTTGTTCTAAGATACAATTGGTGTGATGACTTTAAAGTGCCATATGTAACGCGTCGACCCCTGAGAGAAAAAAAAGAAAAAGTTTTATAGTACCCCGTTTCTCTACCAGATATGGAGAAGCATGTAGAAGTCTATATATTCAAAAAAATTTCAATGCGCTAGCTGACGAATTTTTGTCAGCGAGTTCTAAAGGGCAAATAAAGAAATTACTCGCTGAGCTGTAAGATCACATGGTCTATTTGTTTGCCACGTATGCTTGGTGTCCCTCCATTGTTCCTCTTTTTTATTTCCTGCCTGTAAAAAAGTAATGGTGTTAATCGTTTGTCTATTCGTTGGTGAGGAAACAGCAATAGTTTTGTTACCTTGTATCCACATCGCTGTAACCGGCTCTGCCGGGCCTAGTCGCACAAGTCCTGGGGACTTAGACCAACACCACCTAGACTATTGACAAGGCCCCTCCAGGGAGAGCGTGACGTCACGCTAGTTGCCCACCTGCACCCCAGCCGTCGTCGCCACTCGTTCTCGTTATATCTGCTGTGGGCACTTATTGAAAGCCGGTGTTTCTTTTTTTTTGTTCTTTTTTGTTCCTGCGCGGTATGCATTCGTTTACGCCTGCCTTTACACTTTAGTGATGAAACTGTAATAGTCAGAAATGCATTTGTAGAAGTGGTTTTATTAGGACGAAAGGCTAAAACCATCCTACCTCATTTCTTGTTCAAGGTTTTGATTTTTCTGTCAGCTGCCTTTTTTTGTGCGGTGCTTTGGATGGTGTCATTTCAAAGTCTACAAAAGTTGTTCAGAGTGACATTTGTTGCAACACGCATACATGCCGCACGATAGTCTCAGAGGTATGGCCATTTTCACAAGTCTCTAGCTCAACATCTCCTAGCAGTGATGTGGTAATGGAGCTTACAATGCCACGTTGGTTGTTCGACGCGAGGAACGCCTTTGCATTTTCTCCCTTGGTGAGCTTTTCGACAACAAGCGTTGTCACCAGCACCATGTGCACAGTACATGGCTGCGGAAACTTTAAGCTTCCTCTTGACAAGTTGTCAATCATTGTGTTACCTTCCACATCTATGTTTCTGCTCTCCAGGACGAGCACGCTGCTGCAAAATGCGCATGACAGCTTCTTCAGAGCTGAATGAGCACAATATCCAGCGATATAAGCAACGACCTCCATGTCATGCTCTGGGTTGGAAATTTCATCATTTGAGATGTGAACAGAGAAGTTATGTTGCGATACTTCTGTGTCACTTTCGGTGCTGATGTCTGGCTGCGGAAGCATCAGCAGCTTTTGCAAACGAATTTTCTTTTCAGACTCCAGAAGCTGCTTCACGGAAACATGATATTGTGCACCAGCAAGCTGACGGTAGCGACCGAAGCGATCTTCAAGAGTGTCAGTTTGAAATTTTCACAGCAAGACATACTTGAACTTCAGTTCTTCTAAACAGTACCGCGACAGCTCAACAAGGGAGTAGCAAGTGAGTCTCAACGCAGAATGTGTTTCCCTTGTCAAGCAGCCACGTCTCATGTTGACGCTGCTTCAAGCATCCAGCCGGTCTACCATGCCACTAAGGAAAACCAGCTGTTGATACACCATAGAATTCACTGGATTTTGAAGGGTGTCGTTCAGTCGGCGACCTTTCGAAGAGGTCTTCACGTTGACGATTTTCCACCACGTTGATATGATGTTTATGAAGAAAGCTGTTGAACTGGCACATGTGGTTTCAAGGGCATCGCCACGCGTCTCAAGTGCGTTTGATACAAACGGATTAATGACATTTAACACCAACTTTACATTTTGTCTCTCCATAGGTGTTGGATTGGTTGCCTTGGAATTTAGCTTGTAGCCAAGCTTGAGAAGCGATGTCTGCTCCAGTGCATACAGCTGCCGTACGGCTTCAAATGATGCTGCTTTCATTCTGGGCGGCCCGTCGGGCAATATTCCTGACAGGCTCACTTCAGGAAAGTAAAAGCATATTTCTTCGTTTTTTTTTTATTCATCCAGTTGTTCCTGATGCATTTCAGTATGTGCACAGGGTCTACGACAGAAAACAGAGGCCGATTGTTGTCGGCTATATGAGTATATACAATGCTTACTTCCTGTTTCTCTGAGAAAAACGACATTATTTTCCGGTTGAGGGAATTGTTGTCGGTAATTGCAGCAATGACCCTGAGACCCATAGATTCCACTTCTAAAATTACTTTCTTGCAGAACTCATGTAGAATTTCGGCGGTCATTTTAGCAACAGGAAGAATCTGAAGCACATCTTTGTTTGATGACAAGAGCGACTGAAGCATGAAAACATGAGCGGTTGTGGCTGCCTCTTGAGAATTGGCTGCAGATCCAACTATGCTGCCCCCTTTATAATCGAAGTATGGCTTGATATGAATTTCATCAACCATTAGCGTCACAGTCTTTTCGTGCGGCTGCATGCACTTCACTCTTTCTAGAATGTAGGAGAGGAAGTTCGCTTCGTTTTGCTTTTTCAGTGGATCGCCTCCATACTTAGAACAAACGCGGTGCAGGGTTGAAGGATGGGGTAAAGTCAACGTCGACGCTGATCTGACAAAGTTATAGGCGTGCGGAGATATGGAGTGCAGGATGCTAGAAAACACTAATGTTTCAGCACTGTAGCGACGAATGGGGGCAGCGAGTGCGAGAGCTATTTGCTCATTTAGCAAACGAAACAAAGCACTGTGTTCTTCGGTCGTGTCACTGTTTTGGGACAGTTCATTCAATAAGGAGCCGAAATGCTGCAAAACTGACGCTGTTTTCGATGGACTTGCAACTTCAGGCGTCTCAGTCATGTGGTTTTCCAGCTGCTGGAGCAGTGAGGACAACGTCCGGATGTCGCGCACTGCGTCTGGAACTGCGCCTCCGCAAGGTAATGAAACCAGCTTGATCATACCTGCTGAGACTGCAAGTGAGAGATCAGCAAGCACAGTGACGGAAAACCTCAGGCGCGGTGAAGGATTATCTTCGATACGGAGAAACATCACACAACGATCGTTGGCCTTGATGGTCCAGAAATCATTACTGCATACAGCAGAGAGCTTGCCTCTTAAGTGTTCCAAAGAGGACACAGCATTTCTCTCCTCTTCGCTTTTTTTTGCGCATATAGAGTCCTTAATCGCATTGCTCAAAGCCTCGTCTTCTATTCGAGCTCGTTTCGAGACAGGAGATTCTCGACGATTGCGATTCGTGCTCAGGTAGGACGGACAGTTCGGAAACACCGATGGTATAGCATCTGACACTAGGCGCACCCTCTCACTGTCGACTGTCAATGTCCGTCCCGACGCTGCGTCGAAATGTGACAGCTTTGTGATGAAGTCAGCCTCGAGGAAGTGGAGTTCACAGACCTGCGTCAAGCATAACAGTGGCTTCATTACTTTCATACGAAACGGGCTAATGGGAACTTTGACACGAACCTGAGTATTTCTGTTCTATTTTACCGCACTGCCCTACCTGAAGCGCGACAAAACTACCATCACCACTCACGATACTCGCTCTGTTCAACAGTAACAGAGCCAGAACGCCAGTAATGCGATAGAGCCGGTAAGACAACAAACTTCAGCAGTTTCTCACCTTGGGGTGTATGCTTGGTGTGAAATCCTTTCGCGGAATGGCTTTTATCTAAGACTTCTTCCGAGCTTCATCCTTGGGGAATGCGAAAACACGCACTTTGGAACCACTGTCATAATTGCCGCGGCACCCGGGAACACAACAACGTCCCATGTCGCACTGATCGATGTGTAATCACAAACTCACACATAGAACACCAATAAAATAGGACACGTGGGAACGGACGAAGACTCAGAGCAGTGCGATTCAGCACCAAGCCTAACGCAGTCTAACCAGCGAAGCAGGTAGCGATGAAAGGCAAACCTGTCGTGGCTTGTCCGCCGTTTGGGGTAAAAAAGTGCGCGGGGTGACCAACACCACCACCTGAGCGACGGGTCCTCGGCCACTGGACAGTCGGTGATATGTCCGGGGAGGGGTTGAGGCTGCCACCCAGGATCCGGCGAAGGACGACTCTTGCGACGCGTCTCACGAACAAGTAGAAGATTCGTTTAATTTACATATTTGCAAGAGAAGTACATTGCAACGAGAGCGTACAGACGCGCCTTTCCATCACAAGGGCCCAGAGCGCACTCGAGACGAGCGGGCCAGTGAAGTCCAGAGAGAGAGCACTGCGCACTCCCGACACGCTCCTTTCATAGCCGTCCGTGCACGCGCTAGACGCCGACTGTGTGTCCCAGCGACGCTGATGTGCATTTCCTGCGGCGCACACAGACGCCTCCCACGTTCCTGCAGGATGCGGACAGCGTTTGACCGTTACGCCAATGAGCGTCCCTTGCAAGCCACCTCCTTGCTGTGCCGGTCATAACATCGGACAACTAGCGTGACGTATGCCGTCTGTAGAGAGGGGTATGAACGGGCCTTGTGAATAGTCTAGGTGGTGTTGCTTAGACAGGGCCGTTTCTTTGTATTCCTTATGGATGTGTAAAAGAAAGTATTATTATTATTATTATTTTCTATTATTATTATTATTATTATTATTATTATTATTATTATTATTATTATTATTATTATTATTATTATTATTATTATTATTATTATTATTATTATTATTATTATTATTATTATTATTATTATTATTATTATTATTATATCAGAGATTTTATGTCCCATAACCTCGATACTACTATCAGAGACACCGTAGTGGAGGGCTTCGGATATTTTGACCATCTGGCGTTCTTTCACGTGCACTGACGTGGCACAGTAGACGGGCCTCTAGCAATTCTCCTCCATATAAATGCGAACTCCCCCACCGGGACCAAGCCAGAGACCTTAAAGGGGCCCTGAATTACTTTTTCCGAGTAACAATGGAATGAATCACTGGAAGAACCTCACCAATTCAACGCCGCAAAAATTTTAAGAATCCGTCCAGTGCGAGTAGAGTTACAAAGATTTGTCGCATGCTGAAAATTTCTTCTCTCATCCCGATGAAAGCGCTGGAAGCTAAGCGGGGGGGAGGGGGGATGGCAGGGGCAAAGAGAAAACGTGCTTTGTGACCTTGAGCACGTTTTTATTTATTTTTTTTTCTTCGAATGCACGGCTTTTTTATTGTGATTGCACTCCCACATGGACAAGTCATGGCCTGCCCCGCCGCGGTGGTCTAGTGGCTAAGGTACTCGGCTGCTGACCCGCAGGGCGCGGGTTCGAATCCCGGCTGCGGCGGCTGCATTTCCGATGGAGGCGCAAATGTTGTAGGCCCGTGTGCTCAGATTTGGGTGCACGTTAAAGAACCCCAGGTGGTCTAAATTTCCGGAGCCCTCCACTACGGCGTCTCTCATAATCATATAGTGGTTTTGGGACGTTAAACCCCACATATCAATCAAACAAGCCATGGCCTCTCACGGCGAACTTTGTAACGACTGAGCGCGCCACGTTCAAATCAGCCAATGGCTGGTGGGCATTCTACGAGTGATTTTTAAGCGCCTTCCGTCATTTGTCGTGAGAAGAGACAGCAATTTTTAGGTGACTTCGATAGTTTATTGTGAATTCCCGGCTGCGTGCTGCGCGATAATATTTGGCTCGCGTAGTCGGGAGCCATTATTACCAATAGGCAGCGTTTTCTGGCCGTGCTCAAAAAGTTTCGAAGGGCCCCTTTCAGTTGAACAGCCTAGTACCCTAACCGCTACACCGCCACGGCGGATAACAGAGAACAAAACCATTACAATATATTCTCTGTACACTTTTCATAATAAATATTCTATAAACAAATGCCTTCTATAATAAAATTTGAGAAAAATTCTGGTGGCCAATTTTCAACAGGAGTCAACAATCAACAAGCTCATTGATACTTTGATCAATCAATCAATTATATGATTGATATGAAACCCAGAGGCGGAACTGTGTTCTTTTGTATACGGTGTAGGTGCACGTACTTTCTTAGAGTTAAAGAAGACAAAGATAACCAGTAGCCTTGTTAAGAAACATAGCTCTGGTTCACTGTCACTGGATTTCAGAAAAAAAAAATATCATGGCAATGTTGTAGGCTCGTGTGCTCAGATTTGGGTGCACGCTAAAGAACCCCGATTGGTCGAAATTTCCGGAGCCCTCCACTACGGCGTCTCTCATAATCATGTGGTGGTTTTGAGACGTTAAACCCCACATATCAATCAATCAATCCCAAAAATTAATATATCAATGGATATATTCATTCAATTATTTAAGTGAAGGTAGCTACTGAGGAAATATTACTCCTGATGAATTATATGAATGATTGCCGTATCTCTTAATACTCCAAAACTTTCCCGCATATTTCATGTTATTGTTATACATTTATATTGAATGCGTCTATTTTATTCCTTACTTCAGTCAATGCTATTGCGTCGGTTCATTCGCATGACGCGCTTTTTTCTTTCCCCTTTAAAGCACTGTATCACTCATGACACAGTTGAATCACATCACTTGCCAAAACCTTGCCGTATTCATTCATTTTCAATTTTTTTATGGGCGAAGCTCATAAGGGCGTGGGTCTGCCTATACCTTGTATGTATGTACGTGACCACCTTCAGTTTCCCCTTAGCAAACTGCCCACTATTTCGTCCTGCCAAACATACCACTATACGTCCAATCACCGACCGACACTTCACCGACTATAAAGCAAATACTGTTTAGAAGTAGCCAATATGAAATGCAAGATGGTGGTGTACGTATTCAAGTGCGCGTTAAAGAAACATAGATTGTCCCACTGCACGTGACCACCTAAAAAGTTCCACCTTTGCAAACTACCCGCTACGCCCCATCTCCGATACACCACTTCACCGACCATAAAGCCGTTATGATGACGGTGGAACGGAAGTAACGTATAGCTACCACTTAGGAATAATAAATTTTCTTGTATAAATACATACAATGTTTCTCACGACTTCGATGATGTAGTGGGCGATATTCGCGGATAGTTCATGGTTTAGCGATGAAACCCTCCAGCGCTTCGCCCCACTCATCATCATTCACTCCATAGGCTGTGATTTTCATTACTAGAACTTAAATATGACGTTCCGTCAATGCTACTAATAGAGAAGCACCCATTCACTGATAATGTCCAGGCGTAACCAAATGAGATCTAGCACTGCAATTATGAATTTCCTTTCCACGGTTTATTTCCATCGAGCGGCCTTAGTGTTACTGTGATATCGTGTGGGGTTCACGTCCCAAAATCAAGATATGATCATGAGAGACGCTGCACTGGAGGGCTCCGGAAATTTTGGTCATGTGATGTTCGTTAACATGCACTGCCATTGAAATGCGACCGCCGCGGCCGGGATCTAGCCCACGACTTTCAGGTGAGCTGCCGAGCACGCTAGCCACTGATTCACAGGGGCAGACCCCCGTGGAATATCCGAATAATCACTAACAGGTACATTCTTGGCACACGAGTAATAATGATGCATGTAGAGAGTGTTTGATTTCTCTGAAATACCGACGGGACTTTCGTGCGTATATGTGAAGTCAAAAAAAAAAAGTGAAACAAGGTGCTATGAAAAAAAAAAACACTTGCCGAAACCCGGGATCGAACCAGGGACCTTTAGATCTTCAGTCTAACGCTCTCCCAACTGAGCTATTTCGGCTGACGGCCTGCTGGGGCGTTAAGTGTCTTGCGGTGTATAAACTCTACGAAAAGTGTATTGCGACATGTTTCTATATTAGGACGTTCTGAGACAGGCATATCAGCGCTTACAACTTTAGCCGACCTTAATAAAACAATTGTATTGGTATAAAGTTATTCCACAGCGCACGCCGTGGCGTGAACTCGTTTTGCAATAAGGAATCACAAGCAGCGCTTATTTGGATTTGTGGTGCGCTTTGCTCGGACATAATTAAAACAGAATTTCTTATTTACGTTCCCCCATAGACTTCAGGAGGCAAACATTTATATTCCCCAGCGGGTACACGAAACTCACCGCTTGGACACACTCAACCAAGAATATTGATTGGTGGCGGCACCTCGTATGTCTTCAACGAAGCTTGTTTTCTTCGACGTTTTTTATAAACATGCTGCGCTTGATTTTGCCTGAAGTCGCGAACGTGTGAGGCGTAGAAAATACATAGCCGTGGTTTGTAAGCAGTTTAGAAAGGTATGTGGTGTTTATATTACTGCGTCAACCTTCTAGAGCTTGTTCTCTAAAATCAACGTTACTGGATGGAGCCAGTTGGGAAACTGCATGGGCTCGCCACGGAAGCGGCGTGGCCGCTCACAGTCTCCCAAAACGCGGGGGCGCTGCGATCGCTTTGCGACCTGGTCATGTGACGAGCTTCGTGCGTCGTCTGCTCGTCGTCTGTTCCGCGCCCCGTCTCCGAAGGACGGCGCAGCGTTTTTGGAGCACTTCATATCTCAAGGAATCTTGTTAGCGGATGCATATTGAGAGCTTCCTGCTACAACCACTGCATAGATGAAGGTGGACACAGCTTGGAGCTCTGAACGAAGTCTGAGTGGTTCTTTTTGCCACGTGCTGATGGTGCTGACTGCATTCCGCAGGTGTTTCGATGTGATGAGCTTGTGCTTGCCTAATGAATAGGTGCCTCCGAGAGCATAAACTGAAATTTCCTGAAAATTTTTTTGAGATCGCATTGCTCGTGCAGTCCTTACATTGAGCGTTTTCTATAAAAGCATGCTCTTATTTGAAAGCGACAGTAAGCGTTCTAAATGAAACAGTCGCGAGTTCTGAAAACTTGCGCATGTTTTTATTGTATACAATGCCGCTGCATTTACGCTGCGGTGCGTTATCTGTGTGGCTTGTCAGGGAGAATAATACGATGATGTATATCTTACGAGACAACTCACTTTTTTTTTTTTGGTTCCCAGCACAGCAATCTTTTGCAGAAGAAACACGTAGTTACAAACAAATTTTAACAGAATGGTTCGTAACAGTCGGCTTGTATTTTTTAAATGCATACCGTTTGTAAGTAGATACAGTTTTTAAATTGTGCAAATTCAACTATTTTATTAAGTGTACTTAAGTAAAGTGTGGGATTGGGCTAGTTGGTAATCCATATAAAACTTCTAGGCGCGTAAAACTTCAGACAACTAACACAAGAGACGAGGACGAGCGCAGACTTTCAACTGATTTATTACTACTACGACACACATATATATGTTAGAAAGAAGATAAGATCACTTGCTTAAAAAAAAAAAAAAAAAAAAAAAAAAAAAAAAAAAATCAAAAGGCGAAAAAAAAGTTTTACGCGCCTAGAAGTTTTATTAAGTGTAAAGATTGTTTTTCCGATTGACAATTAAATGTATCGAATGTGCATGACTAGGAACACGGAATGCCAATCGAGTGGATATGAATTAAGGAGCTTGGAGAAGCTCCTTCATCTCTTCGTCACCTCTTCATGAAGGGAGGAATGCAATCGAATTAAAAAGAACAGCGTCATTTTAGTTTGACACTCGAATACCCAAATTTCGAACCAATGACATGCGTCGCCGGTAAGCTGGCTGTGTTCTACGTGGGACTCCTGCTAGGTTATTTAATGCTGTTCCGATGTTCCCGTGTCCTCATTACAGCCCTTAATTCACTGAGATCTGTGCATGTTGCTGTGCAATAACTGTAAGAAAAGCCACCAAACACATTTGTTCAAGTTCCTGTTTTTTTTTTTACTTGGCAACATTTCTATGTTAAATCACTGCGTAGTTTATTGGTGCGTAGTCTAGAGAAGTTTGGCTTTCTTTTTTGTAGAAGACACCCTGCCAGAAGCACTCAGCTTCTTACAAACATCTCTCGTAAAAAAGTGCATTCTCAAAACAACGTATGAGTGTACAATCTCCGATGTCAGGATGTCCTTATGAACTGAACAACCAACGCTTGGAACATCGCAGTCTTTGATGACATCCAGCGCATCCCAAAACATGTCGGCGCACAGATGGTTTTCTCCTAGCACGAGAGACAGTTTTTCTTCGACGCGTTTCAACATTGTGTAAAGTTCTGTAGAGGGATGCTTGAGGCTTCCGTTCCTGAATTCTCTTGCCAATGTCAGTAGTGAAGCGGGGAATTTAGTGTTTGTTGACTGGATGCTGCTTATGCAAGCAGCGCAGTTGACGTGCTTCAGAAAAGAATGTACAATGTAGCCGCAGAGGTAATATACGACGCACTCCTGTACTGCTGGCAAAGCATATCCGTGGTCCGGAAGCGGTGTCGGTCCCGAGTGGGATGCTGAACTTATTCCAGGCAAGCAAACCTCGGAAATCTTTGCGCTGATTGTCTCACGCAACTTTTCATACGTTGCCAGCTGCTGCTTCTTCCCTTGCTTCATCGTCTCTTGCACTGTGGCTAGTATTAAGGTTGGCTCCTCTTGGACATTGCCTGCAATCGAAGCCTTGACAGGTGTGTACAGGCTCAGCAACCTGTAGATATGGGAAAAGCTCAGGATCGTCGGATGGTCTTCGTCACCTCCAAAGCTCCTGGTGATTCCGAAGAACCTCTGTAATGGTAGTAATAAAGCCGTACGTCAGTTCACCGTATGTATCTCTTTCAGAAGTCAAAGTACGCATGGCGTATGGAATGCATAAAGAGGATTTATAGAGTGCAAGTCTCAGGCGGGAATTGCACATCTCACATAGAGATATGACGACTGTTTAAAACCACGCTATGCTTCCTCATAACCGTTTTGTTTATTTTCCATGCAATGAAGTAAGTGCGCAGTTTTATGGAATTATGCTAATCTCACCTCCAAGGGGTCTTGATTAAGCTTGCCTGTGAGCACGTAGCGTGCACCTTTAGCAAGGAGGTCATTTGTTAGTTCCAAGATAGATGACAAAGTCACCCTTAGAGACTCCATTGTTACTTGAGATGCGAACATGGCTGTTCCTTTCTCAACGTGGTTTCTCTCTGTCAAGTCCAAGATAATCATGAAATCTTGGATGATCTAGAAAAGGGAAAAGTTTATGTTAGACATTACTTTTTTGTGCAAGCTAGCTCTTACATGCAAACGTCGACGCCTATAAAAAAAGGGACCTTTGAAGAAAGGCATAAAGTTATTTTTAACCTGATTTTTTAATGAAACATGTGTGCCACTGAATGAAAATGGAAGCTGGTAATACTTGAAATCACGCTTGCGGCGTGTCGCCTTCTCATCGACGTTTATTTCAGTTATCTGGAAGGAGAAGTTCTAAGTTCCAAGACATTTATTCGTCGTCTTTCTTTCAATAATACCTTCCTTCAATTACAAAATAAATGTCTACTTAAACTAGGCTTTTGTTGGTGTAAATGTTTGTCGGCGTTTTGTATTTTATTTATATGCCCAGTGCCTCAGTTCTTGATTAACATTACCTATTGCGAATGTTCTTCAAAAGTAGCACATTTTATCGCCCTTGCCTTAATTTCCTTGGATGTGCTCCTTATCCCAAAACGAGGAAGCTTGATGTTCAGGGCATCAAAAAGGTCATTTATGATGCGGGTAAACGCGGCTGTCCCCTCGCAGTCTTCCAGGCCATCTTGCTTGAGTCTCCGGTACACATCAAGGCCGATAGCCGTACTTCGGCTGAGCAGCTAGGGGACAGAAAACGTATAGGGGCATTTTATTAATCGCAAAAAGACTTAAGGAGAACACTTCACAGTACCAGTTAAGTTTGTGTTTCACATGTGAAGAATTTGCCTAAATAATCAGGTAAGCTATAAGTTCTTTCAAAAGCAGCTTTTCGTAATCTTACCTGTACTGCGAGCTTCACACTCATTTTTCTCATGTTGTCAGGGCAGACGTGTTCAGCGGTAAGCTTCGGAACAATGCGGAGTTGCTCTTTGCCGTCTACTTCTTGCAAAACTCGGTAGTGGTCATAGTTTATGCGATGTTCACCAATCTATGAGCAAGAAGAAGAGAGGGAAAAAAAAAGTCCGTCAGTCGTATGTAGTGCTGCGAAGAAAATGTATTTTGATTGGCACCGCGACACTATTTATTGCGATATTGTACTGTACGTGGTACTTACCATGCCATATTTGTGTCGAAGAAGATGGTTTCTAATGCATTTGACAATGTGGGGTACATCGCAAAGGAAGTAGAGGCTTTGATTTGGCTCGCATGGGTGCTGAACTTTGTGGTTTGCTGTGTGAAGCTTTCCTGATATGCCAAAGTTGGACCACATTGCTTTGTTCGTGCTGGCGCCATCACTGATTACTGCGACGACTATGGCGTTGTGTTTGCGTAGCTGCACGATTGCATCAAGAACTATTTTGGCGAGCACGTGTCCGGGGGCTGCGTTTTTTGTTGCAAAACTTGCAATCGGTTGAACCCATGAGTGGAATAGAGGCACAAACATTGCAACCAATGCATGATCAGCAGTAGCTGCTGAAACTTCACCGTCTCCGTAATTTACGAACCCATCAATCTTGTATGTTTGACGGTTGAAAGCTACGGCTTGGCGTACCTTCATTTCATCTATTACTAGTGTGCCGTAACACTGGACTCCTTTCATAGTCTTCATGAAAGCCCCTATGCTGGAAAGGGAGAGCTTATTAAAGCCAAACTCACAAGGCATTCCTCTTATTATTTGTCGGAGCCTAGTCGAAGTTGGAAGAGGGAGGATTTTCATTCTTGACATCAAGCGGTACACACGTGGGCTTGAAATCTTCAAGAGAAGGCAACTCAGCAGCCACCCACAGTCATACCGCACACCTCTTGAAGATTTCGCTTTCATCGACTGCAGTGCTGTCCGAAATGCAAGTTGCTGCAGTGGTGGAAGTTCAGCTAAAACCTCGCTCAACAGTGCATTGCTTGGATCTGATGACAACTTTTTTTTCAAGCTTAGCAGGTCCCTCTTGTATTTCTCCCGCAGCACTGTTGCTCTTATAGTCTTCTTTCTTAAATTTCTCAACAGCGCAGATGGCAAAGGCACGTACTTGCTCTTTCTTGAACGTCGTTTCTGCCTGCACTGCAAGTTCTTTTTTGCTTTCCTGCACTGAACGCATAAGGCTTTCGCCGACAGCACTGCACATCGCTTGCTTCTCCATGTTCTCCCAGACCTTTCAGCCGTCTTAGAAGTTGATATTAAAGGACATAAACGAGAATCAAAACCATTGCAGATACCCAGGCTCTCAATGAGATGAAGAAAGGGCGCTGCGTCTTTCAAGGTGGTAAAATTGAGCTTGTCACTGTTAATAAAGGTGTAAGACGATTCCGGCACAAGTTTCCCTTTAGCGCTGACAACAACGGTCGAGTTTTTGTTTATAACGACAGCTCTTTCAATAAAAACTACGCCACCAATTTCTTGAAGTTTGTAAAAAACAACACGCTCATCCGTGTGTTGCACACACCATGCTCCATACACGGGCAAGTCTTCTATGCCACCAAACCAATGTTCACCTGTGGAGCTTTCTTTCATGATGACTTCCATGCTTTCAGCATTTGAGGCAGCCCTGTTTTCGTGTTCAAGCATTTCAGTGCACGTCTCACTTTCACTCTGAAGAACTGGGGTAATGTCATCTTCGGCCACTAGCACGCTTGCTGCATTTGTGCCAACATTTTCTACACAAAGCTTCAAATCAAGCTCAGCGCAATTAGCAAAATGCCGCGGTACCGCACCTTTCTTCAGTTCCCAGCGTCCTCGCGGAATCGAGACTGTTTCGCCATTCACAACATGCTGGAAGGAGGTGCAAATGTCCGCTTCATCAAAGTGACGATCACATATGTATGATCTTTGAGTAACTTCGAAGTTTGCACGGCCTGCCGCATTGTTCCACTCCCTCAGCACATTGGGGTCTTTCGGTGGCTTGAAAAAGTGTCGCTGCACGAAGGGCACTTCATTTGACGTTGCCGATGAATATCCACTTCGACAGCCTGGCACAGCACACCTCGGCATGCCGACCGTTCTCCCGAAGGGAGCAAAATTCAACCGCGAACAATTGCTTGCTCAGAGTCACCGTCCGCTTTCTCTCCAGAAAGCAGAACAGCGTAAACATTATCGTCTGCTCTGTCATGGTTGAAATTTAATGCATAAGGTCTGTTACGAAACAACGAGCCAGCCTTTTTTTTATATTTAGGTTACTTAACGTTACTTAATTTAGGTTACTTAACCATTATTACCAGCAGGGAAAAAATCGTCTGCAAGCGCAGGCCCTGCTAGCCGCGTCGCTGCTCCGTCTGCTCCGCGCGATGCCGGCTGCGCGGCGGAGAGGTCACGTGACGTGGTCGCAAAGCGATGCCAGCGACACCTGGAATGGGCGACGATTTGCGGCCGCCTCCTCGCGCGAGTTTTCCAACTGTCCTCATCCAGTAACGTTGTCTAAAATCTAGTAAACAACAAAGGCTGCAAGAAGTTTGTTGCACTTGCAAACGATAGATGACGCCACACGCCTAATGTTTCTCAACTTTTCAGTTGGCACATGGTAGGGATGTGGGTTTCGGAGTGCAGCTATATCCTTCGTAAACTCGGTGCCTTCATGCTTGTTGTGAAGTCTTGCGTAGCAACGTTTTCAAATATGTGTGTCAGAGTGATGGACAAAAAAATGTAGAGAATTCTCTTAATAAAACACGTTGTGGCCTAGCTGGTCACATATCCTTAAAAATATTGCCATGCTGCATTAGACGAGGACAAGACCAAGAAACACAGGACAGAACGGACGCTGCGCCCGTACTATCGTCTACTTCTCGGTCTTGTCCTAGTCTAATGTAGGGCTATACTGTTACGTTAGAATTGTAGGGAATATTTTATTGAACCAATCGGAGTGAGTACGCGTTGACTGTAAGTTGGCGTTGGCAACCGGGGATTCTGGCGTTGCCCACTGAAAGGGAAACCGGCTCGTACACCACAATTGTTTATGACCATGAAAATGTACTGCACAAACTATGGCAACTAGGGCGTCCACAAACGCACAAAAAACGTGTTTTTTTTTTTTCCTTTCATCGAGATAAGGAGAAAGGGACTTGCATGCAGACCTGGCAGTATCGAAACTAAAATAGGTAAATGTACTTAATTTTTGTGGTAATGGGTGGTGTAACGAATTATTTTGTGGACTTTAAATTTGTTTACATACTGTAACACTGTGCTCTAGTGGCGCAGCCTAGGGTGGCACATAGGGCCCATGCCCCTCACCCCCCACCCTCATATTTTTTTCCCATGGCATACAGAGCACAAAATGACACACGTCATCTGTCTGGCGCCCCCCCCCCCCTCTTACAGGAAAAGGTGGTCCCTCCCCTCTAAAAAATTTCTACCTCCACCCTTGCTTCACTCGAGCGTTTTTGTGGAAATTACTCGATATAATTTCGTAATTACTTATTATTAATATTAGGCATTCTTATGGCATATTGATTTCACAAAAAAAATAAGAAGCGAAGTAGAAAGGAAGACCTTATCTGAGTGCCAAACTTGAAGCATGGGATATAAGAATCTTCACCGAAAAGCCTTGTAGCATGTGGACTCAAAGCCTTGCATAACGTTTTTGTAAGGTGACGACCAGCGAAACTGAAGACAACAGGCTTAGATGACGGCTCTGCGCTCTGCTAAGTCTTGGACAGCTGAGCAACGGGATGCAGCGGTTTCAAGAGCACGACCTATCACAGGCGGCGTTCCTTCGAGTCAAACGATGGTACTTTCCGTTGTTCCGATTCCCACCACCCATGAAACAAACACAAGAACACGCTATTTAAAAAAAAACGTATAAAACATTAACGGCTATAGACCTAAAAAAATATTAACTGATTCTGTAACGTAATGGCTATTGGACTGTCGATGAGCTCTGCGAATCGCACACGAAAAGTGGGAAAAAGCTCGTCGGCACAATATGGAGCTTATTACTTTTTTGGATGTTTTCAGAGTTTTCTCGTAATAATTCAAAAATAAAACAAGCTACTATGACTGTTTTTCCACCATGTTAGGCCGGCAGATAGGAAGTTCTAGAATGAAGTGACTGGAAAGAGCAATTCCGGGAGACCTATTCAGTTTTCTCACATTTCCTGTGTCATTCGTCATGCAGGAAACCGAACAATCAAACAGCATCAATGGAATACACGTTCATCCACACATGTCACCAAATTGTGACATTTATAAATTTCTAACGAGGAGTTTACTCGCTTTCCTTATGAACCGAATAAAATTGTTCACTCATTGAGACCAGCGCCATATGTGCCGAGAAAAGGAAAAATGAACGGCTACTTCAGCTCACCACATATATCCAGTTTTATAGCAGAACACGTCTGTTTACTGTTGAAAGAATGATCCACTTGAACATGCAAAGGATTAAAACGTGCTTCATAAATGGTGTTTACATTTATGCTGCAGAAACAGTCATGCTTGTCAGCAGCAATAAATCTTCCAATGAGCTTGTAAAAGTGGAATTATTAATAAAATATAGCTCTCTATTTATGAATGACAATAAATCGCAATTGCACTCACAGGTGAGGTACATACATTGTAGACGCGTTGCACTATATGTGTGAATGACAGGCCGACGTGATTACAAGCAAGAAAGTGCTCTCTCGCATTCGTACACCCACATACGGGCTGTGGCTCACACAAGATATATATATATATATATATATATATATATATATATATATATATATATATATATATATATATATATATATATATATATATATATATATATATATATATATATATATATATATATATATAGTACACGAATACCACAGACAGAAAGGAAACCGAGAAAACTTGACCAAATCTGAAAAAATAAGCATGAAAAATTTGGCATCTAGGACAGACATAACAATAAAACCCGCTGACAAAGGAGGAGCAATTGTAGTCCTTAATACAACCAACTACCTACAAGAAGCATACCGCCAACTAGACGACTCAAGATTTTACGAACGCCTCCCAGGTGATCCGACAGACGAATACAAACGTATCGTATCAACAGAATATATATATATATATATATATACACACATATATACCAAAAACAAAAGTGATGCTGGGTCCGGGAAAGATTATCCATATAAGGAAGAAGCCGCACGTACGAAGTGATTTTATTGACGTTTCGGCCGTGGGTCCGCCCTTCATCAAAATACTGTTTATGGCACGAGTGCTGTTTATATACATGTCCATATCAATAAGATACAAATATGAAAACCGGCATGAAAGCCGATATATGGGCATATATATATATATATATATATATATATATATATATATATATATGCAGGTCACACAATATGAAGGGCACCTAATCTATGAGTAAAAAGATATTGCTTCCATGCGCGAGCACGTGACGAGCACGTTGTTTACAAATAAAAGATAAAACGCATAAAATATAAAGCACATAACATGAAGAGTAGTCCGACCGGTAAAAGCAAGGGAAAAAAAAGACAAAAACTATAAAACACTAATAAAAATGACAAAGACGTTACAAAGGTGCTACGTAATCAACGGATACAGACAACGTAGTGCGACTTGCTGAGCAAGGTTGAAAAAAGATGGACAGGGTGATACAGGTTACGCAGATAGGCAACTAAGTTTTCCTACGTTTTCATTCAGACCAGATGCGATGGCGTCGAACCTATAGATGAGGAATGATTCACGGGCTTCTCTATGATAATTTGAGCGGAAACCAGATTCTAGTGATGTGACTTGTAGATTTTCAAAAGAGTGGCCAGGGAGGTGCACGTGTCTTGAAATGGGCAAGTGGGGCAAGGTGTTAGCATGAGATTTATGGTTGTTAAAACGCAGTCCGAAAGGCCCTTCTGTTTGACCAATGTACTGTGTGATGACCAATGTACTCTATCACACAGTACATTGGTCATCAGCACAGAAAGCTTTCGACAGCTACTGTAAAGTTATCAACCATATTGCCAAGGAATGACCCGAATTCTCCTTGATCTACGCCACCCTCATCCTACCAAGGACCAGAAACCGCCGACGATGGCACCCCAGTGAAACTTTCGTGCGTTGCTTCAACCGTGAAGCGTGTTATTTTAACGTTCTGCTAAAAAATTTGTGTCGCCGCTCTCGACTGGTATCTTTTTTTTAAGTATGCACGTACATGCGCACATGCCAACAGGTCACCAGTACTGGTTCCAACTTTTCCTTAAAAATCAAAGGCAATCTTGACTGCGATTCTAAGAACGTGATATACATGATAGAATGTGCGCTATGTGAAATACAGTACATTGGTCAAACCGAAGGGCCTTTTAGACTGCGTTTTAACCATAAATCTCATGCTAACACCTTAAATACCCCACTTGCCCATTTCAAGACACGTGCACCTCCCTGGCCACTCTTTTGAAAATCTACAAGTCACATCACTAGAATCTGGTTTCCGCTCAAATTATCATAGAGAAGCCCGTGAATCATTCCTCATCTATAAGTTCGACGCCATCGCATCTGGTCTGAATGAAAACGTAGGAAAACTTAGTTGCCTATCTGCGTAACCTGTATCACCCTGTCCATCTTTTTTCAACCTTGCTCAGCAAGTCGCACTACATTGTCTGTATCCGTTGATTACGTAGCAGATTTGTAACGTCTTTGTCATTTTTATTAGTATTTTATAGTTTTTGTCTTTTTTTCCCTTGCTTTTACCGGTCGGACTACTCTTCATGTTATGTGCTTTATCTTTTATGCGTTTTATCTTTTATTTGTAAACAACGTGCTCGCGCATGGAAGCAATATCTTTTTACTCGTATATTCGGTGCCCTTCATATTGTGTGACTTGCATATATATATATGCCCATATATCGCCTTTCATGCCGGTTTTCATATTTGTATCTTATTGATATGGACATGTATATAAACAGCACTCGTGCCTTAAACCGTATTCTGATGAAGGCCGGACCCACGGCCGAAACGTCAATAAAATCACTTCGTACGTGCGTCTTCTTCTTCCCCATACGGATATATATATATATATACATATATATATATATATATATATATATATATATATATATATATATATATATATATATATATATAGCTCAGTGGTTAGAGCATCGAACGCCTATTCGAAGGTCATAGGTTCGATTCCTGCTCACGGCTGGTTATTTTTTCATCCACTTTTCTTTTTTCTTTCTTCTTATTTACATTCATTGGTTCTAATAACTTCCCCTGTACATTCCTTGGCATTACTGTCTGTTAGATCTCATTAATATTGTGTTAAAACACGGAAAAACGAGCCCTTAGGTATACACTTCTTTCCCTTATTTCATTGAACGAGGGTCTCGTACTGGCAGACTTGGTGTGTTTAGGTTGTATAAGGGGGACAATTAATCAGCTACCCGCTCATAATAAGTTCACGTGCTACGTGACGCCAAACATGCGAATACGAGTGTTTTCACACTCGTTCTTTGGCTTATAGATGGCGCTGACGGTCACTCCTACTTCTAAATTCACATATAAACCCAAAAAAGTGGATGGAGGGAAGGCCGCTGTGATAGCTCAGTGGTTAGAGCATCGAACTCGTTATTCGAATGTCGTAGGTTCGATTCCTGCTCACGGCTGGTTATTTTTTCATCCACTTGTCTTTCTTCTTTCTTCTTATTTACATTCCATTGGTTCTAATAACTTCCCCTGTACATTCCTTGGCATTACTGTCTGTTAGATCTCATTAATATTGTGTTAAAACACGGAAAAACGAGCCTTTAGGTATACACTTCTTTATATATATATATATATATATATATATATATATATATATATATATATATAAGTCAAGTAGATCCTCCAAGAGAACGGTAACAACGGAAGTGTTTAATTCGACAGTTTCGGCCAGAGTCTGGCCTTCATCAGGAGTCATGGTACATTCTGTTTGCGCTCACATTTATAGTATTTTGGGTAAAAAATGAGAGAGAAGGAACGAAAAAAAAAAAAAAAAAGAAAGAAAGAAAGAGTTTGAAAAACGAGAGAGGAAAGGATATCCAGAAAGTTCCAGGTTCCACTGTGGTTCGCGAGTGGCGTCGTCAGTGTGTATTTTCTTAGTATTGCGTTCAGTGCAGTTTGGTGGCGGTCCCTTTATTGTAGACGGGGCCTGGCTAAGGTAAGGGCTTGCGTGTCGCGAAAAATGCTTTTTTTATTATTATTTTTTATTTTTTAAAGACCGTCACTAATTCGGCGTCGGGGACAGCGTTCCGAGGCTCCAGGAAGTCGGCGCGGGAGAAAATGTTTCTTAAGGCGCTGTCTGTCGTTTTGAATGCTATTTTGCTCTGCGAATCCGCGTTTGGGGGTTTTAATTGTGTATGGGGTGGCCCTTCTATATGTCGGGCTTTGTTGTCGAAATGCGGGAAGGGTTTCCAAACTGCGAGAAAGGACGTTTGAAGTGATTGCTATTTTGTATTGGGAAACCGCGTTCGGGGCGTTTAGTTGTGTATGTGGATGTCGGGCTTTGTTGCCAAAATCGGGGAAGGGTTGCCAAAAGGCGAGAAGGGGCGTTTGAAGTGATTGCATTTTGTTCTGGGAATCCACGTTCGGGGCTTTTAGTTGTGCATGCGGTGACCCTTCGACAAGTCGGGCTTACAACTATTGTTCGGTTATTCAGAGAAATAGAAATAGACGACAGTGGTTCACTGAAACACGCAAAGATATTTGTAGTTGTCCAGTCCTCGTCGCCGCCACAGTGCCGCGAAATCTTGAACTGTTATGATTACAATTATAAACTTACATATACACACATACACCCCCATACATATGCGCATATGCATAAGTACATATACACATATAAATGCATATGTATATATTATAGTGCTTTGATTGCTGCAAGTGTACCCGGACTTTCATTTATGCCTTTTTCGAGGGTGTTAAATCGGTGTATGAGGTATGATTCACGTTGTTCACGTTCCCGGTTTGATTTAAATCCTGTTTCTAAAAGTGTGACTGACAATTTGTCGAAGGAGTGGCCGGGAAGGTTAAGGTGTTTTGATAGAGGTAGATTCGGCGCTGATTTCGCGTGGGCTCTGTGATTATTGAAACGAATCCTAAAGGGTGTTTCCGTTTGTCCGATGTATTGCATGCCGCACACGTTGCATTCAAGTAGATATACCACATTAGGGGAATCGCATGTTAGATTTCCTCGTATGTTAATTGAAAAGTTGGATTGTGTGCTGCTTGCCTTGCTTGTATCTCGCATCGCTTTGCATACAAAACATCGAGGCTTCAGACAAGGTCGGCATGAACTGTCGGAAGTTGAAGTATTGATTTGGGAGTTTACAAGTGTGTCTTTGAGGTTGCGTGTTCGTCGGTAAACGACGCCAGGAGCCGATGGGAATGCACGTTTTAGACGTTCACTTTGTTCCAGTATGTTGTAATGTCGTTTAAGGATTTTGTTAACGTTGGGGAAATTCGTGCTGTATGTTAAACATAGGTGTGTCTGTTGCAGGTTGTGTTGTGGTGGCCGCTTCATCAGAAGGTCATCACGCTGAAGTTTTCTAGCTTTTTGAATAGCGTCATCAATTACATGTGGAGGATATTTCTGTTTTTCGAGCACGAGTTTAAGCTTTTGTGAGCTCGCGTGGAAGTCAGTGTCTTTTGAGCAAATTCGCTTAAAACGGTGGGCCTGGCCGTATGGAATGCTGTTTTTACAATGGCGTGGATGATCACTTTGGTAATGGAGGTACTGTTGTCGATCTGTTGGTTTGCGGTAGAGGGTTGTGGAAAGTTTATCATCTTCTATTATTATGGTAACGTCAAGGAAATTTACGGTTACTTGTGAGTAGGTGTGTGTGAAGTGTATGTTTGGATGCACAGTATTGTAAGTATCGATAAAGTTTAGCAGTTCATCCTCGCTGTGAGTCCAAATAAGAAAAATATCGTCAATGTACCGCCTGTATAGGAGTGGTTTCAAGGGAGTTTGGGACAAAAATTCGGTTTCTAGTTCTCCCATAAAAATGTTAGCATAGTTTGGTGCGAGTTTGGTACCCATGGCGGTGCCGCTGATTTGTCGAAAGTACTCTTGGTTGAACTCGAATGAGTTCAGTTCTAATACAAGTCTTGTGAGGCTTGCGATGGCAGAGAAATCTGGGGTGTCAGGTTGTCTATGGTTTGTGTATGTGTTTTTTAATGCCGCTATGCCATCATCGTGGGGAATATTTGTATAAAGTGAAGACACATCAAGGGTAACTAAGTATGAGTGTTTCGGAATGCGCAGGTCTGCAATATCTCGAAGAAAATGTGAGGTGTCTTTTACGTACGACCCGAGAGTGCACGGAATGTGGCCTATTAATTTGTCTACGTACCCTGATATGGGCTCGGTTACTGTGCCTATACCTGAAATGATTGGTCGGCCTGGATTACCGGGTTTATGAATTTTTGGGAGTATGTAGAAGCGCCCTGGACGAGGGTGTACTGGCCGCATTAATTTGTGCTCACTGCGTGTTATTCTTCCCTCGTCCAACAGCTTCTTCAGTTCTGTTGCTACAATACGCGTGTATTTCTCTGTCGGGTCCCCTGGGAGGCGTTCGTAGAATTTTAAGTCGTTTAGTTGACGGTATGCTTCTTGTAGGTAGTCGGTTGTATTTAGGACTACAATTGCCCCTCCTTTGTCAGCGGGCTTTATTATTATATCAGTCCTAGATGTTAGGTTTTGCATACTCTTTTTCTCGGATTTTGTCATGTTTTCCCGCTTTCCCTTCTGTCTGTGATACTCCTGTAATATATCTTTCTGGACCGCGTTAATATATAAGTCCAGACACTTGTCTCGATGACTTTTTGGTGTCCAATCGCTTGTTTGGTGGCGGGGAGTCTTTGGAATGTTAGACGGCTTGTCCAAGAAATATTCGTGCAGCCTCAATTTTCTAGCGAAGTTGTCGAGGTCTCGGAGTAAGTGAAACTCATCGAAAGATTTTCTAGTTGGGCAGAAGTTTAGTCCTTTAGATAATAGTTTTACTTCATCAGTTGACAAACTCGTGTCTGATAGGTTTATAATCGCAGCGTCGTAGTGAGTGTTGATAGGTGTTTTCTTGTTTGTGCCGTGAGTTTCCTCGTGGGTGAATGTGTTGTAGTCATACAGTGTAGCGTCTGGTAGTGTGGGGTTGGAAACATTGTCTCTTTTAAGTTTCTGTATTTTAGTTTTCTTGACCTCTTGGTATTTATTCTGTTCGAACTCTGTTAGTAGGGTGATTTCCTCGTTTGATAAGTGGTTGTTGTCGCGCAGAATGGCGTTGGTCATGTTGGTCAGTTTCTTTACTTGTTTTTCACTGTGGTTGATTGCAATTTCTGTTAGCTTGAGTGATGCTTCTAGAAGGACGTTTTGCCATGCGGCCTGGTTGTTTTCGTCGAGATTTGTGGCGGCAGGGGTGATGGAGAGTGTCATTCCTTTGGGGGCTATTCTAGCATTTAGGTATACTTGCAGCGTCGATCTATGCATTGCATGTCTGATTCGTTTATCCGTGAGTTTTCTTACTTTAAGAAAAGTGGCACTGTAACCGGAGAGCAGAGAGCTGGACTTACAGATTGGAAGTCAGTCTTCTTTTGGGCGCGGGGACGGCACTGCAGAAGTCCGCAGGTTGTAGGTGTGTTGTGTAGGCCTTCGTCGTTGAAAGGATGATCCGGGCGTCGAGCTGCTGGCAGGCGTTGAGCTCCGAGCGAGCGTTGAGGGCAGGATGTCCGTGTTGCTCGATGTTTCTTTGGGTGGGGTCGGCAATAGAGCAACACGCCTCTGTTGGTCGGCAGGTTTCACCTCTTGGGAAGGTGCGGTACTGCTGTCGATGACGGTGGGCTGTATCGGGCGTCGAGGTGTTATACTTTCAACGATCGTTGGGAACTCTGTCGTGGTGTCAGAGGTCTGCAGTGCTCCGGGAACGTGTTGGTGACTTCTGGTTCCCTGGTGATATTCTTCTGTTCGCATTTGGATGGGAGTGGTAGGTTGGGATGACCACCCCGCGGCAGGCTCGAGGTTCCCGCGATATATTGCCCCTTTCAGCGTTTGAGCAATGAGTGCTACCCCCATGAAGCTCGGATGTAGTCCGTCCGCAGCAAGGAAACGTCTGGCTGGCAGTTGGTCGAATTCATAGTCGATGTATGACACCTTGCCCGGTTTCCGGCAGTACGTCTTGATTGTCTCATTAAAGTGACGAGCTTCCCTGTTGAAGCGGTGGACGAATTTCTCGTTGGAACGTTGTAGGCGCCTGTTGGTGGATCGTGGTGGCACACATGAGACAATTAGTCTGTCAAGTTCCGGGCGTCTTTGAAGAGTGTTATTTACCAGGCGGCGAAGGCGGCGAAGGGACTCATCCGGCCCGTACAGTTCCAATTCGCTCGTCCCCACGTGGAAAACGAGCGTGGTTACTGAGCGTGGCACATTTGCCAGCTCATCTTCAATATCGAAAGTGGATGCTCCGCGGATCGTTATGAATGCCGGTGTTGACTTGTCGTAGGGGTTGAAGTGTCGATGAAGGTATCTCGTTTGTGAATTTCCAATGATAGCTGTACTTGGTGCATGTTTAGGAAATTTCCGTGATACTTTTTCCGCTGGAGGTGCGCCGGTGGCCGGTCTGGAGTAGGCAGGCATGGTGGCGAAAATGGCCGTAGCGTTGCAATAAGTCAAGTAGATCCTCCAAGAGAACGGTAACAACGGAAGTGTTTAATTCGACAGTTTCGGCCAGAGTCTGGCCTTCATCAGGAGTCATGGTACATTCTGTTTGCGCTCACATTTATAGTATTTTGGGTAAAAAATGAGAGGGAAGGAACGAAAAAAAAAAAAAAAAAAAAAAGAAAGAAAGAAAGAGTTTGAAAAACGAGAGAGGAAAGGATATCCAGAAAGTTCCAGGTTCCACTGTGCTTCGCGAGTGGCGTCGTCAGTGTGTATTTCTTAGTATTGCGTTCAGTGCAGTTTGGTGGCGGTCCCTTTATTGTAGACGGGGCCTGGCTAAGGTAAGGGCTTGCGTGTCGCGAAAAATGCTTTTTTTATTATTATTTTTTATTTTTTATTTTTTAAAGACCGTCACTAATTCGGCGTCGGGGACAGCGTTCCGAGGCTCCAGGAAGTCGGCGCGGGAGAAAATGTTTCTTAAGGCGCTGTCTGTCGTTTTGAATGCTATTTTGCTCTGCGAATCCGCGTTTGGGGGTTTTAATTGTGTATGGGGTGGCCCTTCTATATGTCGGGCTTTGTTGTCGAAATGCGGGAAGGGTTTCCAAACTGCGAGAAAGGACGTTTGAAGTGATTGCTATTTTGTACTGGGAAACCGCGTTCGGGGCGTTTAGTTGTGTATGTGGATGTCGGGCTTTGTTGCCAAAATCGGGGAAGGGTTGCCAAAAGGCGAGAAGGGGCGTTTGAAGTGATTGCATTTTGTTCTGGGAATCCACGTTCGGGGCTTTTAGTTGTGCATGCGGTGACCCTTCGACAAGTCGGGCTTACAACTATTGTTCGGTTATTCAGAGAAATAGAAATAGACGACAGTGGTTCACTGAAACACGCAAAGATATTTGTAGTTGTCCAGTCCTCGTCGCCGCCACAGTGCCGCGAAATCTTGAACTGTTATGATTACAATTATAAACTTACATATACACACATACACCCCCATACATATGCGCATATGCATAAGTACATATACACATATAAATGCATATGTATATATTATAGTGCTTTGATTGCTGCAAGTGTACCCGGACTTTCATTTATGCCTTTTTCGAGGGTGTTAAATCGGTGTATGAGGTATGATTCACGTTGTTCACGTTCCCGGTTTGATTTAAATCCTGTTTCTAAAAGTGTGACTGACAATTTGTCGAAGGAGTGGCCGGGAAGGTTAAGGTGTTTTGATAGAGGTAGATTCGGCGCTGATTTCGCGTGGGCTCTGTGATTATTGAAACGAATCCTAAAGGGTGTTTCCGTTTGTCCGATGTATTGCATGCCGCACACGTTGCATTCAAGTAGATATACCACATTAGGGGAATCGCATGTTAGATTTCCTCGTATGTTAATTGAAAAGTTGGATTGTGTGCTGCTTGCCTTGCTTGTATCTCGCATCGCTTTGCATACAAAACATCGAGGCTTCAGACAAGGTCGGCATGAACTGTCGGAAGTTGAAGTATTGATTTGGGAGTTTACAAGTGTGTCTTTGAGGTTGCGTGTTCGTCGGTAAACGACGCCAGGAGCCGATGGGAATGCACGTTTTAGACGTTCACTTTGTTCCAGTATGTTGTAATGTCGTTTAAGGATTTTGTTAACGTTGGGGAAATTCGTGCTGTATGTTAAACATAGGTGTGTCTGTTGCAGGTTGTGTTGTGGTGGCCGCTTCATCAGAAGGTCATCACGCTGAAGTTTTCTAGCTTTTTGAATAGCGTCATCAATTACATGTGGAGGATATTTCTGTTTTTCGAGCACGAGTTTAAGCTTTTGTGAGCTCGCGTGGAAGTCAGTGTCTTTTGAGCAAATTCGCTTAAAACGGTGGGCCTGGCCGTATGGAATGCTGTTTTTACAATGGCGTGGATGATCACTTTGGTAATGGAGGTACTGTTGTCGATCTGTTGGTTTGCGGTAGAGGGTTGTGGAAAGTTTATCATCTTCTATTATTATGGTAACGTCAAGGAAATTTACGGTTACTTGTGAGTAGGTGTGTGTGAAGTGTATGTTTGGATGCACAGTATTGTAAGTATCGATAAAGTTTAGCAGTTCATCCTCGCTGTGAGTCCAAATAAGAAAAATATCGTCAATGTACCGCCTGTATAGGAGTGGTTTCAAGGGAGTTTGGGACAAAAATTCGGTTTCTAGTTCTCCCATAAAAATGTTAGCATAGTTTGGTGCGAGTTTGGTACCCATGGCGGTGCCGCTGATTTGTCGAAAGTACTCTTGGTTGAACTCGAATGAGTTCAGTTCTAATACAAGTCTTGTGAGGCTTGCGATGGCAGAGAAATCTGGGGTGTCAGGTTGTCTATGGTTTGTGTATGTGTTTTTTAATGCCGCTATGCCATCATCGTGGGGAATATTTGTATAAAGTGAAGACACATCAAGGGTAACTAAGTATGAGTGTTTCGGAATGCGCAGGTCTGCAATATCTCGAAGAAAATGTGAGGTGTCTTTTACGTACGACCCGAGAGTGCACGGAATGTGGCCTATTAATTTGTCTACGTACCCTGATATGGGCTCGGTTACTGTGCCTATACCTGAAATGATTGGTCGGCCTGGATTACCGGGTTTATGAATTTTTGGGAGTATGTAGAAGCGCCCTGGACGAGGGTGTACTGGCCGCATTAATTTGTGCTCACTGCGTGTTATTCTTCCCTCGTCCAACAGCTTCTTCAGTTCTGTTGCTACAATACGCGTGTATTTCTCTGTCGGGTCCCCTGGGAGGCGTTCGTAGAATTTTAAGTCGTTTAGTTGACGGTATGCTTCTTGTAGGTAGTCGGTTGTATTTAGGACTACAATTGCCCCTCCTTTGTCAGCGGGCTTTATTATTATATCAGTCCTAGATGTTAGGTTTTGCATACTCTTTTTCTCGGATTTTGTCATGTTTTCCCGCTTTCCCTTCTGTCTGTGATACTCCTGTAATATATCTTTCTGGACCGCGTTAATATATAAGTCCAGACACTTGTCTCGATGACTTTTTGGTGTCCAATCGCTTGTTTGGTGGCGGGGAGTCTTTGGAATGTTAGACGGCTTGTCCAAGAAATATTCGTGCAGCCTCAATTTTCTAGCGAAGTTGTCGAGGTCTCGGAGTAAGTGAAACTCATCGAAAGATTTTCTAGTTGGGCAGAAGTTTAGTCCTTTAGATAATAGTTTTACTTCATCAGTTGACAAACTCGTGTCTGATAGGTTTATAATCGCAGCGTCGTAGTGAGTGTTGATAGGTGTTTTCTTGTTTGTGCCGTGAGTTTCCTCGTGGGTGAATGTGTTGTAGTCATACAGTGTAGCGTCTGGTAGTGTGGGGTTGGAAACATTGTCTCTTTTAAGTTTCTGTATTTTAGTTTTCTTGACCTCTTGGTATTTATTCTGTTCGAACTCTGTTAGTAGGGTGATTTCCTCGTTTGATAAGTGGTTGTTGTCGCGCAGAATGGCGTTGGTCATGTTGGTCAGTTTCTTTACTTGTTTTTCACTGTGGTTGATTGCAATTTCTGTTAGCTTGAGTGATGCTTCTAGAAGGACGTTTTGCCATGCGGCCTGGTTGTTTTCGTCGAGATTTGTGGCGGCAGGGGTGATGGAGAGTGTCATTCCTTTGGGGGCTATTCTAGCATTTAGGTATACTTGCAGCGTCGATCTATGCATTGCATGTCTGATTCGTTTATCCGTGAGTTTTCTTACTTTAAGAAAAGTGGCACTGTAACCGGAGAGCAGAGAGCTGGACTTACAGATTGGAAGTCAGTCTTCTTTTGGGCGCGGGGACGGCACTGCAGAAGTCCGCAGGTTGTAGGTGTGTTGTGTAGGCCTTCGTCGTTGAAAGGATGATCCGGGCGTCGAGCTGCTGGCAGGCGTTGAGCTCCGAGCGAGCGTTGAGGGCAGGATGTCCGTGTTGCTCGATGTTTCTTTGGGTGGGGTCGGCAATAGAGCAACACGCCTCTGTTGGTCGGCAGGTTTCACCTCTTGGGAAGGTGCGGTACTGCTGTCGATGACGGTGGGCTGTATCGGGCGTCGAGGTGTTATACTTTCAACGATCGTTGGGAACTCTGTCGTGGTGTCAGAGGTCTGCAGTGCTCCGGGAACGTGTTGGTGACTTCTGGTTCCCTGGTGATATTCTTCTGTTCGCATTTGGATGGGAGTGGTAGGTTGGGATGACCACCCCGCGGCAGGCTCGAGGTTCCCGCGATATATTGCCCCTTTCAGCGTTTGAGCAATGAGTGCTACCCCCATGAAGCTCGGATGTAGTCCGTCCGCAGCAAGGAAACGTCTGGCTGGCAGTTGGTCGAATTCATAGTCGATGTATGACACCTTGCCCGGTTTCCGGCAGTACGTCTTGATTGTCTCATTAAAGTGACGAGCTTCCCTGTTGAAGCGGTGGACGAATTTCTCGTTGGAACGTTGTAGGCGCCTGTTGGTGGATCGTGGTGGCACACATGAGACAATTAGTCTGTCAAGTTCCGGGCGTCTTTGAAGAGTGTTATTTACCAGGCGGCGAAGGCGGCGAAGGGACTCATCCGGCCCGTACAGTTCCAATTCGCTCGTCCCCACGTGGAAAACGAGCGTGGTTACTGAGCGTGGCACATTTGCCAGCTCATCTTCAATATCGAAAGTGGATGCTCCGCGGATCGTTATGAATGCCGGTGTTGACTTGTCGTAGGGGTTGAAGTGTCGATGAAGGTATCTCGTTTGTGAATTTCCAATGATAGCTGTACTTGGTGCATGTTTAGGAAATTTCCGTGATACTTTTTCCGCTGGAGGTGCGCCGGTGGCCGGTCTGGAGTAGGCAGGCATGGTGGCGAAAATGGCCGTAGCGTTGCAATAAGTCAAGTAGATCCTCCAAGAGAACGGTAACAACGGAAGTGTTTAATTCGACAGTTTCGGCCAGAGTCTGGCCTTCATCAGGAGTCATGGTACATTCTGTTTGCGCTCACATTTATAGTATTTTGGGTAAAAAATGAGAGAGAAGGAACGAAAAAAAAAAAAAAAAAAAAAAAAAAAAGAAAGAAAGAAAGAGTTTGAAAAACGAGAGAGGAAAGGATATCCAGAAAGTTCCAGGTTCCACTGTGGTTCGCGAGTGGCGTCGTCAGTGTGTATTTTCTTAGTATTGCGTTCAGTGCAGTTTGGTGGCGGTCCCTTTATTGTAGACGGGGCCTGGCTAAGGTAAGGGCTTGCGTGTCGCGAAAAATGCTTTTTTTATTATTATTTTTTATTTTTTATTTTTTAAAGACCGTCACTAATTCGGCGTCGGGGACAGCGTTCCGAGGCTCCAGGAAGTCGGCGCGGGAGAAAATGTTTCTTAAGGCGCTGTCTGTCGTTTTGAATGCTATTTTGCTCTGCGAATCCGCGTTTGGGGGTTTTAATTGTGTATGGGGTGGCCCTTCTATATGTCGGGCTTTGTTGTCGAAATGCGGGAAGGGTTTCCAAACTGCGAGAAAGGACGTTTGAAGTGATTGCTATTTTGTATTGGGAAACCGCGTTCGGGGCGTTTAGTTGTGTATGTGGATGTCGGGCTTTGTTGCCAAAATCGGGGAAGGGTTGCCAAAAGGCGAGAAGGGGCGTTTGAAGTGATTGCATTTTGTTCTGGGAATCCACGTTCGGGGCTTTTAGTTGTGCATGCGGTGACCCTTCGACAAGTCGGGCTTACAACTATTGTTCGGTTATTCAGAGAAATAGAAATAGACGACAGTGGTTCACTGAAACACGCAAAGATATTTGTAGTTGTCCAGTCCTCGTCGCCGCCACAGTGCCGCGAAATCTTGAACTGTTATGATTACAATTATAAACTTACATATACACACATACACCCCCATACATATGCGCATATGCATAAGTACATATACACATATAAATGCATATGTATATATTATAGTGCTTTGATTGCTGCAAGTGTACCCGGACTTTCATTTATGCCTTTTTCGAGGGTGTTAAATCGGTGTATGAGGTATGATTCACGTTGTTCACGTTCCCGGTTTGATTTAAATCCTGTTTCTAAAAGTGTGACTGACAATTTGTCGAAGGAGTGGCCGGGAAGGTTAAGGTGTTTTGATAGAGGTAGATTCGGCGCTGATTTCGCGTGGGCTCTGTGATTATTGAAACGAATCCTAAAGGGTGTTTCCGTTTGTCCGATGTATTGCATGCCGCACACGTTGCATTCAAGTAGATATACCACATTAGGGGAATCGCATGTATATATATATATATATATCGACAACAGTGACGGTGGAAGTGCGCGCCACGCAATATAAATGCCAGTCTGCTGCCTCGCACTTAGGGCTCGACACCGCATCGAGAATGTCTCGTTTACGACCCATGTTTTTGCAGGTCAGTTATCTCAATCATGCTACCAGCATAAAAAGCAGCCATTATTGTCTTCTCGCGGTGTCGTGCCCACCAGAGTGTAGTGATCTAGTGAAACGGGTGTAATTTTGTCTGTCTTTTGCATGTTGTACTTGGTCCGACCTTTTGTTGTTACTTGCGGGTGACGTTGAGGTAAATCCAGGGCCTATGTCGAAGGCGGAGGCTGACGCATTCGCCCAGGCACTGGAAACTGTACGGGAACTGAAAGATGAATACGCTGCTTTGGTAACGCAACATAACACAGTCCTCGACGAAATGAAGCAACTAAGGGTAAAGGTTGATGCGTTAGAAAAAGTTCAGGCAACCGGAATTGCGGATAAGGACAGTACAGAACCAGCTCTTCACGATATGTCTGAAAAGCTGAAGTCAACTGTACATGAGATTAAGCGCCGAAGTACAAAAGTGGTATCACTTGAAGAGGCACAGTCTTCGGTAGGTATGAGTTCTAAGGCCACACCTGCAGACACACTGCGAGGATTCACGGATCAGCTTACATCAATATCTTCACGATGTGATGAAGCGGAAAATAGGATGCGTCGATCCAACCTACTCTTTTTCTGTTTGGAAGACAATGATAATGAGGATTGGGCAGCTTCTGAACAGAAAATTATTAAGTTTTATTCTGAAAAATTGCAGCTTACACTCACTGGTACTCAGTTTGAAAGGGTTGATAGATTGGGTAAACATGATGAATAAAGTGTCGATCAATCATTGCCAAACTTACCTTTTTTAAAGATAAGGACCAAATCTTGTCGCGTGCCCGAAATCCGAAGGGCACTACGTTTTCAATACGCGAAGATTTTTCATTGGCAACGCGACAGACCAGCAGAAAGCCAATAGAATTTGCCAGAAGTCAAAATAAGCCATTGAGGCTTGTAGTGGACAAGCTGCGCATCGAAAACGTTACTTACGTCTATGACGCCGTCTCTAAGTCAGTTATACGCTCAAGCAGATAGCTAGAAGGAAACGTACAAACGTTTAGGAAGCCGGAGCTGCATAAACCTTGCACTCCTATATCACTAACAGTATCATTCACTAATATTAGAAGCATCTTATCCAAACGTGAAATAGTGTCATCTTATATCGATGATAGCCTTTCTGATATTCTTGTCTTCACTGAGACATGGCTTAACGCTGACATCATTGACAATGAGATTTTTACGCATGCTAACAGATACAACGTCTATCGAAGCGATCGTCCAGACAGAAGGGGTGGTGGTGTTTTTATAGCTGTTAAAAAAGCCATCACGTCTTATGTCTTCGCTTCCCATTATAAGATTGAAATTATATGTGTAGTTTGCACAATTCATTCCACAAAGATGTTGCTCGGCAGCTGTTATCGTCCTCCCGATTGTCATCATTCTTTCTTAGAAGAATTGCGCAGCAGCATTAATTCTGCCATCGAAATCTGTGAGGCTCGCATCGTTTATTTATTCTGTGATTTCAATCTACCATTTATTGACTGGGAGCAGCTGTCATCTTCTTGTAAGTACTCAACTGACTTTATTAACTTAACTTTAGACTTTCATTTGGCTCAGGTTGTCACTCACTCAACTCGCGGTTCAAATACACTTTACCTCGTTCTTACAACTGCACCTGAAACTATAGAGCACATAAACTAGTTGATTGGCTTTAGTGACCACAAACTGCTGCAAGGTGATCTTTCTATCTTGCCACCTTTTGCAGGAACCGAATCAAAGAAAATTAGAGATTATAATAAAGCCGATTACGATGCCATTAACAAGAAACTTTAGTCTTTTCTTGACATTGTGCTGCTGCCTTCCTTTTACAGTCGCTCAGTTGAGGAAAACTGGGTTTTTTTTCAAGAATGCGATTTCAGCCCTAATAGAAAAACACGTGCCGTTGATAACGATTACGAATGATAAAACTAATCCATGGTTCACCAAGTCTTTGCGCAGACTTAGAAACAAAAAGAAGCAGCTTTATCGGTCTGCAAAAAATTCGCGTTCACACACGTCTTGGGATAGATACGAGGAATGCCTAAAGAAATATTGCCACGAAATTATAACTGCGAAAAATAAATACTATTCCCAGGATTTGCCTTCACTCCTAAAATCTAATTCGAAAAATTCTGGAAAGTAATAAGTCCTGATCGGGACGATAACTTCATTTCATTACAAGATGCAAATAACACTCCTTTTGCCGACACTGATTGTCCTCATGTCTTTAATTCATTCTTTTCATCCGTGTTTACTAGCGAGCATGCTCACCTTCCAGAAATTGTTGAACGCGATTGCTCATTTATGACGCCTATGTATATCACAATTGAAGGCATAGTTAAAATTATTGAAAATCTGAAGATGTCATCAGCTTCTGGTATTGGCGATATCAATTCAAAAATATTAAAGAACACTGTTTATGTGTCTGGCAATATCCTGTTTCACATTTTTCGGCAGTCGCTCGCTACAGGAATGTTGCTTTCTGACTGGAAGATAGCGAAGGTAGTGCCAGTTCATAAAAGTGGTAGTAAAAGTTCACCTGGAAATTATCGCCCCATTTCCTTGACGTGCATATGTTGCAAGATGCTTGAGCATATCATAGCTTCTAACATTTATGCGCATCTAGAATCTAACAATTTCTTTTTCTCAAACCAGCA
This sequence comes from Rhipicephalus microplus, assembly GCF_013339725.1. NCBI lineage: Eukaryota > Metazoa > Arthropoda > Arachnida > Ixodida > Ixodidae > Rhipicephalus > Rhipicephalus microplus. The sequence continues at coordinate 32,994,793 of NC_051174.1, forward strand.
CGGGTTCCGAAAGGGTTGTTTTTGCGAGACTCAACTCTTTGATTTCACCACCGACTTACATTCTAACATGAACAGTAATCTACAGACAGGTTGTTTATTTCTTGATTTTGCAAAGGCATTCTATCGTGTTGCTCATTGTCGCCTGATATTAAAACTGTAAACACTAAAACTTTATTCACTCACGCTGCTCAGAAACTTCCTAACTAGAGAGAGAGATAAAGATACAAGGAAAAGCAGGGAGGTTAACCAGACGCACATCCGGTTTGCTACCCTGCACTGGGGAAGGGATAAAGGGGAGAAAAGAGGTTGCAGAAAGATGAGAAGGTACACACAATCACGAGCACACTCGGGGAGCTCACACAGTTTACAGGCGGTCACTCAGGCTTGTTGACTTAAGGTAAAGAAGCAGTGCTTTAGTTGCTTTCTGCGCAACTTAGGCAGATGCCCAAGGTCCTAGTATCTTCTGCACACAAAATGGTCCGGGGTCAAGTCGATTCAAAACCATCCGTAGCTAGCATCGCTGTGTGTCGTAGCAAGCGCAGCTGCACAGGACGTGTTCGATGGTCTCTTCATATCCGCAGTAGTCGCATGTAGGAGCGTCTGCCATACCAATGCGAAAGGAGTACACCTTTGTGAATGCAACACCCAACCAAAGGCGGCATAACAGTGTCGCATCGGAGCGGGAAAGTTGTGATGGTAGCTTTAGCTTGAGCGAAGGATCCAGTTCATAAAATTGACACCTTTGGAAGCTGGTAGACGACCAGAACGTGCGTGTGAGATCTCGAGCCAGCAGGTAAAGTTGTCTTGCTGCATCATTCCTTGATAGAGGAATCGGGACTACACGGGTTTCTTCATGGGGTGAGCGGGCTGCATCATCGGCTAATTGATTTTCGGTAATACCGATATGTCCAGGCAGCCATTGATATATAATATCATGCCCTCGTGCTAGAGCTTCATGATGGCAATGTCTTATTTCTTGTACCAGTTGGTCATGGCTCCTGCTATATATACGCATGGCAGACTGCAAACTCTGAAGCGCTGCCTTCGAATCACAGAATATGACCCATTTTCCTGGACGTTCTTGAACGAGATATTGTAAAGCAGCCCTTATAGCAGCAAGCTCTGATGCCGTAGATGTAGTCATATGCGACCACCGCCGGGTAACCAAGAAGTAATGCACCCTGCCATAAGCAGCAAAATTATCAGCCGAGAGCCAGGCAATCAAAGAGACGTGGTCCAGCACGTGCTTAGCATCCTGGAACGCCAGCGGCCGAAAACGGCGCCCCCACGGGTTTTACGCGAGTAGGTTGCTGCTCCGGGAGGTCCGAGCACGCTAGTGTCTCGCTTTAATCCCCCTACCCCTTCCCCGTTTATGTCGGATCATCAATAAAGTTGTTTCACTCACTCACTCATATGCGACAACTTAAACTTGATTGTCATTTCTGCAGCCAGAATTACAGCGGCACCTGATGAGCTGCTGGATGAAACGGACGACCCATCAGTGTATATCTGCGTTCGGTCTAAGTACAACTCATGTAATAATAGCAGTGTTGCTTGCTTCAATGCTACTCTGGAGTGACTGCTTTTCTTTTTGATTCCCGGAATTTCTAGACGTATTGCGGCTGGTCGAGGCACCACAAAGGGCATGCCGTTCTCGCAGCTGGCGTATATCCTGATGGAATGCTGTTTAGGTGCTTGGCTATGACGTCTGAAAACGTAGCACGTGGTCTTCCGGAAGGCAGAAGGGCCAAGTGGTGGTCGGGGACACGGCTAGCATGTCGAATGTGCGCTCTGAGGCAATCCACAACTATATATGTCCTGACCGGATGGTCTTTGGCAAGCATGATTGTGGCATAAGTAGAAGCGCATCGGGGCAGTCCTAGGCAGATACGCAGTGCCTGACCCTGCAAACTCTCCACTGAATGAGTATTCGATTTGCAAGTGTCAGTCAGTACCGGCAAGCTGTAGCGCAATAGACCCAGAAATAGGGCCCTGTACAGCTGTAGCATGGAGGCCACAGAAGTTCCCCATGCTTTAACGCGCAAGAATTTCATGATATGCACAATAGATAGCAGTCTCTTCTTCAAGTACGCACAATGTGGGCTCCACGAAAGACTTCTGTCGATTATTATGCCCAGGAAACGATGCGTCCGTGCATATTTGACACTCGGCCCATTGATGTAAACAGGGTATGGCGTCATTGGTTTGCGTGTAAACGCCATCAACGCGCACTTCACAGTTGATATATTTAGGCCTTGTTTCTGAAGATAGGCTGTTGTGAGGGTTGCTGCCCGCTGTATTCGTGCACGCACCTGAGGGCGAGTAACTGCAGCACTCCAGAGGCAAATATCATCGGCGTATATAGATAGGCACACTGACTTTGGCAGAACCTTCACCAGACCTAACTAACCGCCAACAATTCTCTATAGCCCACAATCACTCTTCATCACTCTGTTACGTTTCCTCTGGTGTACCACAGGGCAGTGTTCTTGGTCCCTTACTTTTCCTCATCTACATTTACGACCTGCCTGACAACTTATCTTCATGTATGCGTATATTTGCCGATGACAGCATTATCTATCGTCCCATCCGCAACAATAGCGATCATCTAACTCTTCAAAAAGACCTCGAGCATATAATTGAGTGGTGCAAAACATGGCAGATGACACTTATGGTTTCCAAATGCAAACTAATCACCTTTAGTCGCAAACGTGATAACTTTATTAGCCAATACATAATTGATAATAGCATTGTAGAACGCACTGATTATTACAAATACCTAGGCATAAACTTAACTTCTACACTTTCGTGGTCCACACATATCACTTCTATCTGTGCCAACACATCAAGATCATAAGGTTTTCTGTGCCGAAATCTATACAGTGCTTCCTCCGATGTGCGCAAACTGCCTTATCTTGCTCTAATCCGCCCTCAACTGGAGTTCGCATCCTCCATTTGGTCACCATATCAACAATATCTCATAGATAAGTTAGAATGTATACAGAACAGAGCTAGTCGATTCATAGCGCGTAATCACAGCTACCCGTCCAGCGTAACACAGATTAAACATAGCCTTGCACTCGAGCCACTGCAAATTCGCCGCGACATTTCACTTTTATCACTATTTCACTAACTCATCCACACCAGCATAATACCATCTGTTCACCTTCATCTCGCACATCGAACTTCGAGCAGACTACATAACACCTTTAGCTTATCACGCATGTACGGCAATACTAACGCTTTCAACCAGTCGGCTCTTCCACGAGCTATTCGTTTGTGGAATGATTTGCCAGATGATCTTGCGTCAGAACAAGACCACACAAAGTTCTATCATACTCTTAAAAAATACTTATGCACCAAAAACTGCTCTATCGCATCTTCGTAAGCATCAGTGTTTATAAGACTGTTGCCGATGTTTTTGCACTATTGCTAGGTTGTAGTTACTGTCATAATAGTTTTTTTTTGTATTTCACCTTCACATACTGTAACTCACTTTTCTAGTATGTATTTTGCTTACATGTTCATAAGTGGAACTGCATTTTCTATTTTCTATTATATTCAGTATTTGCCTATGTATGTGTAGATATTATGTATATATATTTTGCTAACACATTATCTGTACCACCCCCTTACACAATGCCCCTCGAGGGCTCTGTAAGGTACTGTAAATATATATATATATATATATATATATATATATATATATATATATATATATATATATATATATATATATATATATATATATATATATATTGTAATGAATTAATGAATCTGAATAACGGACGCTCTGCTGGCAATGAAGAAGACGACGATGATCGGTGGCTGCAGTAGTAGCTCGCGCACGCCGCTCGCCATTAGCCAGACCTGCCTGATAAAGCATATTTTGCCAAGCTGCGTCTGAAGCTTTTTTCGACGTACAACACCTCTATTTGAAGTGGTGGAGGAGCCGGGGTTCCCATCAACCTGGAGCTTCGGAATCGGACGCTACCCTCACCGTTCACCATGACTGCTCCTGGCCCTTCTCAAGCTGCCTTACCAATGACAGTCTACTGTACTGGCGTACCTCGGCAACGCGACCCACCAATTTTTCGCGGCAACGACGAACAAGACGTCGAGGACTGGCTCGTCGAGTACGAAATCGTAAGTGCTTCCAACAAGTGGAACGCCTGCGACTAGCTCACAAACGTGCGCTTTTACCTCGCTGATATGGCCAGCCTATGGTTCAAGAACCACGACGGCGAAATCACTAACTGGTCCGCCTTCAAGACCACTATCGCCGCGGTCTTCGGTCGTCCCGCCGTGCGCCGGCTTCGCGCGGAACAGCGTCTCCGTAGTCGAGTCCAGCGCAGGGACGAGACCTTTACGAGTTACATTGAAGATGTCTTGTCTCTTTGCAAGCGCGTCGATGAGTCTCTAACCGAACGCGACAAAATCAAGCACATCCTCAAAGGAGTTGATGACGACACCTTCCAGATGCTCGTCGCTAGGAACCCACAGACCGTCACCGATGTTGTCCAGCTCTGTCAGGAGTACGACGAGTTGCGTAAGCAGCGTGTCTCGACGCGCAGGGCCGCTGAAGATACGGCTGAAGTTTCCGCCCTCATGCACGACGTCACTGCTGATCACACCGTCTTACTGCCCCACATAAAACAATTCATTCGTGAAGAAGTTGCGCGTCAGCTTTCTCTTGTGGCCGAAGCATCCGCGCCAGTGACCTCGTTAGACCCACGTTTACGCCAGGTCATCGAGACACAGGTCACGCAGGCACTGCCTCCATCGCCATCTGTCCCTACGCCGTTGACCTACGCTGCCGTCGTTGCTAGACCCCCAGCCCCACCTGTCTCTAACGCATACCGGGGCACCGGGGCACCGGGTCCTCCTACCCTACGACGCTGCCTATATACACGGCACCCCATTCCGTTTCGCCACCTGCACCTTCTGTCGTTAACCCATGGCGCACCTTGGATAATCGACCCATCTGTTTCGCATGCGGTTTCGGGGGACATATAGCACGCTACTGTCGCCGTCGCAACTTCCAGCCTCCAGATCATGGGAATTCTGCAAATTACCAAGCTGCCCAGAATCCCCAGCGACCATCTTCTCATATCACCGACTCATTGTCCCCACGACGCCCTGTCGATTCTCGCCGGTCATTACCACCCCGTCGCCGATCTGTCTCCCCGATGCTTCGGCGCACGAGCCCCGCTCGAGAGGAAAACTGACAGCCGCAGTTCCGGAGGCAAGAACTGCGTCGTCGTCGAACTTTCCAAGACCTCCTCTTTGTCCGCCCAACGAAATTGATGTGCTAGTAGAAGGTGTTGCTGTACGTGCACTTGTCGACACAGGCGCCGTCGTTTCTGTAATTAGTGAAAAACTGTGTCGCGATTTGAGAAAAGTTACAACGCCGCTTACGAATCTTGCTCTGCGTACAGCCACCTCCCATTTCATTGCGCCGACAGCTCAGTGCACAGCACGCGTTCTTATTCAAGATGTTTGGTACGCTGTCAACTTTGTTGTTCTCCCACGTTCATCTTACGACGTCATACTAGGATGGGATTTTCTTTCTACCCATCAGGCCCTCGTCGACTGCGCTCGTGCTGAACTCACGTTGACGAATCCGTGCTTTGATATCGACCACCACAGTCCCGCAAAAGTGTTTGCCGCAGCTGACGTCCACATCGCGCCGTTGTCCGCCGTCCTAGTGCCTGTGTTTTCCCCTGCTGCCACTAACTCGACGCTCCTGTTCCAACCAACTATAGCTAGTGTGCAACACCGAACCATCGTCCTCCCGTTTGCCGTCATCAACTTTTCCAATGGTTCGGCGGTACTTTATGCGTGCAACGTTTCTGCTTGCCCATACATCCTGCTACGCGGCGAGTGTTTGGGGAGCCTTGAGACCTTAAATTGTATTTTCGAAGACCCGATCTATCCAGACAAGCCATTCTTACCGACTTGTGCCATTACACCCCCAGCTGACGCTAATGAACCTATGGATGTGTTCCGCAAGTCCATTGATTGCAACCTCACGCCTGGGCAGCAGGAACAGCTGATCAAGCTCCTACAGCGTTTTCGGGCCTCGTTTGACCACAATCAGCCTTCCTTAGGTCGAGCGTCATCTGTTGTTCATCGTATAGATACCGGTCAAGAGACGCCATTACGGCGGCGTCCATATCGTGTGTCAACTACCGAACGCTGTGCCATTAATGAACAGGTTGACGACATGCTGACACGTGGCATAATCGAACCGTCAAGCAGTCCCTGGGCCTCTCCAGTTGTGTTGGTGAAGAAGAAGGACGGATCCATCAGGTTTTGCGTGGACTACCGACGTCTCAACCGAATCACGCGCAAAGATGTCTATCCGCTGCCACGCATTGACAATGCCTTGGACTGCCTACAGGGAGCCGAATTTTTCTCTTCTTTAGATCTGCGCTCTGGATACTGGCAGGTACCCATGGCAGAGGCCGATCGCGAGAAAACAGCTTTCATCACGCCCGACGGGCTTTACGAATTCACAGTCATGCCCTTCGGCCTCTGCAACGCGCCGGCTACTTTCGAGCGAATGATGGACTCTATCCTTCGAGGCCTCAAATGTAACGTTTGCCTGTGTTATTTAGATGACATTGTCGTCTTTTCAACTGATTTCGCAACCCATTTAACCCGCCTCGAGAAAGTACTCGCGCGTATTTCTGCCGCGGGGCTGCAACTGAATCTGAAGAAGTGCCATTTCGCCGCTCGAAAGCTTACGATCCTTGGCCACGTGGTTTCAAAAGACGGCATTCATCCTGACCCTGCCAAACTTACAGCCGTTTCAGCGTTTCCCAAACCGACCACCATGAAAGAGCTCCGAAGCTTTATAGGCCTGTGCTCTTACTTCCGGCGCTTCGTTCGCAATTTCGCGACGATCATCGCTCCTTTGACCAAGCTCCTCGCCGGCTCCAGAGACCTTTCAGCCTGGTCTGCCACCTGTGACGATTCTTTCAATGAACTGCGCCACCTCCTCACGTCGCCGCCTATTCTGCGACACTACGACTCATCGGCACCCACAGAGATCCACACCGACGCTAGTGGTGTCGGGCTAGGCGCTATTCTTGCACAAAAGAAAGACGGCTTCCAAGAGTACGTCGTTGCCTACGGAAGCCGAACTCTTAGCAAAGCCGAAATCAACTATTCCGTCACTGAAAAGGAATGTCTGGCCATTATTTGGGCGATAGAAAAATTTCGACCTTACTTGTACGGACGCCCTTTTGACGTCGTGACTGACCACCACGCCCTCTGCTGGTTGTCGTCACTGAAGAATCCAAGCGGTCGCCTCGCCCGATGGGCATTACGCCTCCAAGAATATAATATTCGCGTGGTCTATCGCTCCGGCCGGAAACATTCGGACGCAGACGCCCTATCCCGTTCGCCCCTACCCCCTGACCCGGACTGCTGCGAAAGGCTAACCTGTGATGCCACTGCCGTCACCATCGCCGACATGCCATCAGAGCAACGCAAGGACCCGTGGGTTGCTTCGATTCTAGACATCCTGGCTGGGCGGACGGCTTCCCCCCCTTCTCGCTCGTTGCGTCGGCAAGTCGAGCACTTCGCCACTCGCGACGACGTGCTGTACCGACGCAACTACGCACTCGGTGGACGTCAGTGACTACTCGTGATTCCACGTCATCTGCGATCCGAAATTTGTTCCACGCTTCATGACGACCCTCAATGTGGACACGCAGGTTTCCTGAAGACTTATTCTCGCATACGTCTCCGATATTACTGGCGTGGCATGTACCGATTTATACGACAATACGTTCGGGCCTGCTCGACATTGCAGAGACGAAAAACTCCCCCTTATCAAGCCAGCGGTACCTTGTTACCCTTACCATGCCCATCCCGACCATTCGACCGCGTCGGCATCGATATCTATGGTCCCCTTCCCAACACTGCTGACGGTAACCGCTGGATCATAGTTGCCGTCGACCATCTCACGCGGTATGCCGAAACTTCATCCCTTCCCTCGTCTACAGCAAAAGACGTTGCGACTTTCGTACTTCACAACATCGTATTACGTCATGGAGCACCTCGGGAGTTACTGAGCGATCGTGGTCGCGTATTCTTGTCAGACGTCATCACAGCATTGCTGCGTGAGTGCCACGTCGTTCACCGCACTACAAGCGCCTATCATCCCCAGACCAATGGAATGACAGAGCGCTTCAACCGCACCCTTGGTGACATGCTGTCTATGTATATCTCGTCAGACCACTCCAATTGGGACCGAGTGCTCCCGTTTATCACGTTCGCCTATAATACCGCCACTCAAAGCACTACTGGGTTCTCTCCTTTTTTCCTCCTTTACGGACGCGAACCTTCTTGCACTATGGACACCATTCTTTCGTACAAACCTGACTCCTCAGAGTCCACGAATTTGTCTCAAGCCGCTACATACGCTGAAGAATGCCGCCAACTGGCCAGATCATTCACAACCCAAGACCAAGGACGCCAAAAGCACCACCATGACGCATCAAGTAACACTACTTCCTACGATCCAGGTTCACTCGTCTGGCTGCATGTCCCTTCTGCTACACCTGGCCTTTCTACCAAGTTGGTCCCCAAGTATCACGGCCCATATCGTGTGCTACAAAAAACGTCACCAGTGAATTACCTCATTGAGCCACTGGAACCATCTTCTGACCAACGTCGTCGTGGCCAGGAAATTGTCCACGTCTCGAGACTTAAGCCCTGCTACGACCCTCCCGTGTTTACTTGTCCATAGGTCGCCAGGATGGCTCCTTATTTCGCGGGGAGTAATTGTAATGAATTAATGAATCTGAATAACGGACGCTCTGCTGGCAATGAAGAAGACGACGATGATCGGTGGCTGCAGTAGTAGCTCGCGCACGCCGCTCGCCATTAGCCAGACCTGCCTGATAAAGCATATTTTGCCAAGCTGCGCCTGAAGCTTTTTTTGACGTACAACACCTCTATTTGAATATATATATATATACATTGTTGTGTGCGCAATATTTATTTATGTGAAACAGGTGCTCATATACAGCTCTTCTGACATGCCACACCATTTTAGCATTTTTAGCACTATTCGACAAGACGTCATCACAATCACGGAGGCAGTCGTGCGGTCGAACTTTCGGGCAAACTGCCTAAAAAAGTCACTTGAAGTAGACGTCACGAACTTGTTTGGCCAAATAAGAGCTTGCCATAGCTTTTAAAAACGCTAAAAAACAGCATGCAAGCCCATTGGAAGTGAAAATGTGACATATTTGAAACCTTAGCTGCTCTCGTATACACCGAGACTTCAAATGCCGTTTGTAGACGAACGGACGCTAGATGAAAAAGCGCGCGGCTGCGCTTTTTCATCCAGTGGGCGTGGTAGATGTTTCGTGATCTTTCATAGAGATAGATTTTGTGTCTCATGGCTGCCTGTCAAGCATTCTTCAGTCAAGCAAGGTGAGCTATCCTTGAGACAGATTAGAAGACGGGTTATAAAAAAGCTAGTGCGATAGTACAGCTGGTGATCCCATTTAAAAAGTATGATGCCAAGTTTCTGACAGTTATCAACATTTTTATACAGCTTGTAAATGAAGTGGGCGTAACTTATTGGTGCTTAAATGATGCACTCCAAAGTTTCTGAGATAATTTCAAAGCCATTTCATCACTTTTGAAAAGTAAAAGCAATGCAATACTATTACTTCCAGTGAGCTTTAACACACAATGCAGTTAATTACACTTTAGCAAACTATAGAACATTAATAAGTAAATGACATTTCATTAAATTTTAGGACTAACTTTGTCATGTGTCCTCACATGCGACCACACATAAACAAGCAATGTGACAATGTTACTTCGCAGGAGTGGGCACATTTATTTTCCAGCCGAATAAACTTCGCACCTGGCTGACAGAAAGAACCGTTAATTAAACTGAAAGAACGTCAACGCATATTCTTACTCTCCTTTCATTTAGTACACGACAGAGCTTACTATTTGTAACATTATTGACCTGGCTTTGTCAGTACACTTTAACCTAGGTTGAAATTGCGCGAGGACCAATGAAGTACGTAGCAAATACTAGCGCCGGCCGTGGACATCTGGTTTATTCGGAAATATATTGTGCAGTAGTCGGAAACATTTATTGTCATAGTTACAAGGGGAGCCTATCTGCCAGGTCACGCCTGTCACCCAGCTTCCCGGTTCTTTAATTCACATGAAATTCCTAATTGGATCACTCATCAAACGCGAAACTTTATGTCACCGATGTCAATATGCGTGAATAATGAGGATCACGTGATAGCGTCACCGAATTACGTCATAATGACGACACAGATGATTGAAATTTGAGGACGCCAGTATGTCGGGTCACTTAACGCTAGGTCCAATGATGATGTTTACACATGCGTCATATACGTGGCTTATCACTTTACATATAGTCTCTCGGTCGAAGGTATAGATTCATTGTAGAGGCAACGCAGGGTTGTGGTATGTGCAGCAGAAAGCTTTCGCACGGGGGAAACGAACAATACATGGGGAACAATTTCTTCTTGGCCTAGTTCACATTTCTTACTGAATAACATGCTGCGCTGTTAAAAAGCACACACTAAAAGAGAGACACAGACATGATGACACGAGCGGCCTCATCACTTCGATAAATGCGATAAATGCGATAAATCGGCTGCGTATAGATAGAAGAGGGTCTCTTTCGCGTTCACGGGCCCTTATACGAATTCATGAGTTGCCCTGTGAATTTTATATTAATATTATGGCCACGAGGTTGGCCCTCCGGTCACAGGATGGAAATATTTTTTCGCATGCCGTATAGATGAGGAACTGGCACTGCAATTAGGGTAAGGGGGATGATTTCATTGATTTTGTTCAAGGTCATAGAGAATATGGGAGAGGGCGCACATACATGCTGTTTGGATGCATGTATTCACTCTAACGTATACCAATACAGATCCACAATGACTTTTGACAAGCTCGCTATGTGAAGAAAGTGTGGGTTCGGTTCTTCGTCACGGCGGCCTCAGTTGCGTGGGGCTGAAATTTGAAGAACACCTGTACAATTCGATTTTGGAAGTCTTTGAGTGACCGCATATAGGTATCGTTTAATTTATCCAAGAGCGGTGTGCAATTAAGTGACAATAAGTGCAAGAATAACTATACAACATAGTGATGGCTATTGTTATTATTATTTCGGAGGTTTTACGTCCCAGAACGACGATATGATTGTATAAGGCGGGGCTCCGAAACTTACAACCTAGGACTCTTTAACCCTTTACTTCCATGGTGTCGCGAATTCGAGACATACCGAAAAACTTAGAGCGAGCAAGTGACGCAATGAGTGCCGCCTTTAATGTCGGTCGTCAAGTACTCACGAGGAACGTAGTTTTCAGCATGAAAAATGTAGTGCTATCTTGCGCAATGCATTTCATGCTATAACCAATTGTTTTGCAACTGTTGGCGGAGAGCACGCAGCGCATGCAAGAGCGCCCAATTCTTCGTTCGTTCTCGCCTGGCTGACGCAAGTTTCATCTTTATTAATGTTGCTTCTTTGGCGTCTGCGCGCTCAAGAAGTGGCACACGACATGTCGCGCAATTTTGAAGCACGTTGCCTGTATATATGGCCGCGAGGCGTATTGGGGATAGTGTTGCGCATGCCGATACCGCCGGCACGCGGCCTTATCGTGGTCCAGGATGCACCGCGACTCATCTGCGAAGATCATTACCCGCACGTCGACCATTCGTTGATAACGAGATAGCGCCAGACGCTACGGCGACTGTATCTCGGATGGTGAACGCGCCTTGTGATCCAGTGGGACATTCTGTTCTCCGACGGCCGTCGAACACGCTGTTCGCCACCCGCTAAGCCGATGTGTCTGTTGTTCTTTAGTGGGCGCAAGTCCGCCAAATAAACGTATCTCCTTCTATTTCTACTAACCTCCCAGTCTCCTGTCTTCGGGCTACCCTCACTCTTACGTGACATCTGGTGGAGGTGCGGGGTATGCACAAAAACGACATTAAAACAGCCACTGCAGAGAACGAGGACGCTGAAGACACAGATACTCGAAGCAGTCGCCGCCTCCGAAACCTGCCACCTGAGCTGGGACCGCTACCGGACCCCACGCGACCACGAAAGGACGCTTCCACAGCCACCATGAGCACCCCGCAATCACCTACCCCTGTTATGCTGCAGCAGCCGCGGGTGCCCCCAACTTTCCATGGTTATGCCGCTGAAGACCCAGAAGAATGGCTCGACAAATTCGAGCGCGTGGCTACCATAAACAGGTGGGATGAAGAAATGAAGCTGCGATACGTTTACTTTTCCTCGGACGGCCCCGCCAAAACGTGGTATGAAAACCATGAGACCACACTGACCACCTGGGAATTTCTGAAGAATGAGTTGCTCACGACCTTCACCAGCATCATGCGAAAAGAAAGGGCCCAGCTGCTGCTAGAATCAAGGACCCAACAGCCCAATGAGACCCTAAACGTGTACGTCGAAGAAATGAAACGTCTTTTTAGGCGAGCGGACCAAGACATGACCGAAGACAAAAAGGTCGGATACCTAATGCGAGGGGTGAAGGAGTCGCTTTTCGCCGGTCTCATAAGGAACCCCCCTAAAACAGTCGCCAAATTTACTGAAGAAGTGCACACCATAGAAAGGACCCTGGACGCCCGGACTCGGCAATACAACCGCCCGTTTCAGCTCAGCTCGCTCTACTCGGAACCGATTCGAGGTGGGCTAACCACCAACGATCTGCGGGAAGCTATTCGAGAAGTGGTTAAGGAAGAACTACGCCGATTGCTACCTCCTACCCCCCAGCCCCCCCAAGGAGCATCTCTCTTGGACATAGTGCGTGATGAAGTCCAGCAGGCGCTTGGCTCTTCATCAGCGACGACTCGAACAGAGGCCGAAGCAATGACTTACGCCGCTGCAGTGAACACTAGGCCACCCCGACGAAACGAGCCCAGTCCTCGACGGTACGCTGGAGCCCCAAGTAGCCGTCCGCCCTTACCCGCCCACCCTACATACGAGAGACGCCCGAGCCAAAGAAAATGCGACACCTGGAGAACTCCCGACGACCGTCCCCTATGCTTTCACTGCGGTGAGGCCGGCCACATTCTTCGACACTGCCCCTACAGGCGGATGGGACTGCATGGCTTCTCATCTCAGGCACCACGGCCACGCCCTGGACAACGACCTCAGGCAATCGAAGACTACTTGAGCCATACAGAGTACTTGTCCAGCCGTTCTCCATCACCGCCATCCCCACGCTTCACGTCACCGAACCGCAGCAACAACGAACGAAGAAGGTCCCCAAGCCCCCGTAGGGGAAACTAAAACCAGCAACCTTTGGAGGTGAGGTTGCTTCAAGAGGAAAAGCTGAAGACCCTCCACCGACGACCATATATGACGAAAGCACATCATCTACGACGACGACAACGCACAACAACCCAAGCCGCGAGACGAAGCAAAACGAAGCAACAAGACGAAGCCGTGACCCGAACCCAAAACCAACGCGCAACTCCAGCCCACGTGCCACCGATTTTGAAGTATCTATCGACAGCCACCCGGTAACTGCCTTGATTGACACAGGAGCTGACTACTCGGTCATCAGCGGGCCATTGACAGCACAACTGAAGAAGGTTAAGACGGCTTGGGACGGCCCGCAGATCCGCACAGCGGGAGGCCACCTCCTCACCCCATCGGGGCGATGTACTGCAAGGGTGACATTCGATGGTCACACATACTTTGCCACTTTCTTGGTGCTCCCACAGTGCTGCCGTGACGTCATTATTGGCATGAACTTCTTGACTCAACATCACGCGGTTATTGACCTGGCGTCCAGATCCATCAAACTTTCCTCGGATGAAGCCATAAATTCATACTCGGCACCACATAATCGCGCAGCCCTCCATGTGCTCGAGAATGACGTGAGCGTCCCACCATGATCAACGACCCTAATCCCCGTAACCACTGGTACTGCCGAAAATGCTCATAGCGTCGTCGAAGGTAACATACAGCTTTTGCTTGGCCGTGATATCGCAATCGCAAGAGGCATTGCGGACTTCCGGAATGAACAGGGCCCAGTGCTGCTAACAAATTTCAGCCAAGAACACCGTCTCCTGGCCAAAGGCACGACCATTGCCTTTCTCGATGAAATCGCGGAAGTCAGTGACACCCTCGCCCTCTCGAATCCAGCGACCATCACCCCACAGACCCACAACTCGCAGCTGTCATTCGACATTAACCCTTCCTTGCCTCAATGCAAGCAGCAACTGCTCCAGAACCTCCTTCGACGTTATGACGACTGTTTCGCCACTTCTTCACAGGTCCGACACACTTCTCTGGCAAAGCATCGAATCATAACACAATAAGACATCCGCCCTCTCCATCAAAGCCCTTATCGTGTGTCGGCACGTGAACGTCAGGCAATCCTAGAGCAAGTTGAGGAAATATTACACGACGATGTAATTCAGCCATCGAAAAGTTCATGGGCGGCACCAGTCGTCCTTGTCAAAAAGAAAGACGGAAGTCTTCGGTTTTGCGTCGATTACCGACGGTTGAATAGTGTAATCAAGAAGGACGTGTACCCTTTACCAAGGATCGTCTTAGTGATGCAAGGTACTTCTCGTCCATTGATCTGAAGACAGGGTATTGGCAAATTCAGGTTGATGAAAGAGACCGAGAAAAGACCGCCTTCATCACGCCGGATGGATTGTATGAGTTCAAAGTGATGCCATTTGGACTTTGTTCCGCTCCAGCAACCTTCCAGCGTCTAATGGACACAGTACTGGCAGGTCTCAAGTGGCAAATATGTCTCGTATACCTGGACGATGTGGTCGTCTTCGCCTCCAACTTCAGCGACCACCTGAAAAGGCTCCGGACGGTACTGGACGCAATTAAGTCATCAGGGCTGACACAGAAGCAAGAAAAATGTCATTTTGCCTATGAATAACTACAGTTCCTTGGCCATGTTATAAGCAAAGATGGCGTAAGACCAGATCCCGAGAAGACAGCCGCTATCGCACAGTTTCCTCAACCGCAAGATAAGAGAGCAGTGCGCCGATTCTTAGGACTGTGCGCCTATTACCGACGCTTCGTCAAGAACTTCTCACACATTGCTGCCCCTTTGACGCAGCTCACCAAGTCGGACGCCCCTTTCGAATGGAAAGCTGAGCAACGTGAGGCATTCAAAGAACTTCAACAACGTTTACAGTCGCCGCCTGTGCTGGGTCACTTTGATGAAAATGTCGAAACTGAGATACATACAGACGCCAGCAGCATCGGCTTAGGTGCCGTTCTCGTTCAGAAGCACAAGGGCTGCGAGCGCGTCATCGCGTATGAAAGCCGCTCACTGTCAAAAGCGGAAGTGAACTATTCCACGTCTGAGAAGGAGTGTCTCGCGATAGCATGGGCCACCTCGAAATTCCGCCCATACTTATATGACAGACCCTTCAAGGTCGTAACGGACCATCATGCGTTGTGCTGGTTGGCCAGTTTGAAAGACCCTTCTGGCCGCCTCGCTCGATGGAGCCTACGGCTTCAGGAGTTTGACGTGAAGGTAGTCTACACATCTGGTCGTAAGCACTCCGACGCAGACTGCCTCTCAAGAGCCCCTGTCGGCGCACCACCAAGCCATGAAGACGACGATGCCTTTCTTGGGCCTATCAGCAGCAGCACCTTTGCATTACAGCAGCGCTCAGACCCGATCCTACAACAGTTGATCATCTACATCGAAGGAAAGGCCTCCATACCGCCTGCACTGTTCAAGCGTGGGATATCCTCCTTCTGTGTGCAAAACGGGGTGGTAGTTGAAAAGAACTTCGCACCGAATAAGGCAGCTTACCTTCTTGTCGTTCCAAGCAGCCTCAGAGAAGAAATTTTACAAGCGTTACATGACGAACCCACTGCAGGCCATTTCGGTTTTACACGCACCCTCCACAGAATTCAAGAACGATACTACTGGCCCCGCCTCTCCTCAGATGTTGCGCGGTACGTCAAGAGTTGCCGCGAATGTCAGCGCCGGAAGAGACCTCCAACAAAACCAGCTGGATTTCTCAAGCCAACTGAACCCCCGTCGAGACCGTTCCAACATATTGGTATGGACCTGCTTGGACCTTTCCCCACGTCAACATCCGGTAACAAGTGGATCATAGTGGCCACTGATTACCTTACCCGATACGCTGAAGCTAAGGCCCTCCCGAACGGCACAGCCGTAGAAGTTGCCAAATTTTTTGTCAAATCCATTCTCCTCCGTCATGGCGCACCTGAGGTACTAATAACAGACAGGGGAACAGCGTTTACGGCTGATCTTACTCAGGCAATCTTACATTACAGTCATACAGATCACCGAAGAACAACTGCGTACCATCCGCAGACAAATAGTCTCACGGAACGCTTGAACAAGACCATTGCCGATATGCTCGCTATGTACGTGGACACAGAACACAAGACCTGGGACATAATTCTGCCTTACGTGGTCTTCGCCTACAACACCGCGGTGCAGGAGACCACTAAAATGACACCATTTATTCTCGTCCACGGGAGGGATGCCGTTACTACCCTGGACGCCATGCTGCCTAATGTCACCGATGAAAACAACCTAGACGTGGCCGCCTACCTTCAGCGCGCAGAAGAAGCCCGGCAGCTTGCTCGTCTGCGCATAAAAGACCAACAGCAAAACGACGCAAGACGCTACAACCTGCGGAGACGCGATTTAACATACAGGCCAGGTGACAAAGTCTGGGTTTGGACGCCCGTTCGCCGCCGAGGATTAAGCGAAAAACTCATGCGCCGTTATTTCGGCCCATACAAAGTCATCCGTCAAGTGGGTGAAGTGGACTATGAAGTGGTCCCTGATGGGGCTAGCTCATCCCAACGACGCCGCGCACGACAAGAAGTGGTACACGTCGCCCGTTTGAAGCCCTATCATGCGTGCTAAAGGAGGCTCCCTGTTTGCATCTCTTGTTTTGTTTATGTGTGCGTGATTCGTGCTTATTTGCCATTTACTTTCGCACAGGCTGTCCTTTTGTTTTGGTTTTATTTTAAACAAAGCATCGGGTCGATGCTTACGTTGAAAAGGGGAGCAATGCCGCGAGGCGTATTGCGGATAGTGTTGCGCATGCCGATACCGCCGGCACGCGGCCTTATCGTGGTCCAGGATGCACCGCGACTCATCTGCGAAGATCATGGCCCGCATGTCGACCATTCGTTGATAACGAGATAGCGCCAGACGCTACGGCGACTGTATCTCGGATGGTGAACGCGCCTTGCGTTCCAGTGGGACATTTCTGTTACCCGACGGCCGTCGAACGCGCCGTGCGTTCCAGGGGGACATTTCTGTTACCCGACGGCCGTCGAACGCGCTGTTCGCCTCCCGCTAAGCCGGTGTGTCTGTTTTCCTATAGTGGGCGCAAATCCGCCAAATAAACGGATCTCCTTCTATTTTTCCTAACCTCCCGGTCTCCTGTCTTTGGGCTACCCTCACTTTTACGTGACAATATGCTGCCGGCTACTTCAGTATTCGGAATCCGCTCAAGGTGGCAGCCTTTTCATTCAGCTGGCCGTTAAGCCATCCGTACTCTGCACAGTTAAAGAGATCCACAGTCGACCTTTGTTTCGTGTCATTCGTTTGCTCTTTTGCTGACGTTTCCGCGCCTTTCTTTAACGCTGCAGTGTGAATCCCCGATTAACTGCTGCGATTTCTACTAGTTCCAGAACATAATCGTGTTTGTCTCTCCTTTTAGATGCGGAGCATCTTATACTCGCGCCTTGTAGTGCGCCGTCCGCGCCATCCGCGCCGTCCGCACCGCTTCTCGAACATTCGACAGCTGACGCGCGCGCATGCGCCGTCGCGCCGTCGCCCACTCTTCCACCATCTGTGCATCCCTTCCTCCTCTACACACCGCGCGCGCTTCACTCCTCCACCATCTGTGCACCCTTCCTCCTCTACACACCGCGTTCGACATCTACAATTCTCCTGATTCTCCAGTGGACGCGCATGTGGCGTCGCGCTTCGAGAACATTCAACAGCTGACAGTGCATGCGCCGTCGTGCTGTATATATACTCAAGGTCGGCGCTTACTCGCTCAGTTGCCTCTCGTCGGTTGGTTTATACGGCGCGTCGACGTCCAAGGTCACGGTAAAATGAATTCCAACGAATCCACAAACACAATGATCGACGTCCCTTCGACCAGCGCCGCCCTTTCGCATACGTGTGTACCTGTTCACTCATTTAACACCCCCTCCTACAACCACGTTAACCAATTTAGCCATCGACCCAAGTAAGTCGCAATTTAACACCCCATTTCACAACCACGTTAACCAATTTAGCCATCGACCCAAGTAAGTCGCACTTTAACACCCCGTTAACCAATTATATGGTCCGCATCCTCCTCAGTGTTCCCCCGAGGGAAGCTGCGGGCAATTTTTTTCAATGCGAAGCATATCTTAGCGAACTTCGGGGACATTGAGCGTATCTATCTATCTATCTATCTATCTATCTATCTATCTATCTATCTATCTATCTATCTATCTATCTATCTATCTATCTATCTATCTATCTATCTATCTATCTATCTATCTATCTATCTATCTATCTGTCTGTCTGTCTGTCTGTCTATCTATCTATCTATCTATCTATCTATCTATCTATCTATCTATCTATCTATCTATCTATCTATCTATCTATCTATCTATCTATCTATCTATCTATCAAGCCGCCTATAACTTAGCTCTCCTGGCCATTCCGATCATGGTACTGATACTAAACTTGGCATGGCATAAGATGAATGTATGAAGAACATACTTGACTAGTCATAACATGAAAATGATGACATGTATGTCATTCTCATGATTTACATTCCGTGGTCCTCCAGCTCTTGCGGTGGTTTCTTTCGCATGGCATGTTGCAAAACTGGTAAGGTATGGCATGGTTGCGTGGCGAACACAAGTGATAGACCCTAACACGAAAATCATGACACGCCTGTCATGTAACAACATGGCTACATGCCCCGCTCATGGTGCGCTCGCGGCCTTTTCGCTTGCGTCACATATGTCAAATTTAGTATTACAGTACGTGAATGGATGGCGAAGGTATGGCACTGGGGCAAACATGATAAACATGAGATGCGTGTCATGTGACAACATGACTACATGCTACACTCATGATGCGCTCGCGGCCGTTTGGCTAGCTTCACATGTACCAAACTCCGTATTACGTGACGTGAATGGATGACCTAGGTTAATGACACATACAAACACGATAATCACGACATGCGTGTCATGTAATTACATGACTACATGCCCCACTGATGATGCGCTCACGGTTCTTTCACTAGCTTTACATATGCCAAATTTGGTATTACGTGACGCCAGTGGATAACGAAGGTATGACTGGTGCAAACATGATAATCATTAAATGCGTGTCATGTAAGGACATGACTACATGCCAGAGTCAACGTGCCAATACATTTCGACGTGACGCGGTGCGCACGCTCGCCGGCGTTCATTTCGTCGCGTCACGTCGGCGTTGCCACGCCAGGCGCCGGTCCTGCCATATACTCGCAGGCGCGCGCCGCGCTGCGTTGCTTTGACGCATGCGCGTTTAAGCGTGTCCGGCGTCCCTCCGTCACGAAAAGAGGTAGACTCAGTGTTGTCTGGGTAACGCATCGGGGAGAAATGCAGCACGTCGCATTTCGCGCCGGTTGCCATCGGACCGCGCCGACGGACGCTGGTCGTACCGGTCGTTCCTTGCTTCAGACTATAGAGTGCTCGCGTTTTGCTAACGTAGTGTCACTGTGCCGAGCGTGCGCATGCGTCAGCGCTACATTGGAGTATATTGGGCCCCTCATGATGCGTTCGCGGCTGTTTGGCTAGCTCCTTATATACCACATTGAGCATTACGTGACATCGTTGGATGAAGAAATATATCACTGGTTCAAACCTGATAATCCGGACCCACGTGTAATGTAGGAACATGACAAAATACCACGCTCATAGCATGCTCGCGGCCATTTCGCTAGCTGCACATATACTAAATTTGGTATCACGGGACGTGATTAGATTACGAAGGTAAATGAGACATCCAGCCATGATAATCATGACACGGAAGTCATGTACGGCATCATTTACCTCCACCTCGTAACGTTGTGCATATTTTAAAGTGACATGTCAACATTTCTCATTCGTGCTTCGCATGTCATCGATTCCCAGTGTACGTGGGATTTGTCAATTTTTCCATCCCGGGTGTCGCTGAGGAAGATTGCCTTCTTGTTCGCCACTCGTGGTGCGGGTCTCTGCATCAGCCTAGAGTTACACAGTATATGCTTCCCAAAGGTAGCATACAGAGCGACTTAACATCAGCCGCCCCTTGCACTTAAGAAGCTGCCACTCGACGTGCGAGTCGTTTACCCGCAGAATCTGGGTGAGAGCGTGTTGTGGGATCTTGTGGTGGTCTGACGCGACTGCTATAGAAGGCAAAGACGTGCCTTCATGTTTGCAGCACTTACGCCAGCGCTAACATTAGCAGCCTTGTGCTAAACAAAATCTCGAGTGATTGGTTCACTAGTGATGAAGGAATAAACTCCGGTATCGTTCATAGCACAGTGCACGATAATCAATTTCTTAGAACGCGTGAACTGCAACGACAACTTCCAGCGCATGCAACACGAGTTTACTTACGCTTTATACTGTGCACCATGCATGCCTGGCGCTGGTCTGTTTCGGGAATTCTTATGTGAGTCGGTGGAATTTCACTGCTGGCATCAACTCCTTCGCGTTCATTCCCACTTCTGTGCCCAGCTGTCATGGTGGTCTAGTGGCTAAGGTACTCTGTTCCTGACCCGACGGTCGCGGGACCGAATCCCGGCTGCGGCGGCAGCATTTTCGATGGAGGTGGAAATGTATACGCCCGTGTGCACATATTTGGGTACACGTTAAAGAACCCCAGGTCATCGAAATGTCTGGAGCCCTCCACTTCAGCCTCTCTCATATACATATGGTGTTTTCAAGACATTAAACTCCACCTATCAATCAATCAGTAATTCACGCTTGTGGTGTGGGATTACAACGCAACAGAACCTACCTTCCGTAGTGGCGCAATCACAAGCGCGAGACGTTTCGCGCGCAGAGTAGAATACTGCTTGAGTGGCACCTAAAGTGAAGCGGAGGAAATGACCACCCGCGAATCTTTCCGTCAGGGGAGAAACGAGCGCTAGTGCTTAAGGTGGAATTTTACGAGCCGACATGTATATCGTCATAAAGTTCCCGCTCCTCGCATTCAGTGTCACCATGCACCCGAACTTTGCTGAGCGCGTTGCTTC
Source organism: Rhipicephalus microplus (assembly GCF_013339725.1). Classification (NCBI taxonomy): domain Eukaryota; kingdom Metazoa; phylum Arthropoda; class Arachnida; order Ixodida; family Ixodidae; genus Rhipicephalus; species Rhipicephalus microplus. Next base: position 33,016,120 of record NC_051174.1, read on the forward strand.
CTATAGGTATGCGAGTTTACCCCTTGAAATACGCTGCCTAAACGTATTATGGGGTAGTTCGGGTTATGTGTCAATTATTTCCTCTATAAGAGACTCGATATAGCCGCGCCGAAATGACGTAAGGTAACGTTTGATGATTATTTCTCGAAAGGTGACGCTGCTCCCAGTGCACACTCGACAACTGGCGAAAATGCTGCAGCAGACGGAGAAATTGTTCCCAGCTGTAGTTCTGCACTGCTTGAATGAGACTCGTGTGCCGAAAGTACTCCTGAAAACTGATCGGAGCATGACGCATGCACGAAAACCGCGATTCCTGATAACGACATTGGTCTCTACGTGTTTAACGGGCCAAGACGACCGGAGTAGTAGCACAACGTGACTTGACGACGTTTGCTAATGACGACAAGGCAACCAGGCACTTAGCCACAGCTTTCCTCAGTTAGTAAGCGCCAAATAAAGTTTCAATCTCGCTGGCAAGAAATATTTTCCTGGCTGCTGGCGTAGCCCAAATATCAAGAGGGAGCGACCCTTCATGTTATGTCCCTTAGGACCCTCGAGGTACCAATAGATAGATAAATAAATAAATAAATAAATAAATAAATAAATAAATAAATAAATAATATTTTATAATGAATCGTTAATTATTATTAATTAATTAACCCTTCGGCCCTGGCGGTGTCAATTGACACCATCGCACAAGATTTCCCCTAGTATCTCGAAAACGTAACGAAAACTACTCATTCTTGGGGCATAGTTCTTCAATGATCCCCACTGCAATTGACACCATTGTTGCGGCACGTTTGTGGAGGTAGCAGCCACAAAAAACAAGAAACGCGACCGAGGTCTCCCGCGAAGCCGAGGCGCGCAAGTTGAGGCGCGTAAGCGCCATTTTCGGAATTAAGTATCGAAGCTGTTTCAGTGAGTATTAGGCTGAAAAGTATGACGTTGGTTTCCATTTTGTGTACACCATTGATTGACAGAAAAAAAGAAGCCATTTTTGTTTCATTTTCCAATCACTGGGCCCTAATAACCTAATTTGATGCTACGTTAATTAATCCAAAACTGCTTGTACCAGTGGGTCAATTTTTCGTTTGTGGTCTTCAGACGTCCTAACTACGAGAAAAACGCCCACAAAAAGTGTATCCGACCAAAATAAAAAATCCAGGGCTGAAAGGGTTAATGTGTGCTTTGTGCAATGCTCGCTAATGTTCTCTTCTACTTGGACAGATCCCCACATGCTTGGTACGAAACAAATGAGTCCAAACTCACCAGCTATGGACACGTTCAAAGAAAAGCTACGTCACATTTTGGGGACCCAACCGGTCACCACGCAGCCACACAGACAGGATCTGGCTACCCGTGTCCAGTCGCCAACTGAATCGTATGAGTCCTACATGCAAGAAGTTCTCGCTCTTTGCTGGAAAGTGGACGAGGCGATGTCTAAAGCTGACAAGGTTGGTCACGTTTTGAATGGAATCGCGGACCACGCTTTCCACTTACTGGTCTACACCAACGTCTTGACTATCGACCACATCATTCAAGAATGCGGCCATTTCGAAACAGCAAAAAGCCGCCGGGTGTGCCCTCCTTTTTCTCGTTTGCCGAACACGGCGGCTACGTCCACCTGCTCCGACTTTGCCGCTACACCACCATTTGACCAGATTGTCACGCGTATCGTTCGACGGGAACTTGAAGCAGCAAGTCCAGCGCCGCTTCTGCCCTCTCCTTTTGAACGTGCTACGATACCAACAACCCACGCGGTTTCCGTTGTTCAGCTGGCTGTAAGACAACAGTTCGCCAACCTATGGTTTCCTGTCGCCTGTCCCGTCTCTCGCCCCTCCTCCAGACCAATGGCCATCAATGAATCCCAACGTGACCCACTCGTTTCTCCACGATTTGGCAACCCCATGGAATGGCGAACTCTGGACGACAAATAGATCTGCTTCCGGTGCCACCACGTTGGACATGTCTCCCGCTACTGCCGTGCCTCCTGGACGTCACGGAGTCTGTTTTTCACACATTATCGCCCATATGAAGATTTTCGCCAGTATTCGCCCAGCCATACGGACTCTGCTTTTTACACATTTGACAGCCGCCTTCTCAGTCTCCTCAACATCGTCGTTCCAGATTGCCCCAGCCACGCCGCCATCCCTCGCCGACCAGCTTTCCATCGTACCCGACGGAGGACTAGACCGTGCAGCTTCTGGAGGTAGTGCTGCATCATCTCTGTCTGAACCAAACCCTTCATGGACGCTTCCTACGAACAAGAATCTTATCGATGTGCACGTGGACTGTTTTCCTTTGACGGCACTAGTCGATACTGGCACTCACTTGTCCATAATCAGTGTTCATCTTTGTCGCCGCTTAAGAAAAGTACTCGTGCCTCCTGCTACAAAAGTTGTACGCGTCGCCGATGGCGGAACTGTTCCTGTCATCGGAATGTGCACGGCTTGCATAAGCATCGCTGACCACTACGTTCCTCTTCTATTCACGGTGCTCCATAACTGTCGTCATGACCTCATCATAGGGATGTAGTTCCTGTCGACGCATTCCGCTTTGATAGACTGTTCCGCTGGTACTCTTTGCTTAGACCTTTCTCTTCAGCCGGATATTCAATCTAAACTTAAACATGGCCTCTGTGCCACAGATTGCCTCCGCTTACCGACTAAAGCCCTCACATTCGCCGAATTCACCATGACCTCACCCGTGTTGGATGGGGATTACCTCGTCACGCCGATTCCTGATGTCCTACTGGCACGTGACGTCGCCGTCTCTCAGTGCGTCGTAACTATAGCCGCCAACCAGACACATTTACCCGTCATAAATTTCGGCTTCACGAAGCAAGTCCGCCCTGAAGGCATCTTAATCGCCACGTTGCGGTCCTTAGCAGATGACCACGTCACTACTTTCGCACCCGACATGTGCACCAATCTTGCTTGTCGCCCCCCGATGCCACACACCTCGACATGTCAACACGTGCCATGATCGCTCCTCACCTCTCCCCAGCGCAATCAGCCGCCCTCATCCGCCTTTAAACTTCCTACCGCGACATCTTCAACCTTGACGATCGACAACTCGGCCAAACTTCTCTTGTCCAGTACCACATCAACACAGGTGAGGCTGCTCCCATTCACCGTCGAACTTATCGCGTGTCTGCATCGGAGCGCCAGAATATTCAACGCCGTGATGTCGCTTAACGGGCTGTCATCGAGCACCTCGACTATTCTCTATCGAGTCGAGGCCATCGCTCGTCCATCCAGACTTCCATCCAGACGGCCCATCTCTGCTACTTGCTGTGCACAAACACCTCAGCTCGGCTGTACTCCAGGAACTTCACGACGTTCCTACTACCGGTCACCTCGGCGTGTCCCACAGGACTCACTCGTTGGATTCCGTGCCGACCGGTTGTGCCCTTTCAATCTCCGACGACACTCCAGCTCTGGCCGACAGGGCTGGTCCTACGCCACCTCCTGACGCCGATCTTCGACGACAGCGTAGCTCTGGCTTACTGGACTTGCCCTACGCTATCTCCTGACGCCGACAAGAGCTCTCGCCAGTGGTGCTCCATCCTCGGACTCCTGCAACTATGTCCATCTCTCCTGTCTTCTCCTTACTTCTGTCGTTCGCTGTCCATGCGCCTCGCTCTCTCCTTCCTCTCTCTCTATCTCTTTACCTTTTAATCCTATCCTGTTAATCTTTTCTCTACCCCCATCCCTCGTGAGCCACTGTTGAGGTGTCGTCCCCCTAAGAGACAGTTACGGGGCTCACTTTTCTTTTCTTTCTTTTCACTTATACCCCCCCCCCCCCCAGCGTGTCCCACACATACGACCGGATTCACCGTCGCTTCTATTGGCCAGGTCTCGCACGCTGTGTCAGACGATACATCGCAGTGTGTTAGGGATGTCAGCGCCGCAAAACACCATCGACGCTTCCGGCTGGGCGCCTTCAACCACTCGACATATCTTCTGAACCTTTCGTTCGCGTCGGCTTGGACTTACTCGCCCCTTTTTTTTCTGTCTTCTGCTGGCATTATGTGAATAGCTCTGGTCACTAACTACGCCACACGCTACGCCATCACACGCACCCTTCCAACAAGTTGCGCCACGGGCGTCGCCGATTTTCTTCTACGCGACGTGATCTTGCAACATGGTGCTCCACTCCAGCTGGTCAAGGACCGATGTCACACATTTCTATCGAGAGTCATAGCGGACATCCTACGCTAATGTGAAACGCGCCACAAACCCTAACCGAAATGCTTTCAAAATACGTTTCTCCAGACCACTCTGAATGGGACCTCGCTCTACCATACGTGACACTTGCGTACAATTCTTCGCGCCAAGATTCAACTGCTTATTCCCCATTTTTCCTGTTGTTCGGTCGTTAACCCACACTGCCCCTCGATGCAGTCATTCCGTCGCCAGCAGCTCCGACCACAGAATATGCCCTGGACGCCATCAGCCGGGCCGCCCACACACGCGAAGCTGCTCGTGCTCGCCCTGTGACCTCCCAAGAAAACTAACGGCGTCGGTGGGATCAACTACACCGCGATGTGCGCCTTTCGCCCGGTTCATTGGTTCTGCTCTGGTCTCCAACCATGTACGTTGGCCTGTCTGACAAACTGCTCTTACCGTATACAGGGCCACACAGAGTGCTTCGTGCGGCGACTCCCGTCACTTATAAAATCGCTGTTGCTGCCTCGTCGTCTTCATTCACCCCTCGGGCCAGCGACATCGTACACGTCACACGACTGAAGCAGTACCACTCGGCCAATGACGTGACGTCTAGATGCACTGAGACAGCGCCTTTGCCGACTGGGGTTATGCTACATGTAGGCTGCCGCAATGCATTTTGGCAAAGCGCGTGTGTAGCCGACAAAGAGGACGAAGGGCCTGAGAACGCCAAACCGGTTAAATTTTATTCCTTCAGAAAGTCATTCGCGGTGAATGTAGCCGTAAACTGGAGGTTGCGGCGAAGCGTCACGGCGAGTGATTCAGCTGTCTTCGCCAGGCTGATTTTAACAATGATGTGGGGCGAATACTTGAGAGTAGTTCACCTGCGAATGGATACTCAGCTGAGTTCGGATTCTGACAGCTTTGAGTAATACAGATGCGAACGAAACACGAAAATAAAGAAATCACATGAATACAGTAAATGCAGTCAGTCTCAATGCTCTGGCAAAGAGGTCTGCGAAAAGCACACCAAAGCGGAGTACTCAACGTTGGACTATTCATATAATGTATGCTTGGTACTCTGCGAGCCTAAATGAGAGGCACACGCTTCTGTTTTTCTCGCTAAAGTGACTTGGCTCAGTACGTTTGCGTCAAAGCACAGGTGGCTCGTAACCTTGGTCTAGTGAATAATTTAACGCTTCAGATACTTTTCATTCGATTGATCAAAGCTGTAGGTGAGCCAACCACGTCGGAATTTCCGTCTCGTGCGCACTCTACCGCAGTCCAATGTGCCCCGTTCAATGGTGTTTTCACGTGCAAGTTCGTAAGCGCTGTTAAGCCCGTCGCTTTAACTAGATTCGTAAAACATTGCACTAGTATAACATTAATGAACCAACTTGACTTTAGAACTTACAGATAGAATATAACTTCAGATTATCTTATCTTTGCGCGCACAGCGGCACAGTCACCACGACATTTCCGCAAAGGTTCGTGTACAAACCAACTAGAATCAAGCATCCAATGATTTCCTGTCTTTTAGTCGTTCGTGCGCCACAAAATTTGTCGTACATGCACCAAGCAGTGTTTCATGTCTCAAGGTTCTGGCTTCGAAGCAAGTCCGGTGTAAATGCGGCCCCATATAGCTTTTCAGAATGAGTGAGGCAACGCACACTGCAGAAACATCAAATTTCAAGATCGAGATGTGCCCATCATTCGATCGCTTGGTATGAATAAGTCTTCTTGGGCAAATTTGAACGGCATCCGTCGTGTGGAAGTTATCTTAATTCGATGTCAAACAGCGTATAGTAACGCTAAGGAGAAAAAAAAACTGAAAATAGACTGCCCTGCGACATTGACACCAGTGCTACGTGTTCGGTGTGATACATTCCACAAATACCATCCTGAGTGACTATACCCTAGTAGTGATGACGAGTACGATCCGAGTGTTCTTATTGTGGCGCCAACCGGCGCTGAAGCGCAGAAACGCACTCGCTCGTCGCGTCTGATCTTGGGCGCAACGGTTCGAATGATTTCGTAAAATTATCACGATAAAAACCACCTTAAAAAAACGGCGAAAGAAAATAGCATGATTAAACGTGTGCTTGTCGGTAAGCATGTCGGGGAATCGTTGTGAGTGACAGGCGAGTTGCAGTCGTCTAGTTCAAAGCACGGAAAAAGCGCAATGAGGGTGTCTTTTCATATCACGTATGTGCTACACATCAACGCGACCACAAGCTATCAAAAGTGGAACAGCGTATACTCAGATATCATCGCTAACAAGTAACACGCAGGTATCGTTGAATTTTAGTTCATCTGTAGACTTTGCGTACGCGTAAAAGTCGAAATACCGTGCAAACCGCGAGAGGCTCACTAGTGGGGCCATCTGGAGGCGCTAAAAAGAACCTGGCAAGTAGAAAACGTATTCTATTTCTCTGCTGATGCTCATTCGCGATAGCTATATTGCATTGACTCCTCTGCGTATACCTGAATGCTTTGCACGCCAAAACACACCAATATAGCTAACTGAGACACACGAGCGAACATGGCTGAAGCGTGCATCCTCGGACGCCTCTGCAGTGCTGCTTGGAACAGCGTCCAATTCGGAATCACTGTTCTGCAAAAGGTCGATCAAAGCATAAATAATTCGCGACGTCGCGAATTGCGGGGAGTCCAAGCTCCAGACTATCGTATTGAACCCGAGTCGACACTTTTTACGGCGACGACAGCAACGCAGGTGACAAGACACGACTGAATGTGTCCGCCTAGCTAACGAAATGTTTCCGGAGTAACTGAGCCTGACGTCACTCTGTTCTATAGAGAAGTGGTCATGTGTGGCGTGATCTGAAGGTGAACGTGAGGTAGCGCCCCTGCTGGTGCTCTTAGCGCCAAAAATGGCGGGATTGCCGGCCGTTTTGAATAGTGCTAGATACCAGTGATATAAATCAATAAAAGTGATATTTATTTATTCATCAGTTGCGTTGTACGTCCCGAATCACTGCTACTGAAGTAGCAGCGATTTTGCGTCAGCTACTCGCTGACGCAAAAGTCTTGGCATGAGTAAATTTGAGATCAGTGCTCCTTTAAAAACCTATAATAGGTAAGCACTTGTCTTCACAGCCAGTTTCTAGACTGAGGCGAAAAGATTTTAAACCCGTTTAAATATTTCCGTAGTGAATATTTAGCAATATTACTTCAATTAGCTTTTTTATTATCAATGTTAGGGGTGTTGTATGAGCCTCGTTTTTAAAATTTTAATGATCACGCTTGGTTTCAAAGATCGTTCGTCAAATTTGCAGACAGTGGTGTTGGAAAAATCACGGTCTGAGAATCGAATATTATATATATATATATATATATATAGTATAAAAAGAGGTCGACAAACGTGCGAAAAACCACTAGTTTTACTAACGTTTCGGCAGGTGGGCCTGCCTTCGTCGGAGTGAATGCGGAGTGCATTCACTCCGACGAAAGCAGGCCCACCTGCCGAAACATTAGTAAAACTAGTGTTTTTTCGCACGTTTGTCGACCTCTTTTTATACTGCATTTTCCACCGGATTCATTGAATATCACCCCACCATATATATATATATATATATATATATATATATATATATATATATATATATATATATATATATATATATATATATATATATATATATATATATATATATATATATATATATATATATATTATATATATATATATAAGAAATTAAGAATTTAACGAAACTAGGTACGCTAACTCCACGGCACTCTGAGATGACAATGACTTGTACATTTAACGATTAGCAGCCGCTAGGGATCTAGTAGACGATGTCAATATCTGTTAGGTCACGGCGTTTGATGCAAAAATTTCAAAATGTTGTCACCGCTCGCATTTACGTTTTGTGTGTTTTCTCACTTACCAAGAACCTCCTTGCAGCGAACGAGGTGATTTCGTAACTGCGAAATAGTAATTTGCCAATACGTGAAAAATCGTTCTTCTCACTAGTGTTCCTGTAAGCTGTACCCAATTATAGATGGCACTGCGCAATTCGCTTCTTGAAGACAGCGTAAAGAAAGAAAGAAGTAACGAACAAAGCGTCTCCTTCAAACACGTAATAATCTATTATTTTCCTATTCATGCACTCTCATTGCCGTTACAGCCCAACAATAACAACAAGACTAAAGAAAAAGAGCCGTCTGGCTGTGGAAGTCAGGTGTACAAAATACAATAGAACACTCCATCCATTCGATTCTTTTTCGTTTCCTTGTCATATGTACACAAATACAAAAGAAAAAGACTACTTTAGGCACTCTTAAACACTCGTCCTTCTGGTGACGAGGAAGGCCCTAAATTGTAAACTAGATTATGTACACGCATATTTACACAATACTTCCAGTCTGTAAATTAATACGACCTAAACGCGTTGCGCCACACCTTTGAAATATAGCTTTCAAGATTGCTCGTTTTAAAACGATTGTGAAAAAAAAAATTCTGAGCGCACGTTAGCAGACCCTTCGTGGTGTATCGTTGGAGCCTTTCATTTAGCTAAGCGATATATGCGTTACCAGGGTTGAACCAGCACATCCAGAATGCATGTACATATCAGAAGGCGACCTTTCTCTCTAATCCAGCATTTTTCACTAGTTTAGCGAACGTGATGAGGCGAACAACTTTGTTAGCCCTATCTCGAAGTACCAGGACTGGTCCACATGCCATTACGCATGGCTCGCCAGGTTATGTTATCGGTTAGATAGCTAAAGATTAAGGCAGTCCGAGTATTTCTGTCCGCTTCTTTCGAGAGACCCGAAAATTATATTGAGCGGGCAGGTCAAAAATAGCGACCACTGATGTGATCCTTCTTCTTCGAAGAGAAATAAATAAATAAAAACAATGCCACAGTAGTAACGATAAAAAACGGAGTCCAACCCTCGGCGCATAGCTAATTACACGGCGTCCTATGTTCGTAGAAAAATGTGACGCGTCATGCGAAATGCCTCCTCGCGAGTCCTTAAACGACGCGGTCACCGGCGCCAAATGGACATGATTCTTCGCTCGGGCGTTCTAGACTCGACTTTGAATGGTCGGCGCCAGAGCGGCTCGCGGCTATTTGCGTGGAGCTTCGGCTCGGCTACCGACCTCGCACGCAGCGGCGGCATTCCCGAGGTGTCCGAAGGAACCAGAACGAGAGAAAAAACAACAGAAGCGTTAAACGAAAAGAAAAACGGCCTGCCCAATTAAACGCGGACGACGGGGACGCAATTACAGGTCGTTGCTTCCGCACCGACCAGCGACAGCCGAGGTATTACACGTGACCACCGGTCAGACTACTGCTGTTACGCGACTCGCTCGCCTCCTGCAAAACTTCAGAGGCGAGGAAAAAAAAAATTGAAGTGGTCGGGTGGGGTTGTTTTTCGACTTTGTACGTTCAGTCGAGAGCTTTGAAAGCAGCTCACATGCGTCGTCATCCGAAGGCCGTTTTTCTTTTTTTCTTTTTCTGATAAACGAGCGCAAGCCGTTCCTAATAATAATAATTAATAATTGTTGGGGTTCGACGTCCCGAAAAAGCCGTAACTGAAGTCTAACCTTTAAGCCGTCGGAGTAAATACGACTGGCAATTAACGGACATGAATTCAGAAAACTTCAGACTACGTTTCTGGGTGAGCTCATCGCGCGGTCCGGGCACAACTTCTGACTGCGTGTCCGTCTACGCACCAGCGAACATGCATTCGCCATTGAACACGTTGGACACATATGTGCCATACTGGTGGTGTGAAGTACTCTTCAGGGAGAAACAGAAACACCGGTTTCCTAAAGATAAAGAAGTAATGCACACACTGCACAAAAGGGCCCATGTCGAAGGAAATTGATGAGGGTCGAACGCCTACACGTTGAACACGTATCGTTGAGAACAAAAGGCTCGGAATCCATTACGATCCATTACTATTTTCAATGACGCACGCTGCGAAATTTCTTCAGATATGTTCACAATTTTGTGAAAGACTTCCTTTTTTTTTAAATTTCCCTAGACTTGCCTTCTGGGCAATCGATCCCTTAGCGTTTGCAACACAAGCATTACGTTGCGACAGTCTTGCCATTTCTGTCACAGCTAGCCCGATTCAACGTATACGTCGAATCGTGTGCACTGTATATGGAGGCACACAGCAATTCGTTTCGTTCAAGTGACGTCGCGAGCATTCAAATTTAAAATCTTTCAAGATGACAGACTTCTCAGCCCGTCAGGATTTATTATATTGTGGTAGCGAATCGATGTGAGCATGTGACAGAAATTTCGCACTAATGACGGAAGTCCATGCAGCGCATATTACCTCCGAGCTCGTACATTCTGTCGGCACTATGAGTTGCACAGAATGTTCATTCACCACTGAAATAGGCAGCGTTCAGGCTTGCTTACTTGCATACGTCGCCTCGAGTCCGCAGTCATCTTAGGGTTGAGGCCCTAGGGGTAGCTTACAAGGGTCATAAGCTATTCAGCCTCTATTAGAGTAGGCCGCGAATTATGCACTTTTGACAAGCATGAGCCCCGTTCACTGACACAGCCCAAAGCCCAGACAGCTCTAAAAAATACGGCCGCGTTCAAGATGTAAAAAAACGCAATGCAAGATCCCCTAGTTGGTGTCTTGATACACGAGGCAAAGAAGTCCGGCCAGCTCTGCGATAAGGAAGGCCTCGGCAAATCGAACGTCAACTTAAAAAGTCCGGTTATACACAGCTATATTGCAGAAACGTCGGCAGAAGGCGATGCACTGATGTTTTTCCAAGGAGTAGACAAGAGTCACACCAACAAGTAGTTCGCATGGCCATCGTCCAATCACCGCTCACGTTCCAAAGGCTGTCGTCACGACTCGCCGAGTCCAGGGTCGCGAAATCCTTCAGGAGCACGTTCTGCACCGCAGTTTCAGACACTACACTGAAGCTCTCTGCTACGTTCTCGATGAACTAAAGCACGCACGCCTGCGCACCAATAGACACAGCGGATGCAGGATCTGTTTATTGCTGTTTGGCGGCGTGTGTCGTTCTCTTCCAGGTGCTTGGCAGGTATGGTGGCTGTTGGCACATTCCGCGCTGCGCTCCGCGCAATGGATCCAGAGCGAGCGCGTCAGGCGTGTCGCTACCTCGGGCAGAAGCTGAAGTTCGGGAACAGCTGGCAGTGTAAGGACAGGAACCTGGAAAAAAATACAGATAAATGCGTATGAGGTTATCTGTGCATAGAAAAACCATGGATACGACATGCGAAAAGAAAACTATTTGGTCATGACAGCTGTTTCGGCAAGTTGGTGGCAATGGGTAACTGTAGATGTTTCCAGCAATGTCAACAAGAGGGACGACGAAAAACATGAAAGTAGACAAACATGACCGCATGTGTGTCGGTCTTGTTTTGTATACCCTCTGATTTTCGCTGTCGATAAAACATCAGCAATTATGCAGTTATAATGAAAACACAGAAATAGCCACATAGCGAAACGGCCCCACAAAATATTGCTACAACTGAACTGTCAAAGACACATTTAGGGGAAACGAATGCACACCCCCGAAACAGTAGGTTGAAACGCACCACAAGTGAGCACAAAGCTTGAAACCCATGATTGGCCTTGAAATCCATGACCGGCCTTTGAAACCCATGACCGGCCATGACCGGTACGGTCGATGTACCGGGACTGTGTAGATGTAAAACTGCTATTTTTTTCTATTCTGTCCTTTTTCCCCGACCACATACCTAATTTCGGTAAGTCTTATATCTTCATATGCTCAAAACCCCTCACTTCGAGCGAACTCTTTCCTAGAATATCCAAAGAACTTTCTACGGAATAAACACGACAGCGAAAAGTACGGCACCACATATTAAGCACTCAGATACTGCTAGAGGCTACAAGCGATTTCTAAGGCACAAAATCCACAGTTCCAGCAGCCGCATGAGTACACGATCGAGTGTCCGATGCTAACGGCGCGACATCCACACACCGCCCCAGCACCGAAGTCGGCGCTCGGCAAGACACACTCCATACTCGATGTGGAACACAGCGCCTATACCGAACAGTGCTATTGAACGGCGCAGCTCGTTTCCGAGGGTGGCCCGTAGGTCGAGCGTTGTCTTTAGCCGTCGCGCGTGACAAATAGCATTCCACGAGAATAGTCGAAAACAATCAAACAAGCAAAAAACGTTTACCCTAGAACGCACGCTGCAGCAGTCTAGGCGAGAAAACAAAGAAATGAACCAGGACAGGGCGGCGCCATTTGGAACTGGTTATTAACCGGGCCCCGCAATGATCACGCGGTTGCGCAAGACCAATTTTACAGACCGAGTCCCTCCGGTCAAGGGAGAGAGACAGTAAAATGAGCAGAAAATCCGCGTCAGGGGGGGGGGGGTAAAATAAAGGAGAGCAAGAGGGTGGTCCGAGACACGTTCTAAAGATGAGAGACGAGTCGAGCCGTAGTCACCGAGGGGTCCGGGCTGTAATTACGAAGCGCTACGCAGCCTCGAGCCACTGGGACGACCGCAGTACAAGACAGGCACCCGCAAACTTAAATAAAAAATGCAGAAAAGCGTGCACCACCACCGCCGACACGTGTCCAGACAGGAGACAGGGAGGCGCTGCCGGACAAAGTTGTTCCGCTCGCAGGGCCGAGTGACGCGAATGGGAGCGTTCTCGACAGGCTCCGAGCGAGATGACAGCGAGTTCTACAGCTGTTGCGACCCTCCATTACACTATGAAGTGGCCTGGAAGCACAGACACGGGACCCGACCCCGCCGAACCTGAGTATCAGAGATAAATTATGCAAACAGGCAGTTTACCCTCAATTTTTCAGCAAATGCTCACTTGCAATAAGAGCTACCATACATAGACTCACACTGTAAGTCAGGAACTGTGCCCGCCGTGACTGCGTTGTCCATCTGTACAGCCGCAAAACTTTTCTAGACCCACGGGCAATCACGAGTTCAGGGCTGGGCACAATTGACAATATTACTACTACTCTGTATGTCCTGTTTCTGTCATATTAAGAACCTTCTTCGCAAATTATTACTTATTACGTGTTTATGTCGACTGGGAGACATCTGCTCTCGGAAATTATCTTTAGGTACTTTATTTCTTTTCGCCACCTTGAAGATGTCTACAATGTGTCTGGCTAAATTCAAAGCAACAAAAGGAAGAAATAAAACGATCCAATTATATCTTCAAGGACTTACGCCGACGTGACAAGCTATATAGGTGTTCCCATGCCAAATAACGTGCCTACCAGGCCGCAAGTCCTCCGAATAGCCCGTGTTCACGCTTTACGGTCCGATATATGCAGCAGCGTTGCGCGAAGGTCACGCTCGATTAAAGGACATCACGATATCATGCAGGTGGGCAACGACCATCATCATGCATGTGGCACTGCCATCGGCAATCTCCGAGTGCACCCAAATAACAGGGGGCCCCCGAGATCACCGACGTTATTCGCGCACTCGTGCCGCGACGGACTCGCCCTTTTTTTCCTATGTTTCAATCCTGACGTGGCAGTAAACGGGGCGGTTGCACGAGACCTCACGACCCATCGGTGCGAATGACGCTTGTATTTATGACACGGCCCCGAAAAATACAACGACCAGGAAGCGTCCCGCGGCCCGATTCGGGGTCGCGGGCGGGCTGGCCGACCACGCGATTCGATGGACCGTTGAAAATTCGTCGCACGCCCCTTTTTTGCTATTTCGCGCGAAGGATGATGCACGTAGTACACATTATACACACGTGGAAATAAGAACTGCACGCGCCAAGTCGATGGTCTACAGGTCACGTAATCGTAGTGAAAAGTGTCTGTCTTGGCTGACGAGTACGCCTGTGGTATCTTCAGAGACGGTCTTGAAAGGGCCGGCTTACTGAAGTGCACATCAAAGCCGAGGAAACCTTAGTAGTTGTTACAAGAGTAAAAAGTCAAGCAGAATACGCCTTCATGTAAACAATACGGCAGACGCCACACGCTTTGGGAATCGGTTCCATGCAAAGCAGTCGGCTATGGCCGAATTGTCCATGCAGCGTTTTTTTTTTTCCATGAGCCAGGCGTTATGAGGCAGATCGACTTGTTCTTGTAAGTGTGGTCATTGTGTGCACGCCGTGGACGTTGACTGCACTGGCACTCAAGCGGCGACTTATGTTCTGACGTTCCGTCAGCGATCGCGTTAGACCACGGACGTTGGTGTGATCGAAACGAAGTTCACATTACGGTGCAATGACGGGAGTATTTATTATATTGCCACCTGGCCATGAACTGCGGCGAGCACGAGCCCGCATCGAGGAGAAGAAACAAGGAAGAAGTTGTTGGGCTAGCGCGCTCTCGCCGAGGCTTTTGTTTTTTGGTTGTGGTGTCCCTGACCTGCGCCTCTGTGACTACGCGGTATTCTTTATCTGAAGTCCCTCTTGTTCACGCGCGACAACTGGTGGAGTCGCTGGGTATTCCCAGTCAATGATCCAAACGCCTCCTGGGAGCCCTATACCCGCAGTCGCAACACCTGTCCACCGGGCCAGCCGGAGAATCCGAGGATTGTCCCCCGAGCGTGAACCTCTACCGGAGATGGCATCAACTGCACCACCCCAGAGCGGTACGGAAAATATTCCGATGGCTAATTACACGCTGCAGAAGCCACGAGTGCCGAAGGTGTTCCGTGGCTCCATGTTGGAGGATGTTGTGGACTGGTTGGCTCACTTTGAACGCGTTGCGGCTTTCAACGAGTGGACCGACGCCAACAAGCTGCGGAATGTATATTTCAGCCTTGAGGACGGAGCTCGTACTTGGTACGAGAACCGCGAACCCTTCTCGTCGTGGACGATGTTTTGCCGTCAGCTGCTGGCAAGTTACGCTGACCCCCATCGCCGTGAACGAGCGGAACGGGCCATCCAATCACGCATCCAAATGCCGAACGAGAGCGTGATGGCGTACGTGGAGGACATGACGAGCCTTTTCCGTCGCGCTGACCCAGGTATGGGAGAAGACAAGAAGTTGCGCCACCTAATGCGAGGAGTTAAGGAGCAACTCTTCGCTGGTCTCGTGCGAAGTCCCCCGAATACTGTGGCAGAGTTTTTAACTGAAGCAACGACAATGGAAAACATGCTGCAGCAGCGATCAGCTGTGTACGACCGCCACGTGAATGTTGCCTCGCCGGTGGACCAGATTGGAGTTGCGGGGAGTAACGTCAATCTCGAAGCTCTCTGCGACCTCATCAGATCGGTGGTACGCGACGAGCTGCAGAAGATTCACGGGCCGCCTCCACCTGCTGCGGGATCCATCTCCAGCCTCATCAGGAGTGAAGTACAGCAGGCTTTGCAAGTCCCGCTGTCCAACGATGCTTCCCCGCCTGTACCGATCGAGCCTCACCGTGCATCTTATGCCGAGGCTGTGAGCTGTTACGTCGCTCCTGCATCGTACGCCGAAGCTGCGAGTCGTTACGCTCCTCCACGCCGTTTCGTACACCCTGCACATCGCGATCCACTCCCAGCAGTTCAACCAGTCCAGCATTTCGAGAATCGGCAGCTCCTCCCGCGGAAATCGGACGTATGGCGCACACCGGACAGGCGGCCGCTGTGCTACCACTGTGGCGAAGCCGGACACGTGTACCGCGAATGCCAGTACCGTCGCCTCGGACTTCAGGGTTTCGCCGTCGACTCACCCAGGCCAAGATTTGGCGAAAGACCCAGAGCGATTGAGGAGTACCTGTCCGAGCAGCGCATGCCACTGCTCCCGCGGCGCCAGTCACGATCACCATCTCCAAGAAGGTCTTCGTCAAGTGTCCCGAACTACCCAGGGGCGGCGCCAGCACGGCCGCTCAGCCCTAGGCGGGAAAACTAACGACAGCGACCTTCGGGGGCGGGGCCGCTGATAAACGACACGAACAAGGGCCCCAATCCATGCGAGTACGTACCAGCAGTGGTTCAACGACGACAGCTCCCGAATCAGAAAGCCGACTTTCCCTAGATATACCTGTAGTGCTCGACGGCCGCCACGATATTACAGCTTTATTAGACACAGGGGCCGACTACTCCATCATGAGCAGAAAACTGGCGACGCATCTCAAGAAAGTGGGTACGCCGTGGTACGGGACACGAATCCGTACAGCCGGCGGGCACGTCGTCACCCCTCTCGGTATCTGCACGATTAGAGTCGGCATTCGCAAACGCACATTTCTCTGCAGCTGCCTTATACTTCCTGAATGCTCCCGAGACCTCATCCTAGGCGTCGACTTTTTACGTGAATACGGCGCTATCATTGACCTCCGACAGCGCACAGTGACGTTCTCTACAGACAAAGCAGAAAAGCCTGATGACAGCCATCTCAGTTCGCTTCGTGTTTCGGCCGACATAATCACGTTGCCTCCACGTTCAAGCATCCTGGTTGAAGTCGTGTGTGACGAGATACGTGACGGTGAGGCAGTCGCCGAAGGCAACTTGACACTTTTGTTTAGCATAGGTGTCTGCGCAGCCCGCAGCCTCATTACGCTTCACGACAGACGTGCCACGCTGCTTGTGACAAATTTTAGTAATGAGCAGCGGCACCTGTTTCGACGCACCGCTATCGCTTTCGCCTACCCCATCGAAGACGTTGCTGAATGTTTTTCTGCCGCATCAATAAATAGTGGGCTACAATCGACATCGACCGGCGTTTCTAAGGCTCTTGAAAAGGTGGACATCAATTCGAGCCTCACGCAGAAAGAACGCACAGCGCTGCAGGAGCTGTTGCTTGAATTTCAAGAGTGTTTCGCTTCATCCTCAAAGGTGCGTCAAACGCCCCTTATGAAACACCGGATTATTATACACACCGATGTCTCGCCCATAAAGCAACAACCCTACCGAGTTTCTGCCAAAGAACGTGACGCGATCAATGCTCAAGTCGAAGAGATGCTTCAGGATGATGTTATACAGCCGTCCAATAGTCCATGGTCATCGCCAGTCGTTCTTGTAAAGAAAAAGGACGGAACGTTGCGTTTCTGCGTGGACTACAGAAAGCTGAACGACGTGACAAAAAAAGACGTGTATCCTCTGCCACGCATCGATGATTCACTAGACAGACTACGGCGAGCAAGGTATTTTTCATCCATAGATTTGAAAAGCGGATACTGGCAGATTGAGGTTGATGAAAGAGACCGAGAAAAAACTGCTTTTGTTACACCGGACGGCCTGTATGAATTCAAGGTGCTTCCCTTCGGCCTGTGTTCTGCACCAGCGACATTCCAAAGAATGATGGACACTGTTCTTACCGGTCTGAAGTGGAACACCTGCTTAGTTTATCTCGATGACGTCGTCGTATTTTCGGTCACTTTCGAGGAACACTTGAAACGTCTGCAGGCTGTTCTGGAAGCACTCCACTCTGCGAACCTCACGCTGAAGCCAGAAAAATGCCACTTTGGCTATAAAGAACTTAAATTTCTGGGGCATGTTGTGAGCGCAGACGGTGTTCGACCTGACCCCGACAAGACAACCGCCGTAGCCTCCTTTCCCGTTCCCCGTGACAAGAAAGCAGTACGCCGCTTCCTCGGTCTGTGCGCCTACTATCGTCGCTTCATCGCCAATTTTTCTAGAATTGCCGAGCCTCTGACTCGTCTCACACGTGACGACGTACCATTCGTTTGGAATGAAGAACAGAACGCGGCTTTTATCGATCTACGTGAGCGTATGCAGGCACCACCAGTTCTTGCTCACTTCGACGAGGATGCTGCCACGGAAGTTCATACCGACGCGAGCAATGTAGGTCTCGGCGCCGTGCTTGTCCAACATCAAGAAGGCACCGAGCGCGTGATAGCTTACGCCAGCCGTGCCCTGTCTCGCGCCGAGATGAACTATTCCACCTCGGAGAAAGAGTGCCTAGCAGTAGTGTGGGCCACTATGAAATTCAGGCCTTACCTCTACGGTCGTCACTTTAAAGTAGTTACTGATCATCACTCATTGTGCTGGTTAGCCAATTTACGAGACCCGTCTGGGCGTCTGGCACGATGGAGCCTTCGTTTGCAAGAGTTTGACCTTACCATTGTCTATAAATCAGGCCGCAAGCACGAAGATGCTGATTCCTTGTCACGTGCACCTACCGGAGTTTGTGATCCCGACAATGACGATGACTGCGGCTTTCTCGGAGTCCTCACTGCAACAGACTTGATCGCACGACAACACGATGACGTCGAGATTCGCGCAATCATTGACCAACTAGAAGGACGCAACACACCCGTACCTCGGCACATCTCTCGCAATCTCTCTTCGTTCTGCCTGCGGAACGGTGTCTTGTATAAATCAAACTCGAACGGCAATGGAAAAGCCTACTTGCTAGTGGTCCCATCTGACATGCGAGACGACATTCTTCTGGCCTGCCACGACGAACCCACATCCGGGCATCTAGGTTCTTCACGAACTCTCGCCAGAGTTCAACAGGCGTACTACTGGCCGAGACTTGCTATGTACGTCAAGAGATATGTGAAAAGCTGCCGTGAATGTCAACGCCGCAAATCTCCGCCACTGAAGCCTGCAGGCCTGCTGCAACCAATCACACCACCAAGGTCGCCGTTCGATCAAATAGGCATGGATTTACTGGGGCCGTTTCCTCTGTCATCTGCCGGTAACAAATGGATAGTTGTAGCGACAGATTATCTAACGAGATACGCCGAGACAAGAGCCCTGCAACGAGCTACAGCTTCCGATGTTGCCCAGTTTTTCGTCGAACAGATCGTTCTTCGCCATGGCGCCCCGTCTTGCGTCATCACTGATCGCGGAACAGCTTTCACGGCTCAGCTCATTGACGATGTATTCAAGCTAAGCTTCACGAGCCATCGCAAGACGACGGCGTATCATCCGCAGACTAACGGCCTGACGGAACGACTTAACAAGACCATCGCCGATATGTTGTCCATGTATGTAGACGTTCAACACAAGACGTGGGATCAGGTCCTTCCATACGTAACATTCGCCTACAACACTGCCATCCAAGAAACGACACGATTCACACCGTTCCGTCTCGTCTATGGGCGTGAGGTCCAGACCATGTTGGACGCTATGTTGCCACACGATTACGACGGGTCGCTCACACCTGACGCTGAGCAGCTTGCTCAGTTTGCCGAAGAAGCTCGACAGTTGGCACGCCTGCATATTACGCAACAACAAACTGCAGATGCACGCCGCTACAATCTTCGCCATCGACAGGTCGAATACCACCCAGGAGATCTAGTTTGGGTATGGACTCCGGTTCGCCGCCAAGGGTTGTCCGAAAAGCTCCTGAGTCGCTACTTTGGACCCTACAAAGTAGTGCGTCGCATCAGTGACGTGAATTATGAGGTGGTTCCATATGGAACCATGTCACCCCAGCGTCGAAAGCACTACCCAGAGATTGTTCACGTTGTACGGCTCAAGCCGTACTTCGTACGTTAGTGGGACCGTACCTCAGCCTTGTTCTTTTGTTGTTGTTTTTTTTTTCTTAAGTGTGCCCACAGTGTGCATGTCTGCTTTACTTCCGCTTATCCACTACCATTCGCGCGAGCATCGGGGCGATGCTTTTTTTTCAGTGGGGGAATAATGCCACCTGGCCATGAACTGCGGCGAGCACGAGCCCGCATCGAGGAGAAGAAACAAGGAAGAAGTTGTTGGGCTAGCGCGCTCTCGCCGAGGCTTTTGTTTTTTGGTTGTGGTGTCCCTGACCTGCGCCTCTGTGACTACGCGGTATTCTTTATCTGAAGTCCCTCTTGTTCACGCGCGACAATATTTATTTATTTAAAGATACCGGAGCCATATACAGGGCTATAGCAGGAGTGGGATATTATACAATAGTAGAAGCAGAAAAAAAATTCGAGAACAACACGAATGGCAAAACAAGAACACTCAAAAGAAATCAATATTGAAGAGAAAATTGATTATACGCTAAGGATATATGTTCATCAATAGCATTAATAAAGTCTTTTAGTGGCAAGCCGCGAATGCTACCAGGCAGGGAATTCCAAAGCGCCATCGCACGTGGAAAAAAGCTGTATTTAAAAGCATTGGTACGCACAAATAAAGGCTTTAGGTTTAAAGCAAGGAAACTGCGAGTACAACCTTCGTCAGAAAACGTGATGCGGTGAACGTCAGAAAGGCCGGAAGAGGAGTTAACTATTGCGTAAAAAAATTTCAAACATTCGTTCTGGTATCGTGAGAGTTGTGATGAAATGTTCAATGATTGAAGAGCTAAGGTCGGTGAGAAGTTGTGACTGTAGTTAGCAAAAATTAAGCGGATAGATTTCCGTCGATTATTTCTTAGTGAGCTTATTTAACAGTGTTTGTAGAGGAACCAGCCAGACCTGTGGCGTGATGCATATTCGATAACGGGGCGAATCAGTGATTTATATAAAAGAAGTATAGGTATCACGAGGGGCGCTCGGTAGGGTGCGGCGCAAGTAGCCTAGTTTTTTTTAGAGCTCCTCCCCAAACGTAATCGATGTGACTAGCCCACGAGAGGCGCTTACGCCGATGTATTTGTACTGAGACACTCTGTTGAGTAGTGTGCCACCTACATAATATTCAAAGCAGAGAGAGTTACGCCGATTGGTAAAAGACATCAGCACTGTTTTAGTACAATTGAAGTTTATTTGCCATTTTTTTGCACCAGCCGCTAAGGATGAGGGAATTGTGCGAGACGGTAATTATCATCGATGGAACGGATAGTTTAATATACAACGTAATCGTCTGCGTAGAGTCTTATTATAGATGCCGTGCTTTGAGGTAAGCCATTAAGGAATAGTAAAAATAATAAAGGACCTAGTACGGATTCCTGTCGAACGCCGAAGGTGACACCAATGGGAGATGTTTCTGTCGAGTTGAAAGAGACAAATTGCGAGCGTGCATGAAGGAAACTTGCAATCCAGGAAACAATGCGAGGGTTTTTGAGAATGACGTTTGACTTTAACAGAACCTTAGAATGAATCACGGAATCGAAGCCTTTGCAGAAAACAATGAAAATGGCACTTATTTGATTGCTTACATCTTAACTTATAAGAAACACCATGCACAAAATCGACTAATTGTGTTACAGTTAGTCGATTAACACGACAGAAACCATGCTGAGCTGATGATAGCATTTTATTAGAGTCAAGGAATTCAATTATGTGTTTATGAATGATGTGTTCTAACATCTTGCCGGACTAAGGTGTAAGCGACATTAGTCTGTAATTAGAGAGAAGTTGTTTGTCACCTGATTTGCACAAGGGAAGTACTTTGGCGGATTTCCATGAGCATGGTACTACACGAGAGTCTAAGGACTTCTGAAAAATTATTGTAAGGTATTGTGCAGTCCATAAAGAATCATACCCAACTTTCGTTAGCGTGTTCCTCCGGTGTCGAGGCACATATGTACACACATTTTTGAACGAAGCAACACAAATGTAATGTTTATATGTACTGTTACATAATGTAATGTAATGTTATATAATGTACTGTTACATAAGTGGTGCCAACAGTGGTACCTCAATTGGGGCTAACCATGACAACCGTATCATGGGAGTGCATTTTTTATCATGGGAGTGCAAAAATTATTGTAAGGTATTGTGCAGTCCATAAAGAATCATACCCAACTTTCGTTAGCGTGTTCCTCCGGTGTCGAGGCACATATGTACATACAATTTTGAACGAAGCAACACAAATGTAATGTTTATATGTACTGTTACATAATGTAATGTAATGTTATATAATGTACTGTTATATAAGTGGTGCCAACAGTGGTACCTCAATTGGGGCTAACCATGACAACCGTATCATGGGAGTGCATTTGAAATGTTTATTGCTTCGTTAGCTAATTACATAGCCAGCTCTGCAACCACAGTAGACGTTGCACCGACATAACGCGTGCATAAGGTCTTTGTTTTTCCAAAGCAGTTTCAAAAATCGGTGTGGCTCTGTGGTAGAATACTTGTTTGTCACGCAGAACGCTTGGGCTGAATTCGTGTTGCAATCCCAAATTTTATTCTTTCTTTTATTCATTCATCGGGTCAACGCTGCTGATGCCGGTTTTTATTACCACTCTCGCATTTTAATTAGTCTGTTTTCACGGTTCTTCGGCAGGCATAAACTGTCAAATCCCCTGCGGCGCGTACCCGCGTAACCACGTCCATGACATGGGGGCATGTGTTTTAGCGTTCCGTGTTTGCGTAACAGAGCCATGACAGTACAGCGACGAAGAAGATGAATAGAAGATGGCTAAGAACCCGGGCACAAGAGGAGAACGCAGAGATGAAAAAAAAAAACACACAATGGCGGTCTTGTAGCCTTAATAAACTCATAGAGTTTCTTAATATACACTAGAGGGAACTCTGGCGCTAGTGTCTATGGGAGCTGCAACACACGGCGCTTCAGCGAGCATGGGAATGATGGGTAGTACACACATTTGTCTAATTTTTGTACTTCTGGCCTGCTTCTGTCTCCGTGTGTGTTCGTGTGGCTTGGAGCTGTTTTTTTTACGAAACCATAAATAAGCAAATGTTCACCGTTTGCGCTTCACAACCTTATTCCTTTAGGCTTACCATTTCAAATCAAGTCACTAAGTTCAAAAGGGTTCATTCTTTCTTTCAAAACAAAACCCTAACCAGCAATAAACGAAGCCGGAAGTACGATTCGCCGCCTGCAAGTACGGAGACTAGGCAAATGTGTGTACTACCCATCATTCCCATGGTCGCTGAACAATCGCAGCGCCAGAGTGCCCTCTAGTTAATTTTGGGAAACTCTATGAATAAACTATCGAAGGAAGCACTGCTTTCGTAGAACTTTACATGTACGCCACACGTGTTTGAGGAAAATGGTTTGACGACGTGCACGACAGGATTTTCCCGTTATTTATGTAAAACAGACAGTCGTAATCACCAGACCCTCTTACCTTCTCATAAGAATTTCGGCCTACACCGCTTTACAGTGATTACAAGAGCACAAACGTAGGCGGCATGTACATATATAGACACGTAGGTAAAACATTCTAAGTGTCTAGTGTTCGCTACGAAATGCTTCGCAATTTAAAAAAAATATTTATATTAGAAACAGGACGCGAAAATGCGGTTACCGGCACCACAACCATCAGTCAAGCCGTGCTTCGTATTTATAGTCGGCAATGCCCCTGGCATTTCCGCACAGACTTTTCCAATCACTCGGCGGCGCGAGTGATGCCATTCACAGAGCGATAGCGGGCCCACTTGTCAGTGGCGCGAAGAAGGCATCGCGATAACAGAGGGTCCCCACTTTGCCGTCGCCTTCCTTCGAGCAACACTTAACAGGGGCTTCACTGCGTCCCACGTGTGGAGTTGCAGCCGGGCCGGCGCGCGTCTTCTCCAGCTTTTTCCCGCCCCAGGGTGCCCCTCTCTTCTTTGGAGTCGGCGAGCGCCTCGTACCACAGCTCTCGTCGCAGCCGAGGGGCCACAACGAAGACTGTTGCTCTTTTGACCCCGTCCTCTTGAGCGTGCACTGCAGACCGCGCCCCCTCCCGCCCCTGCTGCCACTGCGCCTGCAGTTTCGGCGACCGGGAGCACGCGCACCCCGTGGCGCACAGTACAGACGGGGGCCATCGGTGCTTTTCTTTCGCTCGGCTACCAGATGTTGCAGCGCGTCTGTCTGGAATGAGGCGGCGACGACGCGGCGAGCGCGTAATAAGACCCGGGCCCGGCCGTGAAGTGAGGCGGCTGCCGCTCTGTAATGACAGCAGGTGGCGCCAAGGTCGCTGTCCCTGCGCGTGCATGCACCCGAGTTGCCTGAACTTTATACTGCGGCGTGCCCCAGAATACCGGGCTCAGGCAGAAACCAAATACTCACGCAAAGGTAGCACAGTAATTTTTTTGTTTTTTGTTACAGTGTAATGCAATTTTGCGGTGTTGCTCCACGCTGAAGGTTGCCCATATAATCAGCGGTAATAAGACAATACCATCGCTTTTGGAAACTGTTAGTTTATTTCTTGCAAAATGTCCACACCATTACAGTGGTAAAAGGAAATCGTATTTTAGAGAAACCGGGTATATAAAGCTTATTCACCTTGTTGCTGGTACCCGCCGCAGTGGTTTGGTGAATAAGTGTGTTCGACTGCTGACCAGCAGGTGGCAGCATAGAATACCGGCCACAGCTGCCCCACTTTCGATGGAGGCTAAAATGTTTTAGACCCGTGTGCTTAGATTTACTGGCGCAACAAAGAACTCCAGGTGGTCGAAATTTTCAGAGCCCTCCCTACAGCGTCTCTCTCATCATTATATCGTGGTTTTGACGTCGAACCCCAACAATCACAGAGCTTGAGGCTATCAGTCGCTCTGCCTTACGATCGTCACCCTTAATGCGATCGACAAAACGCAGCAGGGTATTCGATGTAAAAAAAAATTGCGCACGAATTCTCAAAGTGTCAACAGTGCCAACAACGTGCAATCGCTACGTTTTTATTCGTATAAATAACGTCTTGCATGGCGAGTATTGTGTTTTAGCCTAAGTGCGTCTATTTGGTGTCAGCGCTGCCGCGAACCCTGCGTGCAAGGAAGTCGTCCCACGCTATAGTGTAAGCGGCGCCGAAAGTGCACGATCGCATTGGAGAGTTGATCTAGTGTTGCGCCCTATTCTACGTAACTCAAGAGGGCGACAATGAATCCCCTCAAGGCTGGGCAAAACATGGCGACGTCTCTTTTCTGTCTTAGCACGCCCTCCAAACTGACAATCAATGCGTAACCGCGCACGCGGTGAAGTCAGCACAGCGAAGGCAAGCCGTCTACCACACACGCTTCGAGTGTGATCTTTGCACTCGTTATCGTCGACATCGCTTCAACCGAAGTGCGTCAATACGCCGTGCCGCAAAACCACCACTGCAGGGGCCTGCAGAAACTGAACGGCGCCCCCTCGCACACGTCTACGAGGACACTTGTTTCCAGCCGATTGGCCAGCTCGCGAAGCGAGCAAGCGGTAGCTCTCCTCCTCACCTCTTCCTCTTTATAGACAAAGCGAAGTAGCTGCGGCTGCTACGGTCAAACTCAGCCGGACGCATTGTTTCTCCGAGCTACATAATAGAGAATATGCCACAGGGCGAGATTCACTTTCAAACAATGGCTTCTTTTGCGAAGAACCTGGCAGTACTGTAATATTTGGATTCGAACGGGAGCTTCTGGCTTTTATCTACTACCAGCCTGCCTGCCTCGACACGCTCGATCGCAAGGAGGCCGACGTATCTGAGCGCTTCCCTCTGTTTACCTTCAACCGCGCAGCCTGTTTTTTGCACTCTTGAGACATCAAGCACGTTGCAGCATTAACTACTCTAAAGCACCACACTTAAATCTAAAAAGGTCGAGTCGTGCACACGTACAGCTCAATAGGTAGAAGGAGCGCACACACAAGCCGCGGTGGACGTCAGTGCTTTGCTAACAAAAGTAGCGCGATACAAGTAAAGCAAACGAGGTCTGCGGAAACCATCAGGGTGGCGGAAAGGTCTAGTGGCGCCGTTATAAAGCGCGATATAAAGGCCCATGCGTATAGCGACAGCGGAGCGTGCGCGCCAACGAAAGCACGACAAACAAAGAGTGCAGAGTGTACAAGCCTATCTTTGCCCCATTCAGTCAGAGAAACCATAAAGAAAAAAACTAATCATATTACTTGGAAGCTTCTGAAAACATGATAGTGTACTACATAGCAAATCTTGAGAACCTTCCAACACGGCCTTTGGGTGTGGACCCTTATTTAAAGGGCCACTCACCACCCCGAGTTTAAAGACGAGGGGGGAATCTTTCCTCATCTTTCATACACACTATGCATCCTTCTCGCCCTTTAATATTTGTGAACAATATCATCACTATATAAGCGCCAAAGTCTATGAGGATTTCGCGCTCTCGGTTGCACGCTGTTATTGCCGCTTACACAGTTGCAAACAAAAAAATGAAATTTGATCAGTTGATTGTGCACGATATTAATGCGAGACAAAGAAGCACGCATGGGCAGCCGCCTGGCAAAGCAGTGCAGGAGACAAACCACATGCGATATTTCGCGTATATCAACGAGTCGAGAGCATGTACGCTGTAGATGTCACGGGAACTACTGTCTACGTCACAGTATAGTGGGCCAAAAAAGACGAGAAATGTCAAGAAAGAATATTGCGCTCATATTTTTGTATTTCGGGAGCGTGGGCCTTTATAATAAACAGTATGATTGATTTAAATGCAGGGTTTAACATCCCAAAACCACCATATGATTATGAGAGACGCCGTAGTGAAGGGCTCCGGAAATTTCGACCACCTGGGGTTCTTTAACGTGCACCCAAATCTGAGCACACGGACCTACAAAATTTCCGCCTCCATCGGAAATGCAACCGCGGCAGCCGGGATTCGATCCCGCGACCTGTGGGTCAGCAGCCGAGTACCTTAGCCACTAGACCACCATGGCGGGGATTTTCATTAGTGGAGACTGTCGGCACAGTGAGATGGAGAACCAGAGCCCAAAAATACGAAAGAGCCCACTGGCGCCCACTGGCACTAATATTACAAAAAAAAAAAAAAACGCGGACGCTGGCAATTATGTCAGCAGAGTGGAGATTTCTGACCGATTTTGCCAGCGGTACTGAAGCACCGGAAAGCGCCACTATCATACTCTGCCGACGCGCCTAAATTAGAAACCGTCGTAAAACCAACCTTCGATCGAAGTCGGTGTGCGGGCTCTGCTAGCAATGTAGCACGCATGACACGAATACGTTATTCAATGCAGAAGGAACATTGCCACTAGAATTGTCGCGAACAGTGACGTCACTCTCGCCTCCTGCTAGTTGCGCTTATCAGCGCTTTGGCATCGGTTTTACCGCTGAATTTTGTTGGATTTAATTACAGCGCGATACTTACCCAACGGCCGCTTTTCCCGAAATATGAAAGCGGCAATGGGCTCTCGACTGGATGATCTTAATTTTCTGTTTGATCTTACCGCCTGTACCCCCACATATATAGAGAAGTTAATTAATTTACTGTATTCATTTGCCGCTGTAATTAACTTCCCTAGCCATTAGGATGTCTACAGGCGCCGAACAAGTAATTATGACGGCAGCGGCAAGACATCGCATTTCCCTTATTTATGAAGATTTTCGGACAGGTCTTGAAACTCCTCAAGTGTTGCCGCTGAAACTAGCTCTCCCCTAAAATTAGCGTTTCACTTAGATTACAGGGCTCGTTGTGATTACAGCAATCTAAACTGCGAATATAAACAAACGTTGTCTTTCCCAAACGACGGGTTCAAAAGCATCCCAAGAAAACGCTCTGATTACATAAAGGAGCAAAATAAATGGCAAGAAACGCGAAAGAATGAAGCTGTCAACAGGCGACGCGTCAGCGAAGCCACGGTCGACCTGAGCGGCGATGCAGCAACATCCGAGTGTTGCACTCCGGTCGGAACTATCCCGGACGTGGCTGTCACACATTCGCACGGGTCGTTGCGCCGCCCAGCGGGGGACGTTTTATCGCCTGCCTCGGCATTGACGAGCGGTCATCATCACAGACAGACAATGGCTTCGGCGGACGTGCAACGCTGCAGGTCCACTTCATACACCCGCCTGCACGCAGCGGAGCATATATCCATCGGCTTTTCTTTTTCTTTTTTTTATCACTCCACCGGGCTACCAATGTCTCATCAGGCGCAGCGGGGTGCTTCGATCGGGGAGGTCCGGCTGTCCGGCGCGATAATTCGATCCGCGAGTTACGATCGACCACGGTATCCGAAGCCCCGACAGCACCTTCCAAATGTAGCATCGAAGCATAATCACAAGTAGTGTTGCAGACGAGAAGAGTTATGTACGGCGCGAGCGCCAATGAAAGATGGAGCGCTGGAATGGCACGAACCTTGAAGACACGGGGGGTATGGAGAAGACAAGGGGGTATGAGCAGCGCCGTCTACTAAGCCGTCCATATATGCACTTTCTTTCGGCGGGTACAGGCCATGCTATATAATTCATGGCGTTCATTATGTCCGCACTGCTTAGCATCGATGAGACTTGAGGGAAACGTACTGATAAGAGGGCACGGCATAAACGTAAATAAACACGCACGACATAAACTTAAATACAGCGTTTGATGGTCACGGGCAGTTAATGAACCAATGAGGGCCATATAAAGTATGTGGCAGAAAGCAATTATGAATGTGCATAGCTTATCTGGCCATGTCTGTTCGCCAAACGACAATCATAAACCCCTCACTGAGTTCTGATGAGCCTGATACGATATACTTTATTGGCTGTAGATATTGCGGTTCTGAATATCACTGCACGCGTGGACCCGCACCAAGGAAAAAAAGGCTTACGTGTAGAGATTGAACAAGTTTGCATTGTTACGCAATCGATGCTGGATCGCTATGCTTGCTCGGCAGCTCGAACTCGAGCGCCTCACGGTATTGTTAGTACAGCTGACTGACTCTTTCCTACGTAGCCACCTCGTAATTTTGTCAATGCCTATGCTTTCAAGGGCCTTCCAGAAACAAAAAAACAACTTCATTTTTGTTTTCTGCAATGAACAAGATGCACGTCAAGACTTTCAAACCCAGCCGACTCCTCGCACCCTTTGCACGATGGGCCCATACCAACGACTGAGAGGAAAGGATATTTCGTCCAAGACTCGCCGAAATGAGCAAAGATGCCGAAACGACTTCTGAAAATCTGCGTCTCACCTTGTGGGGTCCACCCTTGGCGAGAAGCCGTCGATGTTGAGCACATTCAGCTCCTTGCCAAACTTGGAGTAGCTGAAGGTCACCTGCAAAAGCACCCGTGAACGTGATTCCCAGTCAGTCCTCAATCTGACCGCTCGAATAAGCATATCACACGGGTGGCCAAACATGCACCTCAAGAAATAAAAGGCAGATTTACACTGAAGGCATTAGTTTGCTCGCAAACCTAATCCTTTTGCGAGTTTCTGCAGGAGACATTTCTGTGCTTATGTAGCTGGCTAAAACTTTTCACAAAAGTTTCCCATTATATCTTGTCATATCAACGGTCAACAACCTTACAATGTCATTAAGTATTATGCACCTTGCTGTACAATCTATTTCTT
This sequence comes from Rhipicephalus microplus, assembly GCF_013339725.1. NCBI lineage: Eukaryota > Metazoa > Arthropoda > Arachnida > Ixodida > Ixodidae > Rhipicephalus > Rhipicephalus microplus. Next base: position 33,045,290 of record NC_051174.1, read on the forward strand.
TTTGTTATTATCTATTTGTCCCGGGCAATGCCTACATGATGCCATACTAAAGTGGTTGTCACCTCGTCAAGCTGCTCATTGCAGTATATTTCTGTGGCAGCTCCACCGTTTATGTATTTTAAAGACAGAAAATAATAATAATAATAATAATAATAATAATAATAATAATAATAATAATAATAATAATAATAATAATAATAATAATAATAATAATAATAATAACTATTATTGTAAACGGAAGCTGCCATGATGTGTAGTGCGCGTGTCAACTTTACAAACGCAGAAATGTCACTTAAGTGAGAAAAACGTCGCTTCCCTTGGCTGCATGGTGTAAATGTTCATCAGTGGCATTATCATCGATAACTCGCCGTCTGGCATGACATCTTTTCGCAATAGGGACAATGACAGAACAAGACGACGTGGCCATATAAGGCATTACGGTTATACCAAGCGTACCATCACGTACAAAAACGTCACCCCGCACATCGCAATCCGGAACACGCTAAGGGAATTAAGCTTGTAGACAGCTGTAGTGTATCTCAACATACTTATTTGGCATGTCTCAAACAGTTGCCTATTATGAGTCAAGCAAGCCATCTTCAACGTATACCTTGCAAAGCTCTCTTTATGCCAAAGTCGCATAGAACGCTTAGTTAACCAGCCGCCCATAAAACCGAGCTCAGTGCGAACGTAGCATATGTCGCAAGACAATTAGAGCGCGCTTCCTCTTCATGTTATACGATATGGTTAGCACTGGGCTCTTTCTTAGCTTCCTGCTATTATAGCGACGCGAACCAACGGAAGCGAGGCTAATGCCAACGCACCGACCGAGCCGTTACGAACGTCCGAGCAAAATGAAACGGAGTGCACGGAGACCGCGAGCCTCATTCTGCGGCAAATTGCGTGTCTGTCGAAGCGCTGCGTCGTGATCGTACAAGCGGCGCGAGATTGTTCGTCAATCCATCAAGTACGGCACGATTCATCGCTCAAGCGAGGTGTCCTTGCTCCCTTATAAACGGTACACTGATTATATAGACACAAGGTCCACCGTGCAGATACGACTGTGGAAGGCAGAAATTAAGCGCCGCACATGAAAGAACGCCGCCGTTCGAAGGCTTGAAACGCCGCTCACTTCTATCGGCAGTCTCAAAGCGTCTGCACCAGATCGGCCTTCTATTCCAATCTGCTGTGTCCTTTTGTGCAGTCGAGGAAATTACCGCCCGGACCCGGGCGGAGCGTTCACACGCAGTTGCAGGAGCATCGAACGTGTCCGCGCTACCAAACAGCGCAACGGCGCGCTCAGACCTTCGTACCAATATGGACAGCGGGGAATTAATGCAATAACTCAATCACCGTGGGAATAATAGGGAACGCACAAATCACAATACGGTCCTTGCAACTTACTCTGCGTGGAACTCTCACACTCGGGACACTTATCGATCGAACGAGGGTGGCTACTACATATACTATTTCTCTTTAAGGTTATTCCACGGTTCCGCTGATTCTCAACAACCGGGAGTGACTGACGTATCCACTCGGGCCTCATGGTTTGCCACACCTCCTATACTGTGGCGCACAAACGACACCGACAACGTAACACACACGGAGCGAACGATGCTCTCCGCATGTGTCTGTTTGCGTCTTCAGCGCACTACAGCCCGAAAAATTAGTGCAACAATAGAAATAAAAAAAAAACCTCCAGGTTTGCGCGGAACACGCAGCTCTGTCACAGCGAAAGCTGGAAGAGTGACCTTTCAAGGCCTATTTTAACACTTCATAGGTGCCTGTTGCAAGCGCATTTGCGAGGCACTCGCAAGGCCATTAATCATTGTGCAGATGGCAGGCGTTCGCTATGACATCCTTCGTCATTCTTCGGAGAAGCAGGTACCAGCTGCTCACAAGGAACGAACTTTGTGCAATTTGTTTTGTGTGTGCTGTAGCTGACCACGATGAAAAATTACGCCAGAAGTTTTTTGTTGTCTTCCTCCAATCCTCCTAAGCGGGTATGCACAGCAGATAATAGGTGAACAAGATTAAGCTGTTGTAAAGAGTTGGAGCATTTGACGACCTACTCGTTGCACAATTCCCATTTTGTGACACTTGGTTGTTTCTTTGCTGTTCTAAAACGATTAATTATTCATCGTAACGCGATTCCTTTCCCCACTTCAAGCCTGCCTAAAGCCAGTTTGCAAAGGAGTTCCTAGCCGAGGCGTGGCTCAGTGGTTTAATACTGGGCTGGTACGCAGGGACCTGGGTTCGAATCCCAAAGTGTCCTTCGTGTTTTTATTTACTATTTTTTTTTACTTCGTGGGAAAGCGGCTACAGGCACCAGCGGCGGTGGCGGACAACTACAGCGCGCACGCGACCCGTGTTGCAATCTCATAACCGCTTTCGCTGTAAAAAGCGATATTTATGAACGTCATATAGCCTTTTTAATGCTGCCCAAGGGGGTGCAAGGGCTGCCCTAAGCACGAATTGTGATTATCCACAACAAAAGAAAGAAAGAAAGAAAGAGAAAGAGAGAAAAACGCGTTCACTTATATCATCAATCGAACAACCAGCATCTCGAAACACTGTGCTCTCAATATATGTCGGCTTCACCAGTGAAGCCAGTGTCGGAACCACGCTGCAGAACCCCGCGAAATATTAATCACGCTATTTCATCGTGAAATTTATCCGCTTTGTATGGAGAAGTCACTAGTTTTGTTATGTATGCGCAGCGTCTTCTGAAGATCCGACTCGTGGCCGTACATGCCGTGTTCACCTGCAGAGTTCTGCACCGAACGTGCACGAGCGCCTGGGTGGTCGCCCTTGTAACGGCCGGAGCGATTCCGCAAGCAAATAAGAAAAAAAAAAGAAAAAAGGTGTCCCGCAGCGACACAAGAGACTGAAACGGCGCTGCGAGTGCGATCTTGCGAGAGGAGGTTGGAAGGGACCATCACACATCGGAATATACAGCCGTTGCAGAAACAAGAGCAGCAGCAGTAACTTGTTTGTCGCGGTGGCTCCCCGGTAGCCGCGCGCCAAGACAGGTCAAGCAGTGGCAACGAGCCCCTCTGCTTTTGCTCTACACGACTTTACACGCCCTTCGTGAACGGCGCCCTGCGGCACAGCGCGTCACCCAGCGGATCCACTCTAACCTCGCTTCATTATGCAGTGAGTATGCTCTACACACAGAGGGCATCGGTGCTCTTTTGCCTGGCCCATGAAGAAGAAGAAACAGATTCCCTCTGTGCCCACAAGTTCAAGCCGGACAAGCGAGAACGCCACGGAGGCAGGAGCTGTTACAGTGCCTCTAGGCGAGCTCGTCGAGTTGGCTTCCAGACGGCGGAGGACAAAAAAGAAACCATGTTTATGCATGCCGTGACCCCCGTGGCAAGCACGTACAGGGCCTTCATCTTCTTCTTCACGACGGTCCGACGGCTTTCTCGTTTTTTGTTTTGTTTCCTCTCTCTAACTACCAGTGAGTGCTCACCCGCAGCACTCGCTGGATAAGAGCAAGACACAGAGTAAGGCCAGTACTGATAGGGCGTAGCTACGTCAGACTGCAGTACGCATACCAGGGCCGTCGCCAGATGACCTTCCGACAGAAAGAAAAAGAAGAGCCGCAGAGAGTCACGTCGCAGTTGCCGCTTCTGGAGGAACACTGCGGCGGCTGAGTTTTGAACGCGTGTGGGCACGCGTGCGATGGGACCGCAGAATGACAGGATGCGCAGAGGAAGCGCTGGACGACAAGCGGCACCACAGTCGACAGAGCGGGAAGGGACAGCGCACGGGCAGGTATACTGGCACCAAGCGTTTTAGCAGCGGAGGCCATACCGTACCGTTAAGATATTTTCATACCGTGTTAAGTTTACCACGCTCCGAAAACATTTTGGCTGTCAGACTCGCTCCGTGAGTACGGTAACAAGTCGAGATGATTATAGAAGCTAACGTATACGTCTCGCAGATAAAAAAAAAAAGCTATGTACCAAGCCCGACAGTACGGTACTCAATGATATGTAGTAAGTTAGAATCTTTCTGTCAACTTGCTTTCTGTTGTTTCTCTCTAGACATTATTATAGCAGAACGCCCAAATCAGCTCCCAACGAACGAAGAATTTAGCGCCGAAAAGTTGGCTCGAGCGGCATTGTTTGTTCGACGACTATCACTCACTCCAAGCCTCTATCTTTTCCATCAACTTACTTCCTGTTTGCATATTCTGACCGAACATTTTCAAGAGGAACAGGCTTTATCGCATGTATAGGGACGCGTCCTCTCTCGGTACACAGACATCGGCAAACTGGGTATCAATTGAAGCTGCTGGTTGCGACAAGAACCAAAACCCGATCACCCGGAAGAGGTTTACGATACTACACGTACAACACACCCATGCACTTTATAACGCACTCGACCGGTAGCACGCGGAAACAGCAGGATCGGCGACGGGACGTCCCACCGGAGGTGGCCGTTCATCAGTCGCTCCGCTATCAACGAGCGCCAATCTTCATCTTGCTCTTTTTCGGCTTCGGCGGCAGCAGCAGTAGCGGGTTAGCCTGCGGGGCAGTGCGAGCCAAAGCCGGTAGCCGCTAATGACCGCAATAGCCGCCTTCGGCGGCAGCGCTCAGCAGCGAGAGAAGCAAAAACAGCGAGGACCGGCGGAAGAAGGGATGTGGCCCTGGCCGTCACCGCCGCCGGCACGGTGGACCCAGCCTGGCGAAATTTTTCCCACGCGCGGTCCGGCGTGCGGCGCGCGCTGCCGAATGCGTCCGCGCCGCCGCTGTTATCATCACTTTTCGCAAGGTATAATTTTGTCCCCAGCGTCGTGCAGGGTTTAAGCGAAGCGATTGCCCGCAGCCCTTCGCCGCCACTCCGGGACGATCTAAACGTGGTTTCGCCACTTCGACCGGTTTTAATCGTAGGCACGCGCGTTTCATGACTTACTTTCTTTCCATCTTCTTTTCATATTTCTTTACGTCTCGCAAGTGCCGCCGAAGACGTACGTAAGGGCTTCACCTGTTCGAGTTATCGCAGTTAACGCCGGTATAGAACTATACGCAGTCAAAGACAGCGATAGCATGGACACCTATACTGAAAGTAATACATCACGCTCAACTCGCTGCACCCTGAGATGCTCTATCCTTCGTTGCTGGGCTGACATCAGACGTGACAAGCGCCGCGTCATCTACGCTATCCCGCTTAATGCCGCCGCAAGTACGAAAACTAAATACGGGTCAAAGTATTACGTATATGCAACGCGCAACAGATGACACACATGCGCTGGCAGGTTATGTTCACGTGGTTTGGAAATTTCGACGTCGTCTTAATATGTTGCACCAAAACTATTTCAATTGATCAATTAAATTAAAATCGTTCTCTACCACTATGTTCTTGTACTTTCCGTATCAACGATAGGGAGAGAAATATATTCGAATAATCGACCGAGGTCTTTTAAATAACGCTTGCCCAGCGATCACGCCCAGTCCTATTGCTTGACGTCGTGCTTCACTAAGCGCAGTAACAACCATGGCATGCCGTGTGGGTCGACGAGTCAAAAGTCGAGCTCCTCGAGGCCCTTGCACTCGGTCGTGCCTATATATGCGCCTTGGAAAGCACGCCCTCCAGCTTGAGTGCGAACGGGTCGATACAACTTGTATAGATGCTCGCCCTGCCCGACACAGTACGGCGTTCACATAAATAAACTCGACGAACGGTTCTTGGCTCAATAAGCTGATGGACTCTACACGAGTTCATCTATTTCTCTATAAGATACCCATCCATGGGGTCGCTGGTACTTCTACCGGCCTAGAGTTACTACCTCTAGGTAGCAGAGTTGCGCCAACGTACGCCATCTCGCGTTCGAAAATCTTGCGGGAAAGCCACTCACCACCCGCGTAGGAGCAGCGCTCGCGCTTCAGAGTACTAGCTTTGCTTTAATTATTTATTCTTCGCTTTTTTTTTAATTTTTTATAGAGGTACGAGCAAAACTCGGTTGCTCCGATCACGCCTATAGAAGCTGAGACGCTGAAGGAGGAGGGGCAGCACCGCTACTGAGACACGCCCAGCGTATCTGTGGCACGCGCCCAGTGTCTGTGAAGGACGCACCCCGTGTCCGTGATGGACACACTCGGTGTCTAAGCGAAGGGCGTCAGCACGCTCACAACACTGCGAAGCATCGAAGTCGTCTGCGTAGTGTTGGCTTCTCCGCAATGAATCTGAACCACATATGACCACGTGATGGCGCGCGACCAGTAGCGTTGCTGGAATCGCCAAAAGCCGGGTGAGCGGCCCCCCGGAAAACAGTGGCGCAACTCTGCTACCTAAAGGTTACATATCATGACAGTAACTCTATCCCGGCCACGAAGTGCTAGATAAGAAAATATTTGAACGCATTTCGACGTAAACAGCGGTTCGAACCTAATTGACACATTATATACATTACATACATCATATACATAATAATGACCTCGGGCAGAAAATGTGTTCGCATATAGAAGCTGCACTACTCAAGTTGGCTATTTATCTTCATGACGTCGGGCACTTGTGCATGTTCAGTGCCATTTTTGGCACATCGGGCACTAGACGATTATACGAAACCGCACCACAGACCACGCATGGCAAGCGGCTTGTCGAAGGTGCCAAGCAGCTGAACATAAGCGCACACATACAGGTTTGTGTCATTGCTTTCAAGCCGAAAACTTGAGCGCAGCCTGTAAAATTTTATGAACTGCCCTAATATAGTCATACAGCTGAAATACTTCACTGAGAAACAACGACATTTTATTGTAAAGTGTGCCAGCGTAATATATTATTCGCATAAGCAGTAAGGACGTCGTTTTGATCCAAACAAAAACTGGCTCCCTTGCTGAGGTGAAGGACAGATAAACCAGTTTCTCAGGCGGGGCTTATATTTTTTTTTATTAGGTTCCCAACCGAGGGGGAAAACGCTCCTTGGCTCTATTCTGCTACAGTCTCCACGAACGCCAGATGTTTGTGTTTCTGTGACAGTGTGGAATTGGCGCTATAACGCATGCGCAGCTACAGCAGAAAAAAAATTCGGCAGATCCCACGTACCTGGGAATTGACGTTATGCGACGCATGTGGAGGGAAGATGACCGTGTTGCGATTTTTCGTATTGGGCGGCACGTCATCAAATGACTCTAAATATATGTACAAATGTCGCACGCACAGACATATGTTGAAGAGTTGCAGATGTTTATATAACCAGTTATTTGCACTTGAGCAACGATGCCAACTGGAACATGCGTAATAGCAACACCAGAAGCTGATACGAAGCGCTGATGCTGGCGAGGTTGCAGGCCCTGGACAATGCTACATAAATCTACTTCAGCGCATGGCCACGCCAAAATTGACGTTAGCCCGACGTGACGACTGTATCGATTGATTGATATGTGGGGTTTAACGCCCCGAAACCACCATATGATTATGAGAGACGCCGTAGTGGAGGTCTCCGGAGATTTCGACTACCTGGGGTTCTTTAACGTACACCCAAATCTGAGCACACGGGCCTACAACATTTCCGCCTTCATCGGATATGCAGCCGTTGCAGCCGGGATTCGATCCCGCGAACTGCGGGTCAGCAGCCGAGTGCTTCAACCACTGGACCACCACGGCGGGGCTGACGACTGTATTAAAGGAGTACATATGTAATGTTTATAAAATTGGGTAAACAGCACTGCAACCACTATAGACGCTTCACGAAGATTAGCGTCTACTTGAAAAGCAGTTCCGAAGCCTGTCGTTGCTCTGTGGTAAAATGCTACATTGCCATGCAGAATGCTTGGGTTCAATTCCAGCTGGGCCCCTAATATTTATTCTTTGCATTCATCGGGTTGACACTACCGATGTCGGGTGTTTTTCAACGCTCGCACGTTAAAATTGCCCGTGTGTGGTCTCGTCGTTCCTGGGTAGATAAGTGTCAATCACCTGTGGCACATACCCACATACCAGCGGCACATACCCACCCATGAGTATGTGCCACTGTCTGGTGGGAAGTGTTCGACAACGCGGCGAGATTGTGACATTATTAATGTCTCGACCAGCGCGTCACATTTGTCAAACCATCTTACCCTCCCATGCTAATTTTGATTCACGCCAAGTTAAGAGGGTGACTACGAGAGCACCCAAACGTAAGAGGATAGATAGATAGATAGATAGATAGATAGATAGATAGATAGATAGATAGATAGATAGATAGATAGATAGATAGACAGATAGATAGATAGATAGATGAATAGATAGATAGATAGATAGATAGATAGATAGATAGATAGATAGATAGATAGATAGATAGATAGATAGATAGATAGATAGATAGATAGATAGATAGATAGATAGATAGATAGATAGATAGATAGATAGATAGATAGATACGCTCAAAGTCGCGAAAGTTTGCTAAGAAATGCTTCGCCTTAAAAACACCGATTTCGCACACCCGATGCAGTCATCGTCGGATGGGCCGACAAATACGGACAAGTACCGCGCACGGAGAGGTCTAACGAATGCCTTTCTGCTGAGAAAGTTGCCCGAGAAGAGCCAACCTAAAGCTAGAAGGACGTGCCTTGAAAGAAGATGCAGCGATAAACGCGCGCCGGCGATAACAACCGTCCACGGAGTGCGACGCACATGAACGGGAGGGACGTTGACACCAGTTCTGGGACACAGCGTCGCGCATTTGTCAAGAAAAAGAAAGAAGAAGTGCCTTGTCAAGAAGAGGAACGGGTGGATAAATGAGAGAATAGCGCGAATGGAGAGAGAGGCGCTCGAAGACAAAGCGGTGCCACCTGGCTTCGCACATGGCGGCATTTGCGCCCCCTCGTGGGCGTCCTTTACGACTTTTGAGGAAGGGCGACGAACGGCGCGTCACACGACGCTTCTTTAAAGTCCCTCTATCTATCCCTCTATATATAGGGACCTTGCGCTTCTTATAGCTGTAGTCGAGCAACGACGTAGGCGGCGGGCACGGCGACACGAATCGCCGAAAGTACTGCACGAACACTGCGACACGTGCGCAAAATATTTTCTCTTTGAAAATGCCTGTCGCGATGTGTGTAGGGTGATCAAAGACTATGACAATACAATAACAACTTTGGGGGTTTTTCGTCCGAAAGCCATGAGGGACGCCTTAGTGGAGGTCTTCGTAAATTCTGAGCATCTCGTGTTGCTTAACGTGCGCACAAATCTAAGTACACGCCTCTAGCATTCCGGCTTCATCGAAATGCAGCCACCACGGCCGGGATTCGATCCCCCAACCTTCCGATCAGCGGTCGAGCACCATAACAACTAGGACAGTGGAACGGGTGTGAAAGAGCAGATAGCTCGTGTTCCTTTAGGGACCCCTTTACGACCCAGCGGAGTTTGCAAAAGCTGCGCTTCCGATTTTCAAGGTTTCAGATCTTTGACATTCAATCATTCATAGTCACTCCTGACTAACTAAGGACCATTGAAAGAAAGCAAGTAACCTCGAAAGGACAACTTTCAGAGGAAGATTAGAATAACGATTCGTGCAACGGGCATGCGCCCGAAATACTATAGGAACTATTTTAAGCGGAGATTAACGTTACATTTTAGTTTATTTGATTATCACCCTGGAATAAAATACGGGCCTTCTCATTTCGCAGTGCAGCACGGTATAGCAGTTAATCCACCATAGCTGGTTATTGTAGTTTTTCTATACCGATATAGACTGACAAGCTTATTCCACTGTGGATGGAACTACAGAACAAGAAATGCGTCTTCGTCAACTGTCCGGCGAGCAGTAAACCCTCCGTCGCTATGCTCTCATGGTTCCTTCAGTGACCTATTTTTAGTGTACTTATTAACTTGACAATCTTCGATTACTTCTTGGTGCCAAGGCTCTCAAGATGGAATAGTCAGGTTCTTCTTGAACCTCTCCACAACAGTCCACGCGTAAGAGAACAGCACGGAACCTTCGAGTACCTGCACGTCTGTGTACATACGAGGCCACGGCTAAATGCAGCCCCATTCGTCATTCCTCTCGGCAGACAGCCTGCTGACGAGGAGAGTCGAACGGCCATTCTTTCACAGCATACAAGAACAACAACGACAGAAGGATAGGCGCAGAAAGACTGAGACAGGTACTTGCTGCGCGCGCATAAAATATACAGCTGTAGCAAACCGAGTTGGGTGACTGCCCGCATACGCCTCCTCCTTCGTGCTTGCGGCACGGGACAAGGCGAACAAAGCCGAGAACACGGGCGCGTTCTTCAAAAAGGAAAGAAACAAAAAACCGATGTTTCCGAGATTACGATCGTCGGAAGAAAGCCACCTGAGGAGCACGTGCCCTATATATAAATAAATGCGCGAAGGCCTTCGCGACAAACGCGTATACGACGACTAAATCGGAGCCGGTCTCGCTTCTTTTGTGAGACAAACTGGAGTGAAAGTCGGTCTTTTCTTCACTTACCTCTTGTTTTTTTCGTTTATTTTTGCGAAGACGGGTAAATCAAGAGGGCACGGATACGAATCTGCTGAGAGGGCGGTATACATACCGTAAAAGGAATCTGTCCTAAGATCTCAGGAACGGCCACTCTCGCCAGCATCTCGGTGTCGGCGAGAACCTAAGCTCGCGTTCTGGCGTCTTCCTATAGTAGCAGATTTCTAATTGCGGATTCGGAGGAGGAGCGCTTCGATTCAATAGACCCGATTCCTGTATTAAAGCTTTTTTTGTATGTTTATCTCTACCGCGAGAAAGGCTCGGCACGCAGAAGGGACGCAAGAACGAAAGACGAAGTGGCGATGCCTTCCAAAAGATGCCAAAACATCAAGCTATCGTTTGGACATCACACATTTCCCTATCAAGCATGTGCGAGAGAGCTGTTGGCAGTCGGATTAATCGGCAACGAAGAACTGCATGCTTCATTTCAAGAGAAATAAAGCAGCCAAACTGACAGGCTCCTCGAGCTTCTTAAGCACCAAAAGAGCTCAAAAAAGCACCGACAAAGCGTTATTTCCCAAATAGGAGACAACACATGAAAACACCATGACGCGTTGCCACCGATGTTTCATCGCGATGCTGTACAGGAATAATTAAACTTTAGTTTTACCCTTTCTCCATGAGACAAATTTGATTGATTGATTGATTGATTGATTGATTGATTGATATGTGAGGTTTAACGTCCCAAAACCACTATATGATTATGAGAGACGCCGTAGTGGAGGGCTCCGGAAATTTAAACCACCTGGGGTTTTTTAACGTGCACCCAAATCGGAGCACACGGGCCTACAACATTTCCGCCTTTATCGGAAATGCAGCCGCCACAGCCGGGATTCGAACCCGCGCCCTGCGGGTCAGCAGCCGAGTACCTTAGTCACTAGACCACCGCACGGCGGGGCAATGAGACAAATTTAACAAAGTGACGCAGTAAAGAAGTCTAAACTAATAATTACTGAATGGGAGTCATGTCATCCTTAATTACGGTAAAATAAGTTAATCCCTAATAATGAAAACAACGGCAGTTATGCCTTTACTATTCATTCATGTTTTCTCTATAAAGCTATAACACCAGTGCGACAGCGAAACGCCGCTAACAGCGAAGTATTTTTCACACTTTTTCGAAGCTTGCCGTGTTCATTTGTTGCCTTTTGCGGCACATTTGCTAGTTTATTTCAGAACTATGTGGGCCATAACAGATGACGTCAGTATTTGTGACGTCACGCGAAGCTGCAGCTGCTTCGGGAACTTCAACGTGGAGTTGCCACCTATCATTCCTTCGTGCGGCTTTTCTGGCTTATACCAAGCGTTATCTCGGGCAAGACTGGCGTTTTCATATTGAGGAAAGACAATGCAGGGCAGCTTATAAAATTTTTATTTCACTCAAGCGTCGTTTTAACTAATCGCAAACACAAGGAGAGTTGCCTTGCCTCATAAGTCGTTGTCTTTCCTTCGCACTCTTCTGTTTAGTTAATGATTAGCCTACATACTCATTCGTATATTGCGGAAGAAAGGTCAGGAGTGAACACAATTAAAAAATTTTAAAAACTTCCCTGCCGTAGCAAGAGTCATTACGATGAACACGCTTATGTTATTGCTCGAACATTTTTTTTCTTACGCCGCAAAACGCATTTAAATAAGCGACGCGTACGCAGTTACTCCTATGCCGAATATCGACACCAGCAGCGACCTTAGTCGGTTTCACTGGGGGGTATACAGTGAGTGAACACACCACACAGGCAGTGAATACGCTTGGACGTTGCAGTAATGGTTTGGTGGATGCCAGGCTGGCATGATTCTACGCCAGGTGGTGCTACCTGATTTATCCACTGTTATGACCGGCGTCAGCAGGCGCCATGCTGTCGCTGAGAAGCGTAGCCGGGCCGCGTTCCCACGCCTGGAACTCCAGTTTTTTCGGAACCAGCGTCCAGAGATGACGGGGGAGCGGCGCTCTTTTAATCCCCAAACAAGTAGCCGACTCGCCGAATGTCTATGCTCGCCGGCTATTGTCCCTGCTAGCCGGCGGATGAGACGTCCTGTCGCCACGAAGCTGTAAGCCGTTCCGGAGGGGACAACAAAGAGCGTATTCCTTTGAAGAAACGGCGACCGCCGCCACAAAGTGCCCGGCTAATTGAGCGGACCGTTTGGCGGACCGTTTGATGTCTGCTGTCCGAAGCTTGGAACCCCTCGACCAGCGACATACACGACGAGCAAGAGACTCTCTGGCGCCACCTTTAGTGCAGTGATCTTGACTCGAAATTGGCTGTTCACGTGCGCCGTGCATGCTCGTACCCCTCACCTGTTGTGTATGTGTGTAATTGGTGTTCCACTGAAGAAGGAGGAGCCCGACAGGGCTTATAACGGCGCCGCAGAGTGCAGGACGTCGCTCTGAACCAACTAAAGGTTCAACCACCACGTTCGTAGTTTGTGAAGGCTCTGGAGTCTGAACCAAGTAAAGGTTTAACCACCACGCTCGTGGTTTGTGAACTCTTAACCTCATGCTGTAAATATTTGTAAATAGTGCCATAAACTTGTTTGTTTTTCGTATCCCCATCTTGTAAGCGGTCGTTTCCTCAACCCGAAGCTACACCACGCTACCACAGCACCCCGGGATCACAACAACTGGTGATCAGCGGTGGGATCACGACAACTGGTCGTCAGCGGGGGGATACGACGCAGAACACCGAGTTACGACAACTGGTGGCAGTGGTGGGATGTTGTTGCGCGACAACTGGTTGGCCACGGAGGGATTCGAAGCTACAAGTGACAACAACAGTCGGCCCAGGAGAAGCAGCTGGCTCGAGACATGGATCACGTATGGGTGAGTGCTTGGCTTTTCCTTTGAGTGAACCAGGTTCTAAAAGAGGGTTAAATTTTAGAACTGGTAGTTAACTTTGCCGAAAGACTCAGTTTTGCCGTTTCGGGAAGTTATTTTTGGAAGTAGCAAGCACTCAGTACGATCATGGACTTACGGGAGCTGCAGAAGTCAGACTTGTTGCTGTTGTGTGAGGAATTGGGGATCGATACAAAGGGTTTGGCACGAAAACCTATAATCATTCATGCGATTAATGATTTAGGGGCTGATGATGAGGAACTAAGTGAAGAATGGGACCTCATCATCGAAAGAAAACTAAGAGCAGCTCAGATGGAAGGAAAGAGTGAACACGAAAGAGAAGGCCTCAAGAGAAAGTTTTTCGAACAAGACTATGAGTTGCGTATGAAAATGGGACCCCAGCGAGGAGTACTTCTCGAAAAGGAGGCAGAGTTCGAGATGTCTAGGTACATGCAGCCATATGAGGTATCATGGGATATGGGCCTGTATCTCAGACTCTTTGAACGAAAGTGTAGTCAACTTAAGTGTGAGCGAGACACCTGGTCTCAGAAGCTACGCACGGTTCTGCCCTGCGAGGCAGCGGATGTTGTTGCTCGACTCAGTGAGCAGCACGCGAACAACTATGAAGTCATCAAAGCAGAGCTAATCAGGAGATTCGGAACTTCTATTAGCAAAAAGAAAGAAAGACTCGCACCGGAGTCTGAAAGCGAGGCGCATCGCAAAGCGCTGGAAGTTGAGGCGCGTCAGGAAGCGCCGGGACCAGGGATCGCGCAAGAAAAGGACCCGCATATTCTCGAAGGCGTCAATCTAGAGCATGTCGAGAACGAGCCCTTGGCCAGTCTCGAGATAGGGACAGTATCAAAAGACGGTCCTTGCGAGGATGAGGTGTGTGCCAGCAGCCCTAATGGGCTCAGTAAGGAGCTGGAAACCATCCCCATGCCTCGAGAGGACGTCTCAAAATTTTCACATGTAGATATGGTTAGCGCAGTGGCTAATGAGAGTGAGAACGCGAAGCTTCAGGAGAGCATCGATGCCATCGGAGAGTGCCAAGTTAATGATTCTATCAGCGTTAACAAAGATAATTTGGCCCGGCAGTCCGTCGGGACACCGAGTATAAAATGTTTGAGCGTGGGGGAAAATGTAGCACTAGCTCCAACGAGCTTCCCAACCCCTCAGCTCCCGACGCGACATGATGATGGCATCGAGAGAAAGGAGGCAAGAAAACATCGGCGAAAAAGAAAGAAGCAGAAGCGTTCGTCACTGTGCAAGCCTAGGTCAGGCCCCACTCAGTCGCAAGAAAGACGAGAGGGTAGGCCGTTAATCCGTTCCAGGAAACGTCCATGGTGGCGTTCCGAGAGGTACAAGCGGCAAGCCAGGTGTAGAGGGGGGAAACGAGGTGCGTTACCCCAACGAAAAGCGCGGTTGCGTTCGACAACTTCGGGAAAGCGGCCTTGCCTGAAGAATCAAAGTCGAAAGCACAGAGTGGCTAAAAACCGCGTCGGGGCGAGCACAAAGAGACAATGTCCCCTGTCTCCACCCTGTTTCTGGCGTCCTTTTCACATTCCTGAGGGGAACAGGAAGAAGTGGAAAATGAGGTATGACGGCAGTGCACTGCTTAGAGTTTGTGCATTTTGTAGCTTCTGGCGTGCTCGAAAACCGCCGGGACCGCGACCCCATCGTGTGCGATTCAGAGGAATCTAGTTGAGAAAAGGGGGCGGTCAGTTTTAACAATGGTTGCACGTGCGTGTTAAATATGGCTACTCAGTATTGAAATGGAGATGCATATTGGTCTATTTAAGTTTGTAGGTTACAAGATGCGGTCTTAATTTAAAAAAAAAAGGGGGGAAACCGCCAAACCAAAGGCTGAAATAGCATCGAAGCTTTAATCATTAGTACGAATATACCAAAAAAAAAAAAGAAACTGAAAAAATTGTTTCATTTTTCTAGTTTTTTTCAAAGGTTTAGTGTGACATTGTATGCCTTCACTGCCATGTCGATTTGGAGTGAATGAGCATTTGAGGAAGATGCTAGCATAAACCAATCGATTTGGTAAGATGATTAAGCTTGGCGCGACACAGTGGAGTTGTCGTTGCTCGCTGTGAGAATTGAGAGCCATTGGCGCCCGGTTTTAGCAAAAACCTTCGCGATTGTTGTGAGGTGCTTTTCAGGTGTTTTTACCTATGGTTATTTTTGTGTTGTACACGGTGTGTTACAACGTAACGTAAGAAAGACAAAGTGTGAGGGATTATGCGTTTGGTTAATAGCGCCGTGTATTTTGCAATGCTTAGAAATGAGAGTAATTGAACGCTCAGGAGAGCCCAGTGAGATTTACTCAGAGGCATTAGCAAAGGCAATTTGCTTCAACCAAACGAACCTTCTAGAAAGAAATGTTTGTATCTGTTTTGTTGGTTTTCTTTGAAGACAATTGATCAAGGATCATATGAGCGAAACGGTAGGCTTTTTCTAATTCTGAGCAAACTAAGAGTATTTTGGCCACAGTGTAGGCCAAAGATTCAGAAAAGCTAGAGAGCTTTATGTCGCAGTGGAAGACAATTATGGGCGGCCGTAAACAAAGACGGACGTTCGGACAAAATTAGCGCTCACTAAATCCGAGTTCCTGACTGATGCTCTCAGCGGGACAGAACCGATGTAAGTAGTCAGCGACAAAAAGAAGGAGGCTGCCGTTATATATCTCGACGACAGTGGCAACGAGTCTGATGCGTTCTACTTGAGCCAGAATTTGGGCTCTCGTGAGATAACGTACTGCGCTTCAGGAAAGGAGTGCGCCTGCCTTGTGTAGGCCATTCATCAGTTGCAGGTTATCTCAGAGGTGCTAAATTTAAAGTAGGGACAGACCATTTTCCCCTTACTTGGCTGCAAACCGTGACTTAAAAGAATAGTCGCCTTGTGAGGCAGAGCTTGATTCTTCGAAAATACAATTTTGGCATTAGGTAAAAGAAGGGCAAATTGAATGGAAACGTTGACACGCTCAGCCGCCATTCTGGGGTGCTCTTTCTGTATCAAAATTGATATTTTAGTTTTTTTCGTGCATCTTATGTAAATTTGTAAGGTAGCACGTCCGGTTTTTCAGCTCAAGTGAGTCCTGAGAGTTTTGAGTGTGAGCTTTTGTTAAAGCTAGGAAATGAAAATTGGTTTCCATCCCTCTTTTGGCTTGGTTTGATCGAAGGGGGCCGAGTGCTTGCTTGTACAGGTGGTCGAGTATCAGAGATGCTGTCGAAGAATCGGCGATCACCCGGACCATGCCACAAGCGAAGGCCAGTTCTTGGCATTCAACTACTGACCCTTTCGTCGTCCCTGCGAGCAGCAGTGTTGACCGCTGCCCTCCGTGACTCATCTGGCGAGGGGGAAGCTGTTATGACCGGCGTCAGCAGGCGCCATGCTGTCGCTGAGAAGCGTAGCCGGGCCGCGTTCCCACGCCTGGAACTCCAGTTTTTTCGGAACCAGCGTCCAGAGATGACGGGGGAGCGGCGCTCTTTTAATCCCCAAACAAGTAGCCGACTCGCCGAATGTCTATGCTCGCCGGCTATTGTCCCTGCTAGCCGGCGGATGAGACGTCCTGTCGCCACGAAGCTGTAAGCCGTTCCGGAGGGGACAACAAAGAGCGTATTCCTTTGAAGAAACGGCGACCGCCGCCACAAAGTGCCCGGCTAATTGAGCGGACCGTTTGGCGGACCGTTTGATGTCTGCTGTCCGAAGCTTGGAACCCCTCGACCAGCGACATACACGACGAGCAAGAGACTCTCTGGCGCCACCTTTAGTGCAGTGATCTTGACTCGAAATTGGCTGTTCACGTGCGCCGTGCATGCTCGTACCCCTCACCTGTTGTGTATGTGTGTGATTGGTGTTCCACTGAAGAAGGAGGAGCCCGACAGGGCTTATAACGGCGCCGCAGAGTGCAGGACGTCGCTCTGAACCAACTAAAGGTTCAACCACCACGTTCGTAGTTTGTGAAGGCTCTGAACCAAGTAAAGGTTTAACCACCACGCTCGTGGTTTGTGAACTCTTAACCTCATGCTGTAAATATTTGTAAATAGTGCCATAAACTTGTTTGTTTTTCGTATCCCCATCTTGTAAGCGGTCGTTTCCTCAACCCGAAGCTACACCACGCTACCACAGCACCCCGGGATCACAACAACTGGTGATCAGCGGTGGGATCACGACAACTGGTCGTCAGCGGGGGGATACGACGCAGAACACCGAGTTACGACACCACCCAAGTCGCCACCCGATAATTCGCGAATGCTAAGGTCTTACGGACAAGCCACAGTTCTCAAGTGGAGAGTGTTGGTTGGTGGACCATGGGTTACTGGAAGAGCATATAAGGTGGCAAAGCCGGTGGCAAAAGCTGATGACCTAGAACGTAAGCTAGAGATAAATCGAGCCAATGACGCAACTACTTAAGTGGTGCACTGAACTGGCGCTGTAAAGCGCGTTGGCAGCGAGATAACTGTTAGCTGACTGTACTTTTTTATCATAGTTCTCCCTTTCCTAGGCTTCTATTTGGACGAGGACGCTGACAAGGCCAAACCAAATAAAAAGTGAGACAATCAACTGAATAAGATTGATCAATTGCATTCTGAGAACTCTATAGCGTTCTCAATTTCATCACCATATGTTTTTTCATAAAGGAGTAAATCAAGGTCATATTTTCATTTTCAACTTTCGCGCCGAAATCTCCGTGCCGAAGGTTGCGTATTTCGAAGCGCACTTTTCGCATTTTGGTGATCTTGGCTCAATAAATAGTGCTTAAGCTTGGTGTGATAAACCTACGGTCCCCTCCGAGGACAAAGTACTCCATCTTCACCATTTAAGGACTAGGTACAGCCTAGGAGACGCCGTCGAAATGTTTCACGTCACTCCCTATAGTGCGGGAATTTCAAGGTGGCGTGCCACGAGAATTTTCGCCCGTTTTCTCTCTTCTCATCAAGCGTTTTCTCGCGGTAAGAACGGTGTTTTTGGTATTGCAATGTTCTAATTTACTAATGTGAAAAAAAATTGTTAAAATGTGTTGCCTAGTCGGACAAAACGGGACAAGTTATTGGTACCAGCTGTGCTACTGCCGATAGCGGTTTTGGTGTCCCGGTACGCAACGAGAATATCGGTATTACTTGAAAAATTACGTTCACCAGAAGATTTCTTTTTAATCGAACCTTTTAATTACATACTTATTTTGTTAAAAGAAACGGGCGGAAGGAACTGACCTGGTCGCTGAGGGCCTCCTTTTTGAGGAACTTCATGGGCTCGAGGTGCGAGTGGAAGTTCTCCACCACGGTCAGGTTCTTCTTGAGAAGATGCTCTGCGGGAAAAGGGAAGCCAAGAGCACGGTTCAGTGCGCGCACGCGCGTTTAGTCAACCAGTACACGAGCAAAGCTGCAAACGGAACCCACGGCGAAGGTCGAAACGGCCAATTGCCCGTCAGGCTGACTGAATCAACTGCATGCCACTAGGGTCCCTGGACGAAACAAGTTCGCGCCACGCATCCGCGCCTTGTCGCCGCACTCGAGTAAACACGGAAAACGCACTTTGGAGCGCGTCGATGCCTCCCCAACGGCGCGGCCCCAAGACGCTGCTACAAGAAGTGTTTTAAATCAGCGGCTATAGTAGAGCTTCTGCACATATGCTTGCTAATAACTACTTAAACTCGCACTTTTTTTTTCTCTCTCGCTCTCGCGTTCTTTTGCCGCATGTAGGGTATAGCAAACTGGGCAAATTCCCAAGAAGTTCCACCAGAGTTACATGGGTTCATGAAATGAGGGACCTTTCAGAGCCTCAGCTTGTACGCTCAGAACACTGCATCGGAAATAAACGCTTAATTATTCAAATTATTCTGCACAACTTTATTTGTATCATTTGTGTGTCGAGTGCCGAAGGAGTTTCACCTAATCCAGAAAAAACACCTCTCGTAGGGTAACATGAGAGGAGTACCCGCTCGGCTGCTCTGCCTTGGGCGCGCGACGCTCCTGGTGGCGCATGCCCGGACAGTGGCCATCTCCAATGGCGTCCCGTTCTACCACACACGCGCACAGAAACTCTCTAGCTAATTTCTCAATCAAAGGTTTGCTCAGAACAAATGTTTGACGACATACCATGGGAAAGCAATGAGCTGTCCCAGTTTCAAGAAGCGAAACTCAAACAGGCCTCCGACAAAACAAGCTGTTCAAAAATTACACGTTGTTCAAGCTATACGCATGTGCCAGGATACAGACTATCACAGGGCCAACCCGCACGTCAGGCACTGATACGCAGCGGTACGATTCATAGAATGTAGACGACCAGCTCCAGCGAAGGACATCAGCGTCGTCTTGTCGGTCTTTCGCGGCGCCAGCCAGAGGTCCCTTCTACACTATTCTCTCTGAAAAGCTTTCCAGTCATCTTTTCATTCAGCATACCAACTGTAGCAAGAAGGTTCGAGCTGAAGCACCGATTGCCTGCGCTGTGTGGCAGCGCGTTTAAGTTAGACCGTTCGTGAATTTCAGCACGTAAAAAAGGGTGAAGGGACACTAAACGCTCGCAGCGTGCGGAAACGCAGTTACACGACCGTTACTTACCCACAATGTAGCCCATTGTGACGTCATCCGGCAACCTGATGTGCTCGCCGATGCTGATGAACTTCCCGCGCCTGCAAAAACGAAGAGTAAAAGAAGACATTTTTCGTATAATCATTCGGACGATTAATATACTGCTTCTGACACTTGTGTTATATCCATTCAGGGTGAAAAAAAAAGTAAAGTAGACCCTTAGCTCGAATAAACATTTTTTTTCGTATCTTATTCAGGATCTGCCTCACTACAAAGCGATAATTCACCTGCTACAGAGAGATTAGCCGAAACTGGCACCTTGCCCTTCTAACACTGCCACACCCAACTTTGTTTACCAAACTTGGGTATCGAGCCAGGAAATATATTGCCGAAATGTTGCATTAGCACATCGGATGACTGCAGAGTTCTGTTAAGGCGTACTGAAGGAGTGCACGAAGCACGTAATGTAGACACACATTGACATATGAGAGAAAAATTATGTGTAAACAGCGCCACAACGGGACGAGCAGAGGTAACACACAACACGAGCGCTGTTACTACTCTTCGTCCCGTTCCTACGCTGTTTGCACACAGTATCATGTATCAACTGGTTCTTCAAGGCACTCTTTAGCAAACACACACACACACACAAACACACACACACACACACACACACACACACACATATATATATATATATATATATATATATATATATATATATATATATATATATATATATATATAAAATAACGGAGAGAAGTGTATACCTAAGGGCTCGTATTTCCGTGTTTTAACACAATATTAATGAGATATAACAGACAGTAATGCCAAGGAATGTACAGGGGAAGTTATTAGAACCAATGGAATGTAAATAAGAAGAAAGAAGAAAGAAAAGTGGATGAAGAAATTACCAGCCGTGAGCAGGAATCGAACCTACGACCTTCGAATCGAACGCGTTATTCGAAGGTCGTAGGTTCGATTCCTGCTCACGGCTGGTAATTTTTTCATCCACTTTTCTTTCTTCTTTCTTCTTATTTACATTCCATTGGTTCTAATAACTTCCCGTGTACATTCCTTGGCATTACTGTCTGTTATATCTCTTTTTATATATATATATATATATATATATATATATATATATATATATATATATATATATATATATATTTAGGCAGAGCTAACCTACGTTTATCAGCGTTGGTGATGCTTTAGAATATGGGGCACACTTCACAGAATGCCATATTAAAGCTAAATAATGTTGTAGCACTTTTCTGGCTTCTGTTACCATTTACGCGAATAGCTTTTGGGGACGCAATTGACAGTTTTCTTTGTTTTGCGAATTTCACCTCAAAAATTCTTTCTTTTTTCAAATGCCGACCTTGTCGACATTTGAAACTGCACCTGAAACCTTGCTTGACTTACTATGAAACACTCAGCATGAAAACTTTATTAAAACAAACGCCATTTATTATGTAGCTGTAGAAGAAGAAGTAAAAACTTATGGAGGCGACCATAATCGTTGGCTTAGGTATCTGGTAGCGTCACTCGCACATCGGCATTTGTGCGCTCTGGTGTATTGCCCGGGTTGACATTGTGTTTCGTCGCGTTGCTGAAGCGGATCTCGAAGAACGCGCACGAAAAGGCACGAGGTTGAGATGTATACTCTGCCAGTAGCTTAATCGATCTCAGCTAATCACAAAAAAAATGACTGTTCTTTCAAGAAACTCATTAAATTAATTTTCATTAATTATCTACGACAGATGATGGGCCCTTGCATTATGCGAAGTTATGCTGATATACCGTTTGTACCTAATATAACTCCTTAACTTAAACAGGTACTAATTTTATTTTTATAAAACTACATGGTATATTCGTAACACCGGAAGGGCCCAGTGCTCAACCGGAAGTGCTTGTAATAAAAGCATGGGCGTCAGCGGTTGCTTCTGCCACTAACAAAAATAGGAAAAATAAAAAGGTGCAGCTAACAGAGTTTATTTTCATCCCGGTGGCGTATCCGGCTGCCAGCTTAAACAAGGTGTCGGTTTGGCGACAACGACGGATCCAATCAAGAGCACGTCCTATCCCGCGCGTCGCTCTGGATCTTCCCAGGCGAACCCAGTGTGCATGCCCCCCCTGCCCCCATTCAAGGTTCCGAAGAGGAAATCAAATTGACCTCCGACACGTGATTCAACGAGCACCCGAGAGTCCACGCCCGGGTCCGGTCCGCGGTCGAGCCACCCGGATGCGCGCACACACCGACGCACACACGGTGTATCGCATCTACTCGACCCTAAGCAGCGGTTCAGCGCGCAGGATGGCTGGGAACGCGGAGTGTTTGTGGTTACGGTTCATGTAAAAGTGAATACAGCATTTCGAAAGCAAATGAAGGCGCATGTCGTTACGAGATGTACACGTATACACGAAAATTGAGGCAACGATTCGGGAGTATAGTTAGCCATGCCGAGTGCATGACGGCAAGCTCCTTCGCTCAGAGGAAACGCAAACGAGCCGCACTCGTAGATTACGAGACTCGTAAGAATACGCAACGGCAAATGTATGGATGAAATAATAACAAACCGTGAACGCGGAAAAACAACAGAGCGGGAACTAGGTGAACTAACTCATTCCTAGTATTCTTTTGTCGCACTTATCGCGATATCATTGCAGGAAAACGTATCCATTCTGTAAACTGTAAACTATATATGTTATGCATCGCTTGCTATTGAGTGCATTGATATGCGTGCAAGACAATCATACCACGATTTCAATTGTGTACATTTCTGCAGACCATTACCTTATATTTGTGTAGTCGCGGAATATCAACAACAACACAAGACGTTTAACGTCCGAAAACCACAACATAATTAATACAGATGCCATTGTGAAGGGCTGCCGAAATTTCGACCGCCCGGGGTTCTTTGAAAATTAGATCGCACACTACACACTGGCCTCATTTCAACTCCATCAAAATGCGACCACCGTGGCCCAGATCTAACCCGCTACCTTCGGGTCAGCGGCCGAGTAGACAACCACGGCCGACAATCCGACTATGTCGTATCAGTGCACTCTTTCTTTTATGCGGACTTCTTTCCGTAAGCTTTTTAGCTATATGCAACATCACTTCCATTTACGACACAAATGATTTTGTGAAAACTGTTGTTTCGGGCTGCAACCCGAGAATGTGCCAGCTTATGTGCGACTCATCGCGGTAGGTGATCCCCAGAAATTGATACATTGTCCCGTGAGCGAAAACAAAACGCTCGCACTGGGCGTTTCCCTTTCTCGGCCGTTAATATCGTTATGGCCCACGTTCGCCGCGGTTGGTTGCGGTCTTTCATCCAGCGGTGTTTATTTGGCTGACAAGAGATTGTGCTGCATCCTGTCTGTGTGTATATATATATATATATATATATATATATATATATATATATATATATATATATATATATAGTCACTTTCGTTCCTCCTCGTTTGAATGCAAACGTCATCACGGCGGGCTTTCCTATCCAAAGAAACATTATATGATTTCCTTCTGTGGGCTGTGGCTCAATAAGTACCCTAAATGATGCTAATGTGAATTTACAATAAAGAGAAAAACCACAGCCCTTTTAAAGCATTTCAAGCCCTTTAAAGCATGTTCTCTATAAAAATCACGATATCAGGGTTATTACATGCACTGAGTAGCATTGTTACCACATGGGCGGCATTACCATCGAGTTATGCTAAAAAGTTTTCTTCATTTATAACGATACTTTAGCTTTTCGTCATATGTACCAAGAGGTAAGACTGAGAAATCAAACTACAAAGCTGCAGTATTCGAGTTTAGAGACTGCGTGCTGTGACGACCCGGCATAACAGCGACAGAAATCGACAGAACATTTTCAATGAAATACTCGGATATGTTAGCATGGTTTGCCGCCTGACCTGCTATTCCGGATGTCGGATGATTACTTTTGTACATGCATTAAACCCCCCCCCCCCCCCCCACACACACACACACTTACCAAGGAGATGTTCGTAGGGTTTAGTTACGGCATGTTGTCTATACCGGAACACGAGCAGAGCTTTCGCCTTGCGAAGCGCACAGTTGCTATCATCATTGCCACGGTTCCAAGAGGTACCGCAGCTTCAAGTTCGAACGGCGCATTGCATGCACAGTATACTGCCTTTAAAATTTGTTGCTCTCAGCGGCTGCGGGGAAACACTCCGTAAGTGTTCGGAACAGAGCGCAATGAACGCATTTCAATGTGCAAGCACAACGCCACATTTGCATATAGAGACAAGAAAGAAATCGAAAAAAGTTTATGACACGCTCAAGAACCCAATATATCAATAAAGATTAACTGGGTGCCGTCTGCTAACGCATCTATATTAGCTCGCTGTTTAATTACACCGGTGTACACACCATAAACGAACGTTTACGTGAACTTAATGTGCCATAAAGATTCCACCCGAGATACGGAATAAGTGTATACGTTGCATCTATGTAAACGTGCGTCAGAACACAATCGCGAAGCACAGATCACACGTCCCGCATCTCCGTTCACCTACTTCAATTTAGAAACCGACAAAACCGCAAGCTCCGTTGTATTCGCGATTATTTCTTTCTTCTTTCTGAATGTATAAATGTACGCACAGCTCCATGCGAGAAAAAAGCGGGCGACACACGATATCCTTTCAGATGTAGGTCGCAATGCGACTAGCGCCCGCGCGCGAGCGAGCGATTACACATTTCTTTTTTTTTTTTTTTGCAGTTTTCCCAATACCGGCTCTCACACAATCCACGATCAGTCCGTGAGCTCGCCGTTGTGTAAAACGGGAGAATTGTCTAGAGATATTTCGCCACAGAAACCATACTCAAGTACTTTGTCATCGTTCTCGAATATTTCGTTGTTCTTGTAATACGCTACGATGCTCCTCGCGGAAACACATACGGGGCTGCGCACGCGCAAGAAAGAGGAACGTCTTCAGGCACGACCCCCCCCCCCCCCCCACACACACACCCACAGAGGCTTTCATGCTGAAGAAGCAGAAATAGATATCGCGACTGGCAACTATTGTACAGAAAGAAAAAAAGAAAAAATAGCGTAAAAGCAATACTAACACAAGCAGCACAAATTATTCGAAGCGCCAGACTGCCATGTACTGCGCACTGCGTCGCCGCTTACTTCTTCGCTGCCTCGAGAAACGAAATGATAATCACCGGCTGCCAGCAAGAACAGCTGCGCCGCCACTGATTTCGCAGAGACCGAGGTACGCACCCAGACAGATTAGGCAAACGTCCTTCTGATACTGGTCCCAGTTTATTCGGTATGGAAAGCGATACAGCGCACGGAGAAGCAGGGCACGCCGTTACACTGGACCACGCGAAAACGTTATCCGCAGAGTGCCCGATGAGAGGACGTGTATATAGTATTATACTTCGATTCCGTTCGCCTGTAAAGCGGGCGGCGCGCGTACGGTTTTGTTTTTCTCCCTTCGATAATCATGCGGCAAAAAGCAGCTGCCAGACCGGAACAAATCTCCGCACCGCCCAGCCTCCGTTACGGACAGTCTTTCTTCGAATGGAAGAAAAGATACACAAAAGTTAACGAAGACTGATTGTTGCAGCGCACGGACTATAGAGCGCGGCGCGGCGGCGTCGGCCAAGTGTGTCCAGCGGTGCGGCGATAAGCCGCGCAGATAAGGACGGGGGAGCGGTCGAAATATGTAAAAGAGAGAGATACCCGAGCGAGCTAGGAGAACTGGAGCAATGAGTCGACAGGTGAAGAAAGAAAGAAAAAAGGCGCGGGATCAAAAAGTAGCGGTCGAACAATGTAATAAACGAATAAACAAAACCAAGAGAGCTCAATTAGACAGGGTGCTGTTCGTTCGATGAGAACTAAAACAGACGAAAACAAGGAATACATTAACCAAAAATAAACAAGCCGCCCTACCAGACTGCCACCCCTCATTCTTTGTTGCTCTTTTACTTCGCCCCACAGCTGTCTGGTCATTAAAATCATCGAACGCGGTGCGAGACTAGGCGGCCGCCATGGCGGCCTTCGCTGAAAGATGAAAGAAAGACCTAAAGCACGGTAGTGTAAAGATAAGTTACATACAGCCAACGCCCAGGCTTGAAGAAGAAGGCGTGCACTTATATTCCTCCACGGTGGTGGTGGCGGTGGACCGTTCCAGAGGCCACCACTCCCTGCAGTTCTAGCTCTACGCGAGCGACCCCAGCGCCACCGCTTCCGTTCGGTCTAATCGTTCGAGGAGGTCGCTGCGTACGCACACGGTGATACTGCGCATTAAAAAAGGTCGACTGGAGGGAGCGGGCCCGCAAAGCGAAATGTATTGGACGCCCGAAGCAACGCTCTAACGAGTCATTCATTACCCGCATGGTAAGTAATTATAAAAGGCAAAAATTAGGTGCATCGAAGGACGGACGACGTATAGTCATGGTTCAGCACTCTATCTTGGCGCATCGGCGTGATATGGAAAAAATAGAATGTTACAGTATTACCCACCGTAACGGGGAGCCCTCTCGAATAGATTAATAATGCGGAATACGCGCGTTTCGTGTTCAGCGGCGAGTCGGAACATTACGAACGGAACATTCAAACCAAGTAGACAAACGCCTTGAAGCGAAAAAAAAAAAACACGAAAGAGGCAGAGAGAATAGCGGTGGCCCCATGATCGAACAGTTCATAAAATGATCGCCACGACTTCCAGCAATCCTTATATTATTTACAGACTTAGTGGTCTAAGTGCAATGACAGCACAATTATACTCCTCGAAATGTCGCCAGGAGCGATTTGCCGAAACATGACAGCGACTCCTTCAGGGGCCATTTTGCGCTCAAGTCGCATGGCACAAAGCGGGTGCAGTCTCTGTGCGTATTTCAGTGCGGCCAGAGGGTTAAAATTGAACGCGCAAATACGCACAGTGTGTACGGAGGTTAGGGTTAAAGGTCGCTGGTATAGTTGTCAGCTCCGCACTGTCGCGTTATGTTCTTACCCACGGAAGTATTCCGGCTATATTACATACAGTATTGCATAGCAATGACAGCCATATTTAACGATAGATCTGATGGCCTCGTCGATCGCCTCTATTGCCATAAGGCTACAAAATGAATGAATACGAAGCCGCGGCGCTGAAACGACCGAAGAAGAGAACCGGACGTGCGCTGGAGTCCTGCCCCTGTCCTCTTCCTCGGTCGCTCAACGCCATGGGCTCAATGAATGTAAACAGCCCAAAAGTCTCTCTTCAATACGGGTAGTTGGGACAGTTGGCTGAAGTTCGCTTGGTCGAAAGGGCACTTTACTCCTTAATTCAAGCTGATGTTTCATTCTCATGAATCATATACTCCGCAGAGGAGGACGCTGATGGTCATCCTTTGAATGACAACCCAATTCTAAGCACACTCGCTTGCTGCTCAAGCGTTGTGAAGAGCCTAAACAATTTACTATGAAATCTCAATGACCGTTCTACATTCCATCACCTCAGACAACACTTAAGACACCTGCACAGACTTCAGCGTATAACGATGTTTGACAACACTTTTTGATTTAGTGTAAGCTGTTCGCTAAATAAGTGACTGATTCAGATATAACCACAAGGCCTATGGTGACGCAGTGAGCAACTGCAGAGCACCTTCAAGGGAGGTTAAGGAGAGACAATAAACCAGTGTACACTGATAGCTTATCATTTACAAACTTTATTGGAGTTAATTATATTTACACGTTGATTATCAATAAAACTCGAGGCCAGTTCTGGTTTACCCAGCGTGTGGCCGTCGTATACTATAGCATAGGCGTGCACGCGAGCAACACGACTAGATCGTGGTAAGTAAATAAATTAAATAAAACGAAATTATGACGAACATGCTCGAAATGGCGACCATGATGACTTTTGTTTTTGTACTGAAAGTCATCATGACCACCCAAAAAAACTTTGCTGGTCGAAGCTTTTTATGGCTGAAGTTTTTTTTTTAACTGGTCTTCATTCGCTCGACAAAATTTCTGGAAACTTTCCACTTCAAGTGTCTGCACCTCTTCGAACCCAATGCAACCTAATTTTACTTATCAATGATTACTGAGGTCCTAGCACATGCTGCCAATATCTCTGACGAGAATGGTGTTGGAAACTCGGGGACATTTTTTGCTTTTGCAAGCATTTCATAGCCTATGAGGCACCTTTTCGCGGCAAGAATGGCGATTTTCGTATTGTGATAGAGAATTTTAATAGTGTGATATGAATATTTTTCGCCTTCTGAGTCTCTTTAAAACCCACGTAGTCAACAACATAGGGTCGATAAGCGGTGAAGAGCTATGAAATGGGATGACAACGGCAGCGCAGGCCTGGAACACATTCAATTGGAAGATAAATTATAGACTACCAGTGCGAGAACGAAAGCCCACATTTAAGGAGCATGAGTAATAAGCAACATGACTTCATTGTCAACGAGTTGGCTATAGTTCATAAAACATCTTTTAGCGAAAGGAAGCAATAGCACAACGGGAGAAGAAAAGACGATACACAACGCCAGCGCTGCTCTAAGCGCTGTCTTCTCCTTTATATTAGTTCTATTGTGTCTGCGCTAAAACACCTTGTGCAGAATCTGAAAACAACTTCACAGCTTCTTGCACAGTTCATAGCGGTATATGCCGCATTCGTAAGCCTTGCAACATATACATTTTTGCCTAGTTCAAATCTCTGCTCCCAATTCATAACCCACAGAATGACATGAAGAGACACTGAAGAGTTGGTTTACATTGACAAACTGCACTTCTGAGAGCTATAACATCATATGTTTGACAATAATAGGTTAATATTAACGTTGAAAATAAAGTTTGAAGTTTCATTTAAGATCCACGCCGAAGTCTCCGCGCGTGACGTCAAAGTTTTCGGAATGTGTTTTTCGCATTTTCGCGACATTAGCTCAATGAAACTTGTGAAACTTCGTATGTTAGATCTAGGGCACCCAGAGATGACAACGTAATTAATTTTTTTATTGATTAGAAGCCACGTTGAAAAAAACTTGACGCCCTCAAAATTTATGACGTCACTGTCTTTGGTGCGGAGATCTCAAGATGGCTTCACCACCCGCATTGCTTTTTCGCATGTTTTCTGGCTTGTCAAGGGTTGTGAAATTGCACTTTACTAATACGCGAAAAATTGTTTTCCTCTTTGAGTGTCCCTTTAAAATGTGAATTATACGCTTCTCGCCAACTGATCATAAAAAAAACAATAAAACAAAAGATACCTCTTGAAGCGCTCTCTCAAGATATCGGCATTTCAAGCGGTGAAAAAAGTAAAGAGCGAAAGAGGAGCACTGACACGACATTCAACAGCAGCACCATTGTTTTTAGAAGCGCACGTGAGTTGTTGCGTCCCTTATCCGTGTGTCACTGACTCGGCGGCATGCTTTGACGCGCAACACCACAACTGAAATCGAACACACACACACACAAAGGGGCAGGGGGGGTAGTAAGGGGAGAGACACTTCGCAAAGGCTCCAGGAGTGCAACGAACGAGTTCGACATATTCCCCGTGCCGCATCGGGGGAACGATGCTCAAGTGTTTTTCCCACCGTCGTGACGAGAGAGACAGAACGTGCTTAGCGCGCACGGCAATCGCTCGCTCTTTTGTTCACTCGGTTTCCGATCACGAGTCTTCGCGCGCCGACCAGGACGACGCGGCGGGCGTTTGATGGACGCCCGTCGTGTTGCGTCTGCGAAAAGCCGTCTGCCAGGGCCAGTGCACGCGCGGCGTCCGCTGCGTGCATACTGATGTCGCTTTCAGCCGTGCTGCTGCAGCCATAACACGCGCACGACGCGCAGACGGGAAGTTTACGACGTCACGGAGCAGCGACGCAACACTTTAACTGTTCTCCTAACTCGTGCCCGCAACATCAGAGAACGCCAGACCTCTCCTCCCAAACTATATCGCCCGACCTTGAAACTGAAGCCGAAAAGGAAGAATGCCGCGTACATGCGGCAACAGAATCTGAAAGTCAAATGATCGCGCCCGTCTGCTCGCTCACTGCACGACCATCGTCTGCCACTCTTCTCCGCCAGGAGCCGCACCACTCGGTTGTGGCACATGATGCGGACAACGTTGCGTTGGAGCCACTTTTGTTCTTCTGCTTACGTTTCGCCGACTCCCCGGCAGCCCAGGAGGCATTGGTGCGGTGCAAAGAAGTGACTCTTGCGGTGGGCCGGATCAGATGCGATACGTTTCGATCACTGTGGCCATTCCAGTACAACTGCCGGCCATCAGCGACCCCCCCCCCCCCCTCCCCCGATCACCGGCTCGATCTTCAGAAACTGCACGCCGCCGCCAAAGCGCTCGTCACTCTTTCGACAGGAGACAACCGCCAGAGGCCGCCACCGCGGCAGCATCTACAGGGATTCTACCTCCTCTCTGGCAGCCATCTTTGTGTCAAACGCCGCCGCTACCGCTCTGACTAGCTCTGAAAAGGGCATCGCGTGTCGGCTTGTCTTTTGTGCCGGTTGTGAGCAGTCGTCCCGGCCGACGTCGGCCCTGTTTTGTCGTCTTATTTAGGTACTCGACTTCCATTATTTTTTTTCTCTATCTCACTCTTTCAGTTCACTTAATAAATATGCAACTGCAGTTCGCACTACTAGCCACACGAACGTCTAGAACCATTACTACAGAGACCTGCGTAGATTCTCGTTCGCCATGGTAGCGCTTGTCGTTTGCTTTCTGTTCGCCTACCACCGCCTGCCGTCTCTATCATTTTCTTCAATCTAAGCTCTTGAACCTCGGCGTGAGAGCGCGTCCTTCATTCAACACGGTGTGACGAATGAACGTACCGCCGGTCCAACGCCATTTTAGATTCGGCTACGTTACTGTGTAGGGGCTGCGACAGCATCTTGGGATGAGTGCTTATGGCAATCTGCTCACGGCTGCTGCAGGCAACGTGGCGTACGCACTTCAGGCTATACCGGCTTGTCGTCCACACATCTCATGTGACCTGATCACGCTCACTGTAAAGCGCTTACTACAGGCCACAACAAGCTAAAAAATGCCCAAAACTGGGTTGAAATGACCGAACAAGGTCTGAAGTCGTATAATGGACAGAAATAACCAAGAAGTAATCGTTATAATTAACTTACTATTCCTACAAAGACGTTTCGTACACATGGGGCTGACTCCAGCTGGGCGCTAGAGGAGGAGCCACAGACTAACTGAGCGAGCGAGTCTGTGGCTCGCCCTTCCCCTTCTTCTCGTCAGCGCGGCAAGGCGCGAAAGTCGCTGTATGCGACACATATCTCAACAGCGGTAACAAGCAGGGAGTCGGTAATGCGCAGAAAAGGCAGTGCGGTGTGGCATACCAAGATTGCGAATCTCCCTAACGAGATCCTACTTGTGCCGGAGAAGCCCTGCAAGCTGGAATTGCTGGAAGGTGGAATTGTAGGAGTCCCTTTAAACTAAACACGACGGGTACAACCCATTTTTATAGACTCCGCGGACATTCGGCTGGGGAAGCCAGAAGCTGAGTACATGTAAACTACCATGTGCCTTGGTGCCCGAAACCGATCGCGGCGTTGAGAGAAGCGTGAGCTGCACGCCGGATGGCAGCCAAACGTCGAGATGTCGACAGTGACCCACAATGACCAGCTTAACCAGACCTTTCTTTTTCTGCTGTCTCGAGCGATCCCGCTGATACGGATACACGGCAACGCGTACATTATCAAGTCAGACCACCGTAAAAAGTTCCAGCTGCCACGAACCCTCCTCTTCCCTCCCTACTAGGCCTCTCACCTCCTCAGTGCCCAAGCAATATGCAAAAATTGCACGCGAGACGGTGCAAGTTACAGGGTTAAGTCCGAGGAACCAAAGAAGTCACGACACGACGCTTTGCACTGCGCAGACGCAGACAGCTCTCTATATGCAGGTGAGAATCTTAACGCACACTTTGCGTTTACCAAGAGGGGACGTTGCACGCGCAGAGACCACAAAAGGCGACTAGCAAAGCACGAACACATCCGAACCCCCCGAAGGTTGTGTGTGTTCGTGTCTCACTCGCTGAGACAGGTCTGCAATGATGAAGACGTGTTGTCGAGAGAAAAATAACAGAATATCGACAGCCACGTTTATTTTTTTTTTCCTCTATGGCTTCATGAAAGTGGCGAAAATGAAGGCCTCTGCACCGCAGCCCGCGGGCAGCAGGGCCTACTGTTGTCCTCGCGGTCGGTTGGCATAAGCAATTTTCTTTCCTTCCAGCAGCGTGGGAAACTCACAGGGGGCGTCCTCGTCGCTCCACGCGGGGCCACTTGGGTTCGGAGGTGTCAGTTTTCTAGAGATTGGATGGTGCCGCTCCTGTGTACACCGTGACGGCCGAGGATGAGACGCCGCCTTTGTTCGACGCACCCCTCCTCCTTCACTCTCTTTACTTTCCCTCTCGTATATACCCTCGCTACCGGAGTTGTGGCTGTCAATGATGAGTTTCGCGAAGACACCTCGCACCGAAGGACTGAAAGAGATGCGTAGCGAGGCGCCCGCGGTGATGTGTCATTATACGGGACCCAGATGAGATCGATGGCGGTTTTGACGGCTCTTTCTCGTAGAGACGTCTGAAAAGAACAAAGGCGTCAATGCTGCTCGCCACAGTCATACACCCTCCCCCCTCCGCCATCTTTCTTTACTTTCGTTGTTTTCTCGTCTTTTGTCCCATAAGTTATGGCCACCACACATGGCGCTGTTCAGAACTTCGCATGATTCCCCCACTTATATTTTTTTCTCTCTCTTAGAAGTCTCTGTGTTTGCTCTGCACAGGATCGGATCCACCGAACGAAACGCAGGGGATGACTTGGGTAGTCTGTATTCCGGCTTCAGGCGGAACGTAATCACGCTATCACTAACGACCAAATCGAGAAAGAAAGAACACAATTGCTTTCTGAGATTCCCGTAAATCCCTACACCCAAAGTAGAGACCGCACGCCACTGCATTGCTAATGCAGACTATCGAACATACCGAGAACACCATGACACTATCCGCGGGTAAAAAACATGAACGAAAAGCTTTCACTCATAACCACGATGCGCGCTTCCAGTGCACGTCGAGCTACATCAATACCAACTCAGCAGTACAGCCTGGCTTGGTACACTTATCATTGCCAAGCTTCGAAATCTGCGACCACTGCATGGGCGCAGCACGGTGTCCACGCAACCCAAACGAGATGGTATAGGCACGATAACTGGAAAACGGACCATCAATTTAGAAAAGCGTGCGTGTACCATGCCACGGTGGCTCAAACCGTGGCCTCTTTCATGCGGACTTGCCGTTTCGAGCCGGTCTCGCTGACACACGCGTGCTCACGCAGCGGGGTCAGCCGGACACACGCCCTTGAAGAGGACGGCGAACAGCACGAATTCTTCGGACCACGCATAGCCGGTCAACTAGCACGCGGCTTCCTTTCCAGGGACGAGCATCTTTCTTTTACGGCTCCACAAGCGCGCCTGGGACGGAAAGCCACGTGCGCCTTCAGCGAAGCTGCATGCGACCTTCGCATAGCAACGGTGGTGTGTGCAAGTTGCGTGCGCAACACACTGCTGCGTGTCTGTTCCTCGGCGCATTCAGAGCCAGGGCCCACCTGGCCGAGCGTTCCTCCCCGGCGCCTGACATGGCCAGCAGCCATAACCGAGCACGAGAAAGAGAGTCAAGCGCTTGGCTCTGCCCCGTTGGTTGCGATGTGCGTGCTTCTCGCGGAATTCGCGGGGCACATCGCGTGAGCAGCGAGCCGGAACGCAGTGGCGGCAGTCGAGTGAAATGGACTCGCGCTCGGTGCACGCCACTCCGCTCCCTTGCAGCAACCCTCCTCGTGTGGCGCACGCTGTTTTTGGAAATGATGAGGTGAACGCCGTGGTTCACTGCGTGGGATGTCTGCTGAAACCGAGCAGTTTCAGCTTCTAATTTTGTTTGTTTCTTCCTTTCTGCCGCTGTATACCGCACTTTTACAGCAATGTCAGCGGCATATAGAGGGGGAAAACTCGTTTTCTGGGCTCTTGGACCGCGAAACAGCATAAGTGGGCCAATGGTTCGTAACGTCCACGCGTGTATACAGAAGAAAACTTTGTTTTAGTGCGAGCATCGCGCGTAATCATTGCGTGAAAGCCAAATAAGCGAAAAGAGAAGGCTCTTTTAACGATGCGTACTAGTGCAGCTTTCTGTAGAGCTGTTAGCATTGCCGCTTTCTATCTGTAGCAACTAAACGATACGTCAGTTCAATGTATTCGTACACTTGAAAACTGCTGTAGGGACGCGCTTGGAATTTCACAACTTCGCTAACTAGACGAAGCGACTAATCATTTTTGGCGGCGCAAGGTCACGAAACAGCTGAGCGAATTCCCGCGGCCATTTCCACGAGTATCAGTGAATATTGTAGTACTGTTCATCCAGTTCGTATATACACGATACAAGCGTCCGTTGACATATAGGCGGGGGTGTTCGCCCCGGCAGAAATGAAGGCGAAGTGCTGGACACCAGCGAGAGCCATAAAACGCACGAACACCAGTTTACCATAGCCTGGGAATGCAGTGTTAGTGTTGCAAAGCACCGCAATTGCGTAAATAAATGCCGAACTTTGCGCATAGCAACCATTTCACGGTGCGCCACCTGCCATTCAATGTTGCTTCGGCTCGCGTACCTCCATTAAAACTAAGAAAAAGTTCCCCGAAATGTCTGCTTCAATCGATGAAAAAAACTTGGGACACGGGGTGTCACTGGAGTGAACATTTGAACAAGCCGCCTTGCCTACTTCAAGCTGACGACTCCAGTGTCACTATGGGCTGGACGGTTTATTCATGCCACCACTGAAAGTTGTTTCGGACTCGAACTTCCTCCCTTCCGAAAGACGGGCGGCTACCGCTCTGCCTGAGACAAAGGAAGGCAAGCAGTTTACCCATCAAAGCGCTATTGCTCCGTAAAAAAAGAAAAGAAAAATGCCAGCTGCCGTTCTTGCCGCTCCCCGGATTCGTTGGCCACGTTCAGCGCATCCAGTCAGCAGCGCCTACCGCGCATTGCTCGAGCCTTGCAAGGGCAGTGCACAGGGTAGGGGCCTTAGCGCACACGCTTGCGCAGCGCAACACCACGCCGCGTGGCCCTTTCTCTAATTTGTGCGATTTAGGCCCCCAAAGGTCGCCTTGGCCGTCTTGTACGGACTCGCGGAGGCCATCCGGCATAGGCAACGCACTTTCGCTCCACGAAGAGAGTACGCACGAGCATACTAGGTATGAAGGGCGGGACCCCGACGGCGCACCACGAAGCTACAGTGGGGGAACCTACATAGTTCACGAACGAGCTCATAATGCGAGGAGGCTTGATTGAAAAGAGATTGCGCTCATAAAAAAAGAAAGATAACTCCCGCATCAGTAAGCCGTGAAGGTTATGTTTTATTATCACCGCTTTCTCTTGCGATGCACGTTGCCGTGTCGAGACAAGAGGCGGCTAGAAAAACGGTGGTCGCGTTCCGGGGGGCTTCCCCTTCGACTTACCGCTACGTTCGAGATTATTGAGCAGCTTACTCCTGTGCTCATGAGCGGTGCAGGTTCGTGAAGAGAGAAGGAAGGACGCCAACGACCCGCGCCCCTTCAGAAACTCGTACCCGCGTCACCCCTGTGTCTGTGCGTCGGAAAGAATCGTGCTCCCCACGAGAGAGACGGCAGGTGGCGCTAATGGCGAAGTTGCCCCCCCCCCCCCCCACCCCGGTTCTGACACAAACGTGCATTCCGGCAGCACCGTTGTTCGCATCGACCTCAACCCACGTCACCTGTGAAAGTGCCCCCTTCCCCCCCCCCCCTTTTTTTTGCGTGAATGCCCCCTCTCCTCTCCTACACCCATGTGCCGCAATGTTTGCCACCCAAACAACGCTGGCCGGTCGCCTTTTCCGTGAGTCTGTCTGTACGTGTTGTTTTCCTGCCCCGCTCAAAAGATCTGTTATTACGTTGATGTGTTTTTTGTTCTTTTTAGCCGACAAAGCGCTCCCGGTGTACCCAAGCGCAGCAGCTGCTTCGAGGGCACCGACTCCCTTTTCGCAAGTGGTTCCTTCGCTTTCGTAGAGTGCTCTTCTTCCTCCCCACTTTTCTAACGCCCCGATTGTGGAAGCTGCGAGTTGCGGGCACCAGTGCGACAACATTGGGCCCGGTGCGCACAGCGAAGGGAAGGCAATACGAGGACGCGGTTTTTGATCATTTGTAACAGGAGGTACTACAAGGCGCCGATTCTGACAGTTGGCGATGTTTATTGCCATTACTTGTTGAAGCGTTACAAAGCCAGATATATTTTTCGGTAAAAAAAGCGGGATGGCGCGGAGGTTACGATGACTTCATGGATTTGCGTGCTTGTTCTCAGTGTGAGTGAGAGAGAGACTACAGAATTACCGAATCCTTAAAGAGGTGGAGGAAGGGGAGGGGTGTTGAGCTCCTCATAGTATCAGCTCTTGCTTTCTCACAGGCAATGCTGCAGCACTGTAGTGCCAAGCTTTGCACATGCATCGCTTCATGACCCATACACCTCAAAAACGCCCATTTGCTATTCTTCAAGTCGCGTACAGGTGGCCGTGCGAAATTCCGACTGTCTATTGGGTACCCATTTTTTCCTGCATTCACGCACTCATTCTTGTGTAGCCCCATTTGACTGTTTCTTGTGTAATTGTCTTCCT
Organism: Rhipicephalus microplus; assembly: GCF_013339725.1. Lineage (NCBI taxonomy): Eukaryota > Metazoa > Arthropoda > Arachnida > Ixodida > Ixodidae > Rhipicephalus > Rhipicephalus microplus. The sequence goes on from NC_051174.1 coordinate 33,081,788, forward strand.
TCGTCTTTTTCTTACTGTTTCTTCTTTCGAGCGCCCAGCCTATATCTGAGACTATAGTTTGTGTCAGGCATACTACGAATTCTACGCTGTGCAAGCCTGCGTGGTGCTTGCCTTTGTGGGAGCCCTGGAATAATCGAATGAAGACTACAGCGATCCACAGTCCACACTACTCCCATAGAGAATGATTTCAGTACAACAATAATGTTTCATCCTGAGTCTGCGCCATGTATTTTTTTCTCTCTCTCTTTCAGTGGGAACTGGCACATACGAAGAGACCGACGCGGCCACTGTCAACAAGTCCCTGGGAATCCTGTGTAACAGTAGGCCACACGTGTGCGTTCCAATTTCCACACGTTTCTTTTCCATTTTTTGCCGGCAGGCGTTACGCAAACAATGAAAAAAAAAATAGAAAAGAGCGGACCCCTTTCGATCTCCTAAATGTGCGTAATATTTCTTTTGTTGCAGCTTCTGCGCGCCGTACCCGACGATTTGATCCCTTAAACATTACGCCCTTTAGAGCTAGTCTCGACTGCTTTAAGTTTTCCTTTTTTCCGTGGACCGTGGATCTATGGAATGAGCTTGATGGGTCTCTGCGCAGACTCGATGCTCTGCAATTCGAAAAAGAGTTGCGTAGTCATGTATTCTGATAATTTGTTTTACTGTTTGAACATTTGTATTCCACTCCTGCAATGTCTCAAAAACTGAGACAGCAGTATTTGTAAATAAAAATAAAAAATAAATAGCTTCGTATAACTGCGCATACGCAGGCACTTGCTGGCGCTTGAAGATAGGAGAAAACGCGTCTTATGGCACTCCACAGTAAATTCGCCCAGCACCACGGAAGCTGTACGCATACGCGTAATAAACAGCAGCGACAACGTGCTTCAGAGATGGTACCCTGGTGCTCACGCGATAGAAAGAAAATCTCATTTATGATGTAATTAACCCTAACAGGGGCCGTAATAAAAAACTGGATCGAGATGTTAAACCCCGCAAGTACTTAATTCACAGCTTAAGCTGACTAATTTAATGTCTGGGCTAGTTTAACTCTACTCCACAGCGTCGAGTATTGCGATGCACATCGACCAACTGATGTAGTGCGAATAACTGCGTTTTGTTTCCCTCACTTCTGCTTGCACATTCGATGCCGATGCAGCATTCATCACATTTTGTTTATACAAGAACGATGAACATGTGCTTTTCGTCTGACAAAAGGTTTACACTGCGCCGCGGCTCGTTTTGCCATTTCCGAAAAAAAGAAAAAAAAAATGCAACACGACTCGAGAACACGCTATTACGTAGAAACACGTTGCGGAAAAAGAGCTACATTGAGGAAATAACATCGCACAACACTGACGCTTCTCTCTGTCATTCCTTAATAAGCGTACTGAAGCCGAGAATACCTCGAAAAAAACAAAAAAGGCCAGTGATGTTGGCCACGTGCGAGTTTTATCTCAATGTGAGTGATCTCTCTCTTCAAGAAAAACTAAACAAAAGAAAGCAGCAGCTTCTGTTTTGGGACCCGTCTACTCTTGTCCTTGAGCTAGTCCATATAATTCTGCCCGCTTTACTCTTGGGAACTACAGCCGTGCCAGAAGTGTCACTTGAATGGGAGACTCCTTAAAGCTTCCGTCACTCGCCTGTCACCGTGAATTCTCTCGCATATGTCTTCTTCACAGAAATATACTAGTCCCACCCTTCAAAATATCCTCATTCTCCCTCCTTCATATATCTCCTCTCGTTCTGACCACCCATAAAAGGTGGGAATCATGCATGCGATGCCTATCGCACACATGTTCTCGATCAGACATTCCTCAAACATCATAGGACTGGAACCATCTTCCAGGATTAATCCCATTTATTGTTCACCGTTCTCATTTTCATGACGTTTTAAAGTCACCAATTATGGGATTTAGATTTACTCGGCAAACTGTCAGATTCTTGTTTGTTTAGTTGAGACTTCTACAGTTACTTGTTTAATAATGTAATTATGTTGTTTCATCGACAGTCTGATTGTTGCTTGTCTAGTTACGGCTAGTAATGTTAGTTTTAGCCAACATTGTACTTACAGAACAACGTTTTATTGTATTTTTTTGTAATTTAGCACTTTCCTCTATAATGCATCTGACCCTGAAGGTGATTCCAGCACGCAAGCGAATGATTACCGAATAAATAAATAAATAAATAAATAAATAAATAAATAAATAAATAAATAAATAAATAGAGAAGGAAGAAAGTGCAGCCTTGGATATTCTTTAGATAACCTTTATCGGTTGCCATGTGCTCAGGGACGTAGGCAGAATTTCGTTTTTCTTTTTCGTGGGGAGAAAGGGGGAGGGCATCGTTAACGTGAAGTGGGGGCTTCGCAGGCAGATACGATCGAGTGTCATTTTATGCTCTGCGTGTCATGAAAAAAGAAAAAAAAAAGAGACAGAGAATTCCGAAGTGAAAACGCGGGGTGGGGTGGGGGGTGTTGTGCACGGGCCCGGTGTGCCACTGGCTACGGCACTGCGTTTGCCTGCTGCACAGAAGTGAGCCAAGACCACGGGTGAAGAAATACATCGGCAACCCGGCATGCCTTGTTTGTGCGCTGTTCAGACATGCAGGAGTGCGCTGCCCCGGGGCGTAATATACATACGCGAGAGGAAAGTGACAGACGTCCGCCGCAGACCACCTGCTCTTCGCAGCACCCTCCGGACTCGTCATGACAAGCTGCATGGAACCACGACGGGGGACGATGGCCCCGTTTCGAAGGCGCCCGTATGGCCGCCGTTGTTCGCGAGGTTTGGTTGCAGGCTTTTTGGCCGGAGGTGCTTCCTCTCTCATTTTCTGTCTTTTCAGCTTTCTTTTAGCCTTGCTCTTCACACTCTTCCCTTCGATACACGCACACAGTTTTCTATAAGTACACTAGACCGAACTCTAGCGCTAGTGTCTATGAAAGCTGTAAAGCAGGACGCTTCAGCGAGCATGGGAACGATGGGTAGTACACAGATTTGTCTAACTTTCGTCCTTTTGGCTCCAGTTGGCTTCGCGTGGCTTGAAGCTGCTTTGTCACAAAACGACTAACAGCCAATCGTCGACAGCTGCGCTTCACCACCTTAACCTTTCAGGCTCACCATTTCAAATCAAGTCACTAAGCGTGTAACGTTCCGTTCTTTTATTCGAAAGAAAAGCGAAATAAAGCAATAAACAAAGCCACAAGTGCGTTCGAGGCTCGCAAGCGCGAAGACTAGGCAAACCATTCCCGTGGTCGCTGGACAATCGCAGCGCCAGACTCTCCTCCAGTTAATTCCAGGAAACTCCATGGATACAGGTGCACTTATGGCGAAATGACAACGATGGTCTAAAGAACAGACAAATGCGCGAAACCCGTCGACAGCCCGAAACTTGCAGCTGACGCGGAACGCGGTCGTAACGAAAGGAGCGAAGAACATTCGGTTATGAAACATTGTGCACCATAGAATTAACGCATGTAAAGCCGCCACGGTGGTCCAGTGGCTAAGGCACTCGGCTGCTGACGCGCATGTCACGGGATCGAATCCCGGCAGCGGTGGCCGCGTTTCCGATAAAGGCGAAAATGCCCGTATGTATAGATTTAGGTGCACGTTAAACAGCCCCGTTTGGTGGAAGGAAATTTCCGGAGCCCTTCACTACAGCGTCGGGCACTGACCGCTGCCTACGCACGGTCGTGATTCTCTCATAGCACCATCCCCTCTGTGTCATTTCCATCACATAAGCTTTTGTGGTATGATCGTTGCTCCTTCTCCAGTACACTAAAAAGCGTTCCCCACTGTACGCATTTACAGAGAGTATAACTGTTCACGTAACTCGTATCGCCGTCAACGGACATGTGGCCACAAAATGAGCTTACACACTTACGAGGTCGTCAGATTAGCCCATACGTTTAGTACGACAAAGCACGATGTGATGCGTGCAGCCTGGCTATAGCAACAAACGTCAAGAGGAAGCCCTTCTCCCCCCCCCCCTCCCAATCGCACTCTACATTCATTCATAATCTGAACAGATTGTCCTTATAGTCTGCACACGCTATGTTACCCAAGCTGAGACCCATGCTTTTCATTCCTCCCTCCTTTTGATGTCACATTATCGTAACTGGTTACCGAGAGTAGACAAGATTGTCGCACCAAACAGGTACGTATGAGCCCTTGGAGTACCCCATAACAAACGCGCGACTGAACCGATACGAGAAAAAGAATTAAAAAGAGACCACTAAACCCTGCAGTGGCTCAGCTCAGCTATGTCAAAATATGCGTAGCGTGAGCTACGGGCGGACGAATGGGCTAGCGAGCGAGCTCACGCGAGTAAGGCGCCAACCCCCTGGTGACACGTCTCGGCTTCCAGGCCTTCTCCGGCACGTCAGCAGTGCGACGTCACTGCTCCTCGGGCATGCGCAGCACAGCTCTCGATAAGTCAAACGAAACGGCTCAACCCCGGCCGAGTAGCTTACGCTACCAAAACTTGTTCTTTATTACTCCCTGTGCACCAACGTAAAATTGACCTGACAAGCGCCGAATGTGGAAAGGTAATCCATATACATTAAGCTCAGTGAAGAAAGGGGAGATTGGCCCGCGCACCCAACGAGCTACCTTCCCGGAATACTTCTGCTTTAGCCACGAACAGCAAACCATAATTACATAACTTGTGGCCCAGTGACTCGAAGCACCGTGTCACACCCTAGAAGGCGGTGTGCCTGAACTCTGATGAGAATGCGTGCCGAGCGCATCCTCCGGGTTCTCGTCACAGTTCGAACCCACTGGCCGGTGGGATGACGTCACACCACCTCGGGCAACTCGGCGGTCGAGATCCTAGTGTTTCGTCGTGAGCCGGACAGGGCTCCCAGGTTGGGAGCACTGAATGGCCGTAGCACAGCTCGTGGCTAACGACCGGGCAGTTACGGGCGTGGCTGCTATACCAGTGCAATACATTACTTTTACAGCGATAACAACTAAGTAGAAACTATCAAGAGGTTCTTGCCATTGCCTTCTTGTTCCGAATAAGTCCAAATCGAGAACATCCCACGTGTCGTATGATTTACCCGCGGGCAAGCGCGTGAGCTGGGGCGACGAACGCGGCCGAAGCACACATCAAACAAGCCGGCCCATCTACAGCGTTCGGAGGGCGCATGCGATAGGAGCACAATGCCTCGCGTACAATGCTGCTCAAACAAAAAAGAGACGCCACGTAGGCTGCCAGCCTAACATCGTATAACGAACATTTTTACATGCGAAGCATTTCTTAGCGAATTTCGGCGACATTGAGCGTATCAGCCCATCTATCTATCTATCCACCTACGACTTCTAGCTCTCCTGGCCGTTTCGATGATGCGATGGCATTTAAACTTTTATTCATGTTGCAAAACTGTTATGGTATGACATGATTGCATGGCGAACGCAAGCAGCAGACCGTAACATGAAAATCATGACATGTGTGTCATGTAACAACATGACTACATGTCAATCTCATGATACGCCAGGAGTGCATGAATGCACAAGGAAAATGAATAATATGTCTCGAGTTGAACGACATGGCATGCCCGTCATGTACTACGTCATAATAATAATCTTGGTGTTCTATACACGCAAAGAAAGGTTAACATTTATGTTTTATATCAATCCAGAAACAGCTGCAGTGAAAACTTTATGATAGCGCAGTTCCTATGCGGTGTAAACAAGAGAAATACATTCGGTTTGTAGATATGTAGAGCTACAATATGGTGAACGTCACATAAGCAGACTAACGAGCCGTAACAATTGACCACACCAATTGACCAAATAAATCATTACGTGATCAGCACTCGCGTCATTCCTCTCTGCTTTCCGTTCCTCGCCTCGCCTTAAATTACGTTTTTCCTTCAGTACTTTCGTGTTTGCGCTGCAACCCCATGCAAATTAGCCAACCAGACCGAATAGCCTATTTTTTCAAGCAACTAAGTTTTCACGTAGTATTGATCCATCTCGTAACACTTGGCTCAAAGTCAAACAACGCGGTATGGATAGCCTCTCACTGACCGCTTTCGGCGACATCGATTTCCGCAAGGCGTGGCGTATGCTGGAATTTTTTCATACGCATCCCCATTTGGCGAGTCAGTCGAATAATCCTTACTTATCTTGAATCACTGAGTAATGACAAGCATGAAAAACAATGAAATGTTTGCAGTTGCTGATTGAGCTAATAAGCCAGTGCCCACCCGGCTAGGCAGTTTCGAGCTCTGGTGACAACGTGGAGGCATGCAGCACTCGACACGTTACCGCCAGATGCTCAAAACTGCCACCAGAATTCCAACCCACCGCCTACCAAGGTGCGTTTGAGTGCTTCGAGTCACATGGTCACAATCCTTGTTAAATGGTTAAAGTAATATCGTTGCCGTTCGTGGCTCGAACAAAAAGGTACCTTCTGCCGATGTGAAAGCTGAACAGACTCCATGGCTACGCATATCATGGAGTCTTTTGAAGACAATAGTGTATCTTGGGATACTTCAACGCAAAAATTTTGACAGACACCAGCTGACAGCTGGTGTCTGTCAGCCTCCCGATTCAGCCTCCCGGCGAAAGTTAAAACCCGTGCTCGAAGCCCACCCATATTGATCTGGTGGCTCCGTTCGTACTTGTGAACATGTTCATTCAAAAAGCAAATATTACGCATACTTGAAACACAACATCAATCCGAAAGAGTTAGGCAGTGTGTCTTTTTATTTAGAAAATTGAAATATGCACAAGTATAAAGACCGGAGTGTTTATTACGCTGCGGTAACAATGCGACATTATGAATGGAATAACGGCTGTTTTCTGCGCTTTGCTGAAAGAATCAGCGCCTTTGAATAAAACGGCCCGGTGATGCTGCTTGCCTGTGGCTTTGCGTTCTACTAACAGCTGCGTCAGAACACCACAAGAACCCACGACACGCGCGCGCCAAGATTATGCGAGTAAATCACTCACCCGGCGAGTGGTAGCATCTTGAGAGCCAGAGAGCGGCTGATGCAGAAACCCGCGCCACCAGTGGCGAACCAGAAGGCGATCTTCCTCTGCGAGGGGACCGAGAAAGGAGTGAAAAACTTGATTATGCTCTGGAACTGGTAGACATCACCGCAGGTAATCAAGGATTCACACAACACCGTTAAAGAAAGGCCCGGAAACATCAGCACAAGAACAAACGAACATCGACTATTGGATGGTTTAATGGACAGCTGAGAGAAAAGACTGCCACCTTGAGCGGATTCCGAATTCGAAAGTAGCCGGCAGCATATGCATTGGCAGCTTCTCAAAATAGTAAAAGATCTTGAACGAAGTAACAGCGTGAAAGAACAAATAACAACAAAAGGAACGACAGACAATGACGTCGTTTCTTTCGTTGGTCCTTGTTTTTTCGCGCAATTGGTTCGTTCAAGATGGAAGCCCATCAACTTGCCAACTTAAAGGTTCTGTTGATGTTAAAAGGGGGCCCTGAAACACTTTTTCAAGTAACCTTGCAGAGTTCACTGGAAGAGCTTATTGCCTCACGAATTCAACGCCATAAAAATTTCAAGAATCCATCCAGTGCGAGTGTAGTTACAAAGGTTTGTCGCATGCTGCAACTGCATTCTCTCTTCTCTCGTCCCCACGAAAGTGCTGGAAGCTAAGCAGGGAGGGATGGCAGGGCCACAGAAAAACGTCACGCCCACTTCGCGACTTTCAGCACCTTTTTTTTCGTTTTTTGTTCTTCTTCGAATGCGCGGCTTTGTTAGTGTGATCGCGCACGTACATGTGGACATGTAGCGGCCCCCCATGGCGATCTCTGTAACGAGAGAGCGCGCCATGTTCAAATCAGCCAACGGCTGATAGAAGGGCTTGCTACGTCTGATTTTTGGTTATATTCTGTGATTTGTTCAGAAAAGAGAAAGCAATTTTCAGCTGACTTTAATAATTGATCGTGAATTCCAGGCCGCGCGCCGCGCTACAATATTTGGCTCACGTGTTGTCGGGAGCCTCTACTACCGATCGGCAGCATTTTCTGACCATGCTCAAAAGGTGTTGCAGGGCCCCTATCGTGTTTTCAGCATTATTAGCAAAATGGCACGATGAGGGCGCGGTGGCTCTCATATTTCAAGCGTACTTTGGCCCGCAGAGAGGAGGGGAGTGGACGATATCTCGCGCACCCTTATCTCCCGGTGGGGAAGATCATACGCCCTGGCTGGCGTTGGGCTTACACTGGAACGATTCTGTTGCAGTTAAGGGGCACACCAAAGTTACTGCAATCGTTGCACAGCCTCTGTTTGCGAAAAGAGCGCCCTTTTCAAATACAACGAAGTAACAACTAAGACGCTTATTCGCGTTCATCTGTACCTGTGAGTACTTTTCATGCCTCATTTGTGCGTGCGTGAGAAATGCGCGGCACGTTTCAATCTGCTTGCCATTCTGCGCGTGACCTTTCAATGTGTTGCTGTAACGTTCGTTGTTTCGTCTTTGCGGTAAAGCGATGACTTTTTTTTTTTCATTGTAGAAAATTTCTCCGAGTTCTCTTCTGGTCAGATCACTGTGTTTGAAAAACTTGGACTATCGCCCCGAAGGGAACCTTGGTGGGATGCGAATATGCAGCGTGGCGTCCTGGTGGCGTCACGGGTTGAACGGCGCTAAGGCGGGTGCTGCGGTGAGCGCTGAATGATTCGTATGAAGTGATGACTGGCGTAGGTCTTGTATGTGAAGGGTACAGACATGTTTGAACGCGTACATTAGGCGCGCGTCAAGTTTAATCCGTGTGAACTGACGAGTGGGCGGTGTCGCGTACGAACGGACGACAGGGCAGCTGCGGGCGCCGCGATGAGCGCGCGACAGGTGATGGAAAGAGTGACGTCAGCGCACACAGGGAGGGGAGCGTCACGTCAACGTGCAGCAGCAGCGTGACCTACTTGGCACAGCGCCAACACCTGTGGCGCGCTCGTATGGAGGGACAGCGTTACACAGGCTAGTCAAAGGACTGCTTCGTATCTAAAACACGGTCGTAACGATCAACAGGGGCGTGCCCACAAGTGTGGGAGAGCGAATGCAGAGGAGTAACAGTGGCATATATTTACCTGCGGTTTGGTGCTGTCCCTGGCGAGTATCTCGAGCGGCTGCCGAATGGACGGCTTGCCCAGGTACCAGTCCTCGCGGGGATCGTACTCCTGCAGCAGCTTCACCAGCCGCGGTACGTTCACGTAGTTGTCGTCGTCGAAATGGCACATCCACCTGCGAACAAGTTCGCACAGTAATTCATTAAAAGAAACGATCCATAAGCCACCGACAAGGTGGGTCCAGACAGTCAGTTTAACAACCCATTACTCACCTTCCACGAAATTATATCTGCAGTAAATACAGAAGCCACCATCCCTTACCACACACAAAACTCGAACGCGCGCAAGAGATCGCATGCTATGCAAGCGAAATCATACCCATTCCGAGGCCGACTCAGCCATAACAACGCGGGTATACCTCCGTATTGCCAAGATTCTCCCTTTCACGTGCTCTGGCAATGTCCCACGTTACCTTAGGGACCTCTCATCATTGAGTCAGACAGGGTAGAGGCACTCAGGAGCTCCGATCTCAGAGTTCCAGAGGCTCCACGAACTGGCAGAACGCCACCCCATTTCCACGCAGGCTCTGTGCTCACTTATATAGGTAGCGGCTGCTAGGATGTTTCTCATGGACGGCCTGGTGGCTTACACACCTCAAGACTTCTCAATAAAGTTTTTTTACTGAGAAATTTCTCTTCGGGAACTCACATAGAAATATTTGTGAGCACATAATGTTCAACAGGTAATGTTCGAAAACAGCCAAAGAGAAAACCATGACTGCAAGGGAAGATTTATACGTGTATAACACTATTTCTCCTACATTCATAAAATATGTTTGCGTAAACAGCAGCCACTGCTGTAACGTATCAGAAAGAAAGAGCATATACAACCGCAGAGGGACCTTTCGCATGACCAAAATACGAAGTGGTACCAGCTCTGCAGGTCAGTGCTGGAGGTCCTAATATTCGCTCACGCGGAATACTCCCGGAAAACATAACAAAATGCAGCTTTCCCACCGGTAACATCACGTTCTCTAACGAACTCCCTTAAAGGGCCGCCACTTTTTCAGAGCGCAAAAAAAAAAAAAAGCTTTACTCAAGCTGGCGAACGCTCATCGTCTTCCACGCACCAAGAGATAGGGCACACACGTCACGCAAACCGAAAAATCATCGATCGACAGCGTCATCATTTTTCTCACTTATCACTCAGTCGAAGCATTTATGACGTCCAAGATCCCACATGTCGACCAGCCCCGAGCTCAACGAAAAAAAAAAAAAAAAAAAGGGGGGGGGGGCAAATTTGCAGATCCCACGCACAGTGGAAATCGATGATATGCGAAGCAGGAATGAGAAAGGTTATATGTCACTTTAAAGTCAGCAGAACGTTACGAGGTGGAGGTAAATGATGCCGTATACATGACCTCCGTGTTATGATTATTATGTTTGGATGTGTCGTTTAACTTCGCCATCTATTCACGTCACGTAATACCAAATTTAGTATATGTGCAGCCAGCGAAACAGCCGCGAGCGCGCTATGAGCGTGGTACGTTGTCATGTTCTTAGATGACACGCGTGTCAGGGTTATCACGTTTGCTCGTGTCATATACTTTCGTCATCCATTGACGTCCCGTAACATAAAGTTGGTATATGTGGAGTTAGCGAAACGGGCGCAAGTGCATCGTGAAGGGCCCAATATAGTCCAAAGTAGCATTGACGTGCGCGCACACTGGGCACAGCGACGCTACGTTAGCAAAACGCGAGCACTCTAGGTCTGACGCCGGGCGCTACCGGCACGACCACCGTCCTTCGGCGCGGCCCGAGCGCAACAGGCACGAAGTGCGACAGGCTACATTTCGCGCCGATGCGTTACCCAGACAACACTGCGTCTACCTCTTTTCGTGACGGAGAGACGCCGGACGCGCTGAAACGCGCATGCGTCAAAGCAACGCAGGGCGGCGCGCGCCTACGAGTATATGGCAGGACGAGCACCTGGCGTGGCAACGATTACCCCTACGCCACGCCATCTCCTAACGCCGTCAAGAGCTCTCGTCGATTGGTGCCCCGTCCTCGGACTCCTGTGACCTTCTCCATCTTTCCTATCTTCTCTTTACTTCCGTCGCTCGCTGTCCCTGCGCCTCGCTCTCTCCTTCCTCTCTATATAAACCTCTTAATCCTATCATTTTAATCCCTTTTTACCCCCATCCGTTGTGAGCTACGTATACTGTTGGGGTGTCGCACCTGATGCAGACACTTACGGGGCTCACTTTGCTCTTCTACTCCCTTTAAGAACCACATAAGAACGCCGGCTGGACGCGACGAAATGAACGCCGGCGAGTACGCGCACCGCGTCACGTCAAAATGTATTGGCGTCTTGACTGTGGCATATAGTCATGTTCTCACATGACACGCATCGCATGATTATCATGTTTGCACCAGTCACATACCTTCGTATTCCATTGACGTCTCGAAATACCAAACTTGGCATATGTGAAGCTAACGAAACGGTCGCGAGCGAATCATGAATGTGGCATGTAGTCATGCTGTTACATGACACGCATGTCGTGATTATCATGTTTGAATGTGTCATTTACCTATGTCGTCCGTTGGTATCGCGTAATACAGATTTTGGTACATGTGAAGCTAGCGAAACGGCCACGAGCGCATCATGAGCGTAGCATGTAGTCATGTTGTTACAAGGCACGCATCTCATGTTTATCATGTTTGCAGCAGTATCATACCTTCGTCATCTATTCACGTCCCGTAATACCAAATTTGGAATAAATAAAGCTAGCGAAACGGCCGCCAGCGCACCATGAGCGTGGCATGTAGTCATGTTTTACATGGCACGCATATCATGATTATCATGTTTGCACTAGTCACATACCTTCGTTATACACTCACGTACCATGGTACCAAATTTGGTATATGTGACGCTAGTGGCCGCGAGCGCATCATGAGCGTGGCATGTAGTCATGTTACATGACACGCATGACCAGATTTTCATGTTAGGGTATGTCGCTTGTGTTCGCCATGCAATCATGTCATACCATACCAGTTTTGCAACATGCCATGTGAACGAAACCAGCGCAAGACCTGCAGGACCATGAAATGTAAATCATGACATACATATCGTGATTTTCATGTTATGACTGGTCAGATATGTTCTTCATACAGTCATGCTGTACCATACCAAGTTTGGTATCGATACAGTTATCGAAACGGCCAGGACAGCTAAAAGTCGCAGGCGGCCAGATAGATAGATACGCTCAATGTCACCGAAGTTCGCTAAAGAATGCTTCGCATTTAAAAGAAAAAGGCCGCGCCAGTTTGTTAAACTAACGATGCGGGACGGATATGAGTCAGCACGCCGCCAATTAATTAAGCGCACGGGCGACGACTTCATGGGAGCGGCCCTCTCAGACCCTATATAGCCTCTGGATATACATAACAAGTCATCGAGTGGCATCTGCCCATCTGTTGTCCCCCCCCCCCCCCCCTTCTGCTTCTCGCTAATCTATCTCTCTTCGGCTTAAAGCTACTCCGGCTCTGCGTTAAACAAGAAGGTTAAAGCCAGACGCTCGCTTCTTGCAGACCAAGTGATAAACGAGGCACGACGCTTCGAGCGCGGGGTTTCGCTAGACTAAGTCTCGAACTCTGTGCCGCCTCCTGTGGCGCTGCGCGTTGTCATTTTGCATTAATCTCCCGTAGACTGTGCAATTTTGGCTTCGCTGCGTTCCTTTAAGGTTTCCAATCTTAACGAGCGAACGAGCAGATGCGCGGTTTGTTGCTGGACAGATTTTAATTGAGCAACCAGCTCTCTCTCCAAGAGACGACGTGCCAGCTATCGGTATTTATGTGCAAGCGTTATACAACCGGCGTCGCACAGAAAAAAGGGCGCGGCCTATCCACCTGAGCGCCAGAAAGAAAGAAAATACATTGGCTTTTTTCGAGAACATTAAATAAAATAATGGCCTGTCATTGGCGCACCTGTGTTCAAACGACAACGAAGCGCACGCTCGTTTTATTTATTTTTTTTCGTTATTACCCAAATAATGAAGAACGAGGTATCGGTAGTTTCTCCGACAGAAGACCATAAATTACTCGCCCAATTTAGCATCAGCAAAATGAAAATCAGAAAGAGAAAGAAGCTGAGTACGCTTCCTAGCGCAATATATGCGGAGCAGTAGGAAATGAGCATGAGGCAACATGACTGCGGTCCAACAAATAAACATCAACCAGCCTAGTCTACGCACAACTTTTAGGCTTCTTTCAATCATCAGTAAGATACGCCAAGCTGCACAAAAAGCCCGGGATGGAGCAACCGAGTGCATGAATCCATGCAGAGACAGAGTCGGGATACCACAGTCGTATTCGATATCCGCACTATCGAAACGCAAAGTATGCGCTGAGAGCGGACGCTCCAATGATGTCGCTCCAATGATGGCGAGCACCACACTCACACCCACACATCTGGTACCTGGACAGTTGCATTTAACAACACGTAATGTGTAGAGAGCGCAGCTAGGTGTTCCAATATTGGCATGTACACGAAGCTTATATGCTAATCTCGTTACTACGATATATTTGCATATAGACCAAAGGAGATCAATACGGCGCATGTATATCGCAGACTGAACCACATCTGACCATTCGTCTATAGGGCGTAGCCACGCTGCGAAGGCTGTTGTGTACCATCATACTGGTGGCATGAAGCACCCATAGTGGTGAGCCTGTGGTGGGGCTTTATGCTTAACGCAAAGCCACAGTCATCATCTGAAGCTGATGACGACGCAGACGGATCGACGATGGTGATCTCAGATCTTACGTGAGCCACTAGAGCACCCCACGCATTTTTCACGTCTATACGACGGCAGAGCGGTCCTTTTTCCTAAAATCTCCTCAGGTCAGCAAGTGCGACGAAGGAATGCTGACACGCACAGACACACGCACACACGTAAGCACATGAAAGCGGCGCACAAGCATTCCTTGACGCTTGGCGAGGCATGCGCAATGGATAAGGTAGCGCAAGTAGATGCACACAATATACACCATATATGTACTCACTTCTTATTGCTGTCGAGGAAAAAGTCAAGCTCTACGGACATCTTGCAGCATAGCGCTTTCCTGCGAGCAAAAGAGGGAGAAAAAGAATTTGATATTGGGTTCAGTTTAGCTATGATAAAGCGGCACTTCGGAATCAAAGATATGATAAGCACGCCATTTGGTAGCTTAATTAAATACTGCATATGTGTGGCATATATATACGCATGCAGGAGCGAGTACTTTAGGCGGATCAGGAACTTCGCTAATATGCAAAAGCTAAAACGTTGCTGTGATATCCCCCAGTGAGTAGAATCCTATGCATAAGAACTGGATTGAAAGAAAAAAAAAACGTATCGGTTTACCTGTGATGCCGGCAAACGGAAAATTCTTTCCTGCTTCTTCGACGGTAAAAAAAAAAAGGCGCTTTTCTCATGGTACTGGTCAATTTAAAATACGGAGCAAGAGATAGCAGCGTTTCCCCCAAGCGTTTGTACTTACACAAGAACGCATACATTTGTAACAGAAAAGCCATGTTATGCGGGCAATGACGTTTAACACAGGAAGGGTGAGAACTGAAAAACCTAGGAATATAAGCGGCGACCATGCAAAAAAAAAAAAAAGTACGCCAGTAACAACGCCGCCACAGAATGGGGAAGATCTTAGTTTGATCCAGGAATTTACAAAATGGAGTTTCGTTAGGCGGGTTTTCAACAGTGTACATATTCTAACCCTGACAACTTTTAAGAGAAACCATTCCGATTTTTTTCTTTACGGCTGCGAGCTCGAAAGGCCAGCCGCTGCACGAGTTGACTGTTGGCAACACAAAGAGGGGCTCCGCCCAGACTTACGCAGCCCGCGGTATCTCTCTTTATTTTTGAGACCTTCAGCGCATGCGCGGAGCTGCGGTCAGTTCTCCTTTATTAGCGAGCCCGGCTCATTTTACTCGTAAATTCGACCAAAGCCCCATTCGAAAGCGAAGGTCTATTTTCGGGGAGGACGAAAACAAGGTGCGCAACGGCTCGCAACAGCCGCATAGACTAGCGAGGGTCTACAAAAGCTCGCAAAAGCGTTTACAGCGGCCAGTCGACTGACTCCCGACTCGAGAAAGACAAGGCCGTAACTTGGGATGGCTTCCTTTAAGTGCATCGAAGAAGATAGCAACAAAGAAAAAAAAAAGATTCGGTGAAAAACGAGGTTCCTGTATGCTTTCGCTGCGTTCGCTCCCTTGCTGCCATTCTTTTCGCACAGGCTCTGTTGTGCGTGCACAGCGGGAATCCAATCTTGCGCTGCCATCGCGGCTCGCAAAGACATCCGGTTTGTGTCGCCGAGCGCCGAACTCAATGGGCGCAGGTTGCGGCTCGTTGTATACCTCCCTGGACCCCCCCTGCCCCACTTCACTGCAACCTAGGACACCACCCTCCTTTTACACCGTCTCCTTTCTGTCTTTTCGGAGCTTGGAGCGAGACACAAACGAGGCACAAACTCCGATTCACCGAAGAACACGCCCACACGCTCTGCAAGCACTATACCTGCCTCGGAAAGCAGAACCCAGCAACACAAAACGACACAGGTCTCGCACGCACTACCTCGGAAAGCACTCAATGAAAGCGAGTTAATCGGAAGGTATCGCCTCCGGGCGCCCCGCGTGTAAAGCGGAAGGCCGTGTGATAGTCAAGAAGACGTGACGTCACCGTTAACAGCAGTGCGCGCACGAAAACAACGGTGCTACGCTGTTACCCATAGAGAGAGAGAGAGAGAGAGAGATAAAGAGAGAGAATAAAGTTAGAGGAAAGGCAGGGAGGTTAACCAGAAATTTGAGCCACCGGTTTGCTACCCCGTAATAAGGAAAAGGGGAAGACAGATGAGAAGAAAAGCGATGAGCGAAAAAGAAAAAGAAACAGTGAGCCGGGTGCTATAGTCTATTCGATAGGCCACTACCATGCAAAAAGTTCAATAAGGCCTTCGCTGATTTTCTGTGCGAAGACAGATTTATTTATTTATTTATCTATTTATTTATCTATTTATTTATTTATTTAGACATACTGCGGACCAGCATTTTGGTCCAGGCAGGAAGGGTATAAAAACTTCAAATGATTTGTAACAGCAAAGAAAAAAAAAACATGTATCTATACGCTAACGCTACGTTACACGTGTATCTCTACGCTAGATCATGTTGGCATTCAAGCACTGACTGTTCTGACTAGAGTCTGTCGGCAAGGCTAGCTAACGCAGCAGCTAACTGCCGTCTTTGCACGCTGTAACGATGGCAGTGACAGAGAACGTGCTCCATCGTTTCATCGCTGCCGCAACGATCGCAAACAGCACTGTATCTCAACTGTGGCGATAGTGCCGATGGGAGGCGCAACGCATATCGCTTCGGCCAGTGTGGCAATGGTGGGTATAGTGCACGGATTTGCCACTATTTCGAGTAACTAAATGCACTCCGCCAAAGTGGACATGTCCACTAGATGGACAGAGCAGGAGTAATTTACCCTGTAAAAGGTTCGCGGAAGATCATTTGCCATTATATCAACAGCGAGCTGAACTACACAAGCCTAAACCAATCAATATATCAAAAACGCTTCAGAGATCCTGGTCACCTTGTGTGATGACGATACTTGATACAATGAATGAGTAGTTACGTCAATCAATTTTTTTTCATGGCGCTTTTTTGTAGCCTCTTGGCAGACATCGCTGGTTTTACTTGGAAGCATAGGCATGCTCAAAGGGCTGGGGTTGGGGGCGGGGGGAGCAGACGCTCCCCTAGTCTCCCAAGGAGCGGGGCGAAACTCAGCACCATACATTGGAGTAATAGGAAGGGATGGCACTGCAACAAATATTCACTATCCCACCCCCACCCCCGACAGGGAATCCTTGCACACGTCTATGCTTGGGAGGAGAATAAGTTGTGGAAAAAGAAAATTGACGTTCTTGTCTGACGACTTATTTGCGTTTCTTGCCCACATAAGACTCGATCCTGCCCTAACTGTGTAACACGCCCTAACACAATGTCACAACAACACACAATGATGGATGTTCTAAGCACAAAAAGACTGAGTGATTTTTTACAATTCTCTGCTCACCAGAAGTGTTACTCATTGTATTGCACATAGCAGAAGCCCATCTGAACGCCCATATCATTACAGACGCTCAATAAAGATTAAAAAAAAATGAAGTAAAATAAAATGGCCCGACGCCAAAGCACGTACCTATTGTGCGACGATGAGCAATTGGTGTTGATGAGGTGGCCATCTGAAACAGGACAGGACAAGAGAAACAGTTACCACATGTCATCGTATGGACGTCACACGTCCGCGCAATGTGTGGGAACCGAGTCTGCCGTTCCCACGCCAACGCGACATTCCCACGAGGGAAAACTCGGCGGCGCTAATTTATAGAATTCCTCAGGACTCGAAGGAGCTCCTTGAGAACGTCTCTCACGAGCCTGATCATCGGAGGCCTGTTGCTAAGCGTTCTGTAAGGTGCGCGTCACTTTAACGAGCCGAATACATTCGTGCGAACTCGCCCTTTCCGTCCCCCAGACATGTGATTACTATGCGATTTGGTGGGTCTAAATATGCCCGATTATTTTTAATAAAGCGATCTTCTTTTGAAGTGAAATCTTCCCTTAGTTTCTTGTCCATCCTTTTTATGACCTTCAGAGCGACGCCATATGATATGAAAATGTACATATTAAGTGAACATTAACAAAAAAAATATTACCATTTCCCGAACTAACATCGAGAAAAAAAGAAAAACCTCGAGTGTAGTAAAAAAAAAAAGACAAAGATTGTCTCCTTAGTTTCTTGTCCCAGCTCTTTGCGACTTTTAGAGCGACGCATTATGATACGAAAACGCACCTCTTAAATGAACATCAACAAAAAAGAAAAAAAAGAAACAATTTCCCGAGCTAACATTTAGAAAAGAATCTCGAGTGAAGTAAAAGAAAAAAAACATATATTGTCACAAACGTCTGGTATTCTCGACTGCACACACCATCGTTGAAGGAAGGGCGCCTTTGTGTTGGGAAACTTCCAGCAACAGACTATGCACTTCAGAACGGCGCCGGTGTGTCTTCCCTGCACATGTACAGGCACTCCTCCTTACTCCCTACCAGCCTTCTTCTTCTAAGCACTACCGCCATCTACCACCTGCACCGAAAGGGTAAAGCATGTGTCCGAGGAAAAAATGACATCCAGAGAAGACGGGGGGGGGGGGGAACCCGTACGCCCCGAAAAAGTTTGACTGCTTCGGAATCCACGTTGACCAAGGGAAGAAGGCCGCGAGTCTCGCGTAGGCGGCGAGTACGGTGTGCCCCGCGCAACGTACTGAGATGGCTGCAACACCAGGGCACCCTCACCGTCTACTGAGCTGGTGAGACCTTCAGCGGCAGCCCGTCAACTCCCATATATATACGAGCTCGCCTGATCCGTATGATACTTTTGAAATATTGTGATTTTTTTCAACCGTAATTTTATTAACCCCAGCTTTTAACTATTGTTTTTGTGTGGGGGCGTCGCACGAGAAGCACAGACACGAGAGCAGGATCTTTTTTTGTAATGTTTTTTGGGCGTTATTGTTTTGTTTCCACCATGTACACTTACTTGATTAACATTTCGCGTTGTGTATGTTTCTATTTGTAAGTTATTTTAGAGCGTAATATGCTTTTGTAGCTGTTTTTTTCATCGCACATATTTGTGTTGTTTTTTATTTTAGTTAATTTCTGTAGGTCTTGCATTTTCCCTTGATTTTATTTAAGCGCTTGCCTGTGTTTAATCGTGTTTAATCATATGTCCGAGCCTGCTTAATGAGTATATCACTCTGACTCAACATCACTACATGCGTAACCCCGCAGGAGTCGACCGACCTGCAAGTACATTTGAAATGCGCCACTGGAAGGCCTTTCAGGCGTCGCACGCCTAAACGTAAATTGGCACTACCTGCGAGTCTGCCGCACGCCGCTATTAGATCGGTGGGGCCTCACCCGAAGTGTGTCACACATACACATAGGACTGTAGTCAAGACGAGACATAAAGTAGCAAGCTAAATCGCGTTCCCCCTCCACTTTTTTATAGCGCTTTATATCTATGATGCAGTTGGCTGAGGATTTTTTTCTGAAAGACATTCCTCCCTGTCTCCTTCCGAACCAGTGAGCACGCTCAAATTTTCCTACGCAAAGAGAGCAGACGGAGCAATGACTCTTTTTTTTTTTCCTAGCGCTGCTTACTTCCAATATGATCGTGAGCGCGAGGACAAGTGGCGGCAAACCGCGGCGGCTGCGGTAACCATGCACCTCGCGATGTTCCAATCAGCCAATCGCTGAAGGCTTTGGGTTGGCAGGGCAATCGTTTTCTTTCATGGCATTGATTCTTAACAGCGAGCTGCAGCAATTACATGCTGTTTTTCAAAAATAATGCGTATACCCGGCTGCGTACACCACTATAAGTGACTCGAATATTCTCAGAAGCCTTGAATGCATATCAGCACGATTTTTGACCAAACTAAATATATATTGTAGGCTTCCTTTAAGATCGTAATCTGCCGGAAATAATTAAGTCTACATCTCTCTTTCTCCTTTAAGATCGTAGAATAAATGTGTGGTACCATGTATTATTCCAGTGTTCCTCTTCCGCAGCAATTAGAAATGCACTTTTATTTATTTTGGTATTTACGCGCTGGTCTCAAATTTTTGTCTTTTTTGTTTTGATTCGAGACAGTCATAGCATAACAGCAAAACACGTTACTATCCACATAATAAACGTCTTGTTAAGTGATCGCAAAAACGACTCAGCAAACAAACAGGCACTACTCACTTGTTTTGAGCTGGTACAGCGGGTCAGACGCATCCGTGAAAAAATACGTCTGGAAAAAAGAAAATAATAATTGCACACGTTAGAAACAGAACTGACGCTTTTAAGGCAGACATTTATAACAGTTTGCCAATAAACAGCAGACAATACCTTCGTCTTTGTACGTGCTTTAACGCACACAGATGCCACAGAACAACACAAAATCCACACACCAAATATAGTCTTTCCGGAGGACCACATATGCACGCGGGCGATATCGCAGCAAATACATGCGCCGAGGACGCTGCAATGACGTTCGTACAACGAGACATTTACTACCTTTTGTTTCACCACCCACAACGATGTTCCCTTGTCGACGTTAGCACGGCTCGTGCAGTGCCGTCGTGGTCACTTTACCGAATCATCCCCAGTAGTATTCTTTTTATTCTCCAATATTCACGATCAATAAATGTAGCGTGTTAGCTGTTCGTTAAAACGGGGGAAACCTGTCAATGTTAAAATAGCTTTTCCGCAGACTTCCCAGCGTTTGCGGATTACCGTAGGCGCAAACGTGAGTTGCAAGGTTGGTGGCGTCCCCTTGTGGCGACGAAATCAGGCGGAGAAAACGAAAACCTATTGCTGTAGTAGACAGGTGTACGTGTCTTCAGCAGCGTTCTCGTCTACACGCGGCCCCTTAGAGTTGTTCTATTCTTTACATCGGCAAGAACACTAATGAGATATGACGACGGGTCGAAATAAAGTTTGCTTTTAATTAAGAGATCTAGCCGCTACCTTGTGGTAATCCGGAGCTTCGCAAGCATCATGTCGCAACACCAGCCACACTACAGTAAAACAGCCTCACAGAAAGCTGATGGCCAGTTGGCAAATGCAAGTTACGAACAATACACCTTCCAGATTAATCTCCTGCCGCGCTTATTCTGTGTCGGCGTAAAAGTGCGAGCGTTTTCAATTACGTCCACAGTACCGCCAACAAGTCCAGCTTTTGTGGACCCAACAGAGTTCGCGGCACTGCTTCAATGGCGAGTACTGTCGTGATCGCTGCACACACTGCCGAGACGGCCACAGGGGCGCTACGTGCGTGTGCCACAGAAGTGTAATTTCGATCGCGATTGAGTTTCTTGATCACAATTGGTGCGCGAGAAGTGAAAGCGACAGAATCGCAGTCGAGGCATTGGAACAAAGTCGAAAGTAACCACCTGACTTGAGTACTATATGTAGAAAGGCTACGAGCTTCACTGTGCCTTTGTCTTGCGACGAGCTGTGACTTAACATACTTTTTGAAGCTGAAACGCGAAAGGTACGTATACAACGGACGAAAAAGGACAACGAGGCCAAGCGCTAACTTCCAGCTAAAATTTGATAATGCAAAGCACCAAGAATATATACCCGTCACATGACCTCACGACCATCTCTATCAATGCCCAAAGATGAAGACAACATGAAACTAAGCAGCAAATGTTACATAGAGAAACTACGTGCCGGTAAAATCAAGAAATCTAGTTCTTGTGTGTGTGTGTGTGTGTGTGTGTGTGTGTGTGTGTGTGTGTGTGTGTGTGTTTGCGCGCTTGATGACTCTGATGAGCCTTACACTATCGTTAGTAGTAGTAGTAGTCGTAGTAGTAGTAGTATATTTATTTACAGTAAGCCGGATACAGAGCTCACTGCAGGGGCAAAGGGCTAAAGGCGAACAGCCTGACAAAGGCCCTTGTCCCTCCGCAGTCCGTGACAGTGCAAAGCTTAGACATCAGCACTGACAAA
Source organism: Rhipicephalus microplus (assembly GCF_013339725.1). Classification (NCBI taxonomy): domain Eukaryota; kingdom Metazoa; phylum Arthropoda; class Arachnida; order Ixodida; family Ixodidae; genus Rhipicephalus; species Rhipicephalus microplus. The sequence continues at coordinate 33,103,444 of NC_051174.1, forward strand.
CAATATATATATTCAATAAATTGGTTTCAAGTAACCTGAAATTGTAAACACAAAATTCAAACATAAATAGCATAAGAAGTTTACATAACACATTTTAAGAATTAGAGGTCACTCTCGTTAAAATTCACAACTAAGCAATATCAATGAAACAACTCAAAAACATACACAAAATGCATGCGGATACAATGAATTCCGCTGTATACACTCGTATAATTGACATAGAAGTTTATGAACAATTTAAGCATTTGCAGAGGAATGAGACTCCATTACGTAGTTTCGATAGTGTAGACCGGTGGTTATGAATAAGTTCTTTATTTCTTTCTTGAAAGTCGCACTACTAGCCCTAAAGTTCAATTGATCTGCAAGGGTATTTAAAACCTGAGGTACCTGGTAAGCGATACTTTGTTTTCCATATTGGGTTCTTGTTCTAGGAGCTCGTTTCTTTTGTTCTCGCAGACTGTAGTGTGGTCTTCCGGTGCAACTTTCTTCATATAGCTTAGTCTTTTGTATTAACTGAAGTAATTTAAAATGATATAATTGATCAATTCTGAGTATGGAATGTTTAATGAATAGTGCAGCAGTGTGCAAGTCTTGTAGATTCCCCCTTGTGTTTTTCAAAGCAGCGCAATATTTTCTTTTGTATAGTTATTAACTTATGGTAATTCCCTTGTGATGTCGTTCCCCAGACTAACATCCCAGAACTTACTTTAGAATGGAAGAGTGCATAGTACATACTTATTTTTAACCTCAATGGGATTAAGTGCATTGTTCTAAAAAAACAACCAACTATTCGCGCTAATGCGGTGATCAGATGATTTACATGTGTGAGTTAGGGTGAGTATAGCCAACACAGTTGTTTTATGAAATACCGGCATGCATTTACATTCTGCGCAATGAGTCGCCACGAAACCATCAGAGCCATTGTTTTACTTACAGTCACCAGCTCGACTTTTAAAGCGTCGTGGTAGCTCAAGAACTATTCTGTTGTGCGCCTAATCCAGACGAAGCGGGGCTCGAGAGTCCCCGTCACAGCGTTTCTGCGACGTATATCACCGTAAATTATTAGTTACTCCAGGTCCCCCAGCTATCGTTTCAACTAAAATGTTGTCGAGAAGGCAGGTAGGTAGCTGACAAATCGAGTGCCCACATTCCGTTTCGCTGAGAAACGCGGGTGACTTGTTAACGCCGAACTTCTTAGAAGAGAAGGAACGAAGTCTTGCAGTATAAAACAGAACACAGCGCCCGGTCTGGCGACGCAATCCAGATTTACGTTGCTTATTCTCTCTGAATGCTAAAGGGGTGCCCGGCACCGTCCTACAGTTCAAGCCTGTAACTAAGGCTTCCTAATAAGAAAAAAATACGTACGATCAAATCATGCGCCCGACGCCAAAGCAAATCAGTATTTAACTCGTCAGGAAAAAAAAGAAAAAGAAACACCAGATTGGACAGACTCCTCGCGTGTATTCCCGATAAAACACAGGTCATGACTAAGCCCACCAGATACAGTGAAGTCACCTGCAAAACTCCTTCCTTTTGATTTATTTTTTTACGACTTCGCGAAAAGACCAGAAGCATACAAGACGAGAATGAACGATCGTTTAAGAACAAGTAGACACCCTTCTTCTTCGAGACCAGAATATTCGGCTTACTTTCCTTTCTATTCCTGGCACGGGACGGCCAATGCAGGGTCCGCTCTTTCGATGAGTTACCGCGTACGTGTCACGGTGGCAGGACTGAACAGGTTTTTGAGAAAGCGACGGGACTCGCTGGTGATCCCTGTTGCATCTCGGTGCGCATATGCGATATGTCCGTCGCTAGGAGACACGAAACTGGCAGAACAGGGGTCCCCCTCCCCCCTACCTATTTTGTTTTTCTGCAGACTGATACACGCGCAAGAGACATCCATTACGCGATTCGGGAACGTGCTTCGGGCGCGATACGCAGTGGGGAGCGAAGGAGTGCGGCTCCACGGCGTTTCGGGTAGCACGTCATACATCATGAATCCACCGGGGAAGGCGAGACAGACGAAAGAAACATTTATAAAACGAAAAAAGAAAAGAAAAACGCCGGAGTATCGATAAGATCGGTGTGGGCCCGGCAGGATTTGAGAGGACGGCGCAACGCGACACGGACGGGTGCTGGACCACCGCGTCGCCATCACTCCTTCGGCGAGGGCTCGCAAAAAAACAAAAAACTGAAAAGATAAGAACAAGGAACGGCAATTCATATAGTTTGCTGCAGTTCTTGTAAGCATTATAGGGAGGAGGGGGGGGGGCAAGGTTCCTGAAGTCCGCAGAAAAAGAGTATGACGACAAATGAAACGAAGGTGCAACAACGAAGGCGCAGTAGAAAGAAGTGGCTTTTTTTTCTTTTGCCATGTATTTCATAGTTGGCTCATTTAGGTCCATGCAACGTAATGGCAGTCAACAAACCGGTAAACAAATAAGAAGTATATATAGGCAGGATGCAGAACCGAAAGCACCTCGAACAAGCTTGTCTTCACACATACGTACCCTCAACTTTCATCGGATACAGTAATAATAAATTGACTCGAAGGTCGCGGGATGGAATCGGGATGGAAAATGCTTGAGGCCCGCGTGCTTAGATATGGCTGCCCGTCAAAGAACCCCTGGTGCTCGAAATTTCCGGAGCACTCCCCTACGGCATCTCTCACAATTGGTACGTCAATCGTTTTGGGAATTTAAACGCCAACAAGTATTATTAGCAATATGAAGTTACAAACAGTTATTATTATTATTATTATTATTATTATTATTATTATTATTATTATTCAAAGAAAGTTCAGAGAATTCATTTACCAAGGCAGCCTTACTTTTTAGCTAGTTTCAGTTTAGGAATTGGCTTATTTCTAAATAAAAAAAAAAGAGTTCCTCAAATTTAGCCGCCGACTTCATCAACATCATCATAATCAGTAAGTTAACGGCTGCGTTCACCTAACCTAAGATCACAGGCTGTGCTTTGCGAGGCCCTCTTATTGTAACTGAATCACTCTTGATTCACTCCTAGTTCACTTGCAGTGTATGCATGTAACACGCATGCATGCACTGCACCGATATCTGAGCGCATAATACAAGCATAAAGGGAACAACAGAGACGTATTAATAGAATCGGGCATATATATACTGTATAGTGCGCAGTGATAATACACAAAATGCTCCGCCTAATGAAAACTGCTACATAGAAACCTCGTCTTCGAAACCAAGTCCAAAAATCGTCGATACTGCAACTGCGAGGAGGCATTGAATCCACGCTGGGCTATTCTATATACATTTTTTTCTTTCACTGAACGCTTTCCCTGCCATCCCCCTTTACCGTAAAAAAGGATCATTAGAATTACAGCTAAAATAATAACAACACTAGTAATTACCTAAACTGACCATAACTACTAAGACTGGTTCGGACAGAGAGCCATTATCGCGCGGCGCTCCTTCATTACGCGTCCGAGCGCGGCCCGACGACGAACACGAATCGTTGTACGTCCTTAAACCGGCGAAGAAACAATTAAAAAATAAAAACCGCCTCCGCTATGGCATATTGAGAAGCCGGGGCAGCACATTCCTCCTTATCGGACGAATTGGCTCCCTCTAAAATGGCCAAAATGGAGGCAACTTCGAGCGTAATCTCGCGCAGCGCGCCGGTTTCCCACCCATTTAGAGAGGCACGCATCGCGACCATCTTGAGGCGAAACAAACTGAGACGAAGAAACGAGAAAAACAAGTAAACATGACGGAGTATCTCCATCAGGGAGTGAGAGGGCGTTACGCGAGCTTTTAGTGGAAGCTAAGGACCGTGGCTTCCAGCTAACGAGCGCTAATGGTCCCAGACGGTTGCGGACAGCCGGGGACAGGGGAGGAGGAGGAAGAAATTAAACGATAAGAACGCTGGCCGGGCCAGCCGAAGACAGAAGAAGAGCTCGAGAGGCGATAGATAAGGGCGCGGTGTCCGGTGGCCGGCAGTGTATAAATGATGAAACCAGTTTCGCCTATTTCTCTGTTTTTGCTTTGGTTTTTGCGGTCAACTCCGCCGTTATACGGTCCGGCTGACGCCGCATTCCACCACCGGTCAGCAAGAACAAAATGCAGAGCGTGTGTGGTGAGAGAGAGAGGAGCGCCCTGACAGCACTTCTTATCACTTCTCTTACTAGCCGATCCCTACAGCTGTGCACATATAGACCGCCACCTTTGTGTATTTTTATGTAGACGCGTACACCTCGAAGACTGCTGAGGGTTTTCGAAACTGCTGATGATGCTTGTTTCACTTTACGGCTATCCGGAATGCCGCTAAAAATAAGAGGGGGCTGACAGACCGACGCTTCTAATGAGGTCCCCAAGTGCGCGATTGCAATTCAGCACACATCGTTGAGCTGCAGCCGCGACCATCGCTTGATCTCGTCAGCATTGCGCGGCGATTTGATAAGGACACCACGAAAAAAAGAAAGGGGGGGGGGGGGTAATAGCACAAAGTTTCGGCAACGCGGTCAAGCTATAGACTGCATGCCCATCCCCCTCCCTTCCGTCTCTCTCACATAATACACTCACACGCACGCACTCACGCACGCACGCCGGCGCACTCACTTAAGTCACCATGAAAAACCCCTATTCAAGCGCATAAGCATCTCCGCAATCCGATTAATCCGAGGGCTTGTTAAGCAAAGGAAAATTTGAGATGTCTTGCCGAATCATTGATCGACTTATTCGTTCGCTTTCTTTTCTCAGTGACCTAGTTACTCTGCGTGAGTAATAATCAAGAGACACAAAATAACTTCTGCCTTCTTTTTCTTTCAAATCATGGTGAGATGACGAAATGAACCATACCACAGAGTTCTCAAACTCATAGCATTTGGCTGACTCAATGACTCGATATCCTTCTAGGATGTGACCATCGCAATCAGGGAATCGAAACCGCGACACAACATTGACGGGACAAGGAACGCCGTAGACCTATTTCATGTTTGTATCTAGTATGTCGACAGCGGCACGCGCCGTCGACATACTGCGGCGCTTGCAACGGCGCGCGGGCTTCGCCCAGCTCAAAGCTCGTCGCCACCGGCCGCCCTCTACGGACACGTGCACTGGAGGCTCCTTCCTGACGCGCTGTGCTCGGGGGCAGTTTCACAGCTGCTGTGCCAGTTGTCACATATATAATACGGGACAAAGGAGAGCTTCGGGCTGGGCGCAGCCCGCGCGCTGTTACGCGCACATCGGTATGTCGACGGCACCTACCGCTGTCTACAAACATGGAATAGGTCTATACAACCACGGGCGCGCAGGGTCTGCAGTCCTGTCGACTGCACCCCTCGTGCATCAGCGTAGCAACAACGTCCACACAACCCTCAAAAATGCCCGCCTCGGCAGAACCGGAAGCACGGACACGGGGTAACCAGAGTGCGCAAATTTTCATCAGGCCCGGCGGTCGGGCGGCCAGTTTCAATATAAACTGGTCGGCTGGCTGACGGCATCGTGGAAGACTAAGGACGTGGGGTGGCAGTATTCGATTGGCGCAGACACGAGCGACATGATGCCAGCCTTTTGATGGGCGGCGGATTTTAAACCACGGTCGCTTACGTAACGACGCACGCGAACTTAAGCCATGCAGCAACGCACAGAGATCCCCACCGATGCAAGAATGAGGTACTTCCTGCAGCTACAGGGTGTACAGCGTGTCGTACCTGTGCTTCATTCGCCTTTCGGCGCCACAATTAACTTCTGCCCTCCAATGCGCTCTGAATGTTGACGTACAGAATTACTTACCTACGCTGTCACTATTCAAGATGCCACATGGGATGGGGGCAGTATACGCAATGATTTCACTTCAATGATGTGACTTGAGATTCAAGAACGAAATTGTTGCATTTTTAGTGCTCTTCAACTAAGTGTACATGCGACGGAAAAAGATGCTTACCATTGGCTGCGTGGTTTTACTTATTTGTTGTGGACATTTTCTTGCTTTGGAAGCAATTATTTGTTTTCTTCGCTGACCTCGGTTTTTTCGTGCCAATTGTTTACTGGTTTTGATTTTTAATCCTGCCTCTTCATTGAGTAATCGGACATCGTGCCTAGTTACAAAATGTCCGACAGAGCAGATTTCTGCTGAAGCACAGCGTGCAGAAAATGGCGCGGCGTTTACACGAACGCGCATCGCGACGGTTCCATTTCACACCAAACAAACAAAAAAAAAATACGATGACCTTCGAGCATGCGACCGTTTCTCGAATATCGCGCGCACACTCCGTTTCCCGCCAAAATAAACGAGGACCTTCGAGAATGCGACCACTTCTCGAGTTGCGCGCTCGAGCAACGTAAGAATGCGCGCGAAAACAACCAGAAGCCCGCGAAGCGTGCGCCTAACAACCGCCGCCAGACACGCACACGTCCGCTTCTTGTATGCGGAGGCTGATACGAGATGCCACAAAATTCGCGTGAGTGCTTTCAAAATAGCGCCAGAGGGACGACGTCCTCGCTTTCGTGCAGGCCTGCAAGCAGAGGGGAAACGCAACACCACTGGGAAATCGCCCGCGGCAGTCGCTTCTGGATGGATGTAGACGCTGCGACGCGACAACTTGGCGCTGCTCCGTACGTGTGACGCGGGAAAGTCGATGCGCTGGCAATTGCCCAAACCGATGCAAGCACCCTGCCTCCCTCCTCTTCATATTTCTCTCTCTCTCTATCTCACGCAGTATCCAGTGTTGCTGAGTCACTGCGGGGGCGTGAGATTGCGCGCCTTTTTTTGTAGGTCATACGTGAACGTACAGGCTGTGAAACGAGCGCCTGGAACATCGGCTGTTTTGCAATCATTGCAACTCCGACGGCACTGTCATGCGCAGTTCCAAGAAGAAACAAAACGTCCGACTTTCTTTACGTTACTCCTATAATGCTGGTTTTTTTTTTTTCAGAGATATAAATAAGCTACACATTATTTCACGGGACGGCAACTGCTGAGCAGAGGAGAGACGGAGTGAAACTTTAGCTACAATTACAGTGTTTTCTTTCATACAGGAGGAGCCTGTACATTGACACATACACACTGAATAACTCCGAACCACCATTTACCCGACTTACTCCCGAGTCCAGCATGGATGCACACGGCAGCAGAAGCCTAAAGCGATTTCTTGCTTGTACCTTACACTCGACGGGACCGTGATATCGCTGCTCTGTATCAGATAGCTTATAACAAATGCTTGGAAAACATGCCACAAGTTTTTTTTCTCAAGGCAAGGCACCTACAGAGCTAGACCGTTACCAACTGGCAGATCAGCCGTCTCTAGTAGCCATAATAAAGCTTTGCGGAGTGCAGTTTCGATACATCACGTACAGTTACAGCCACAACCAAAGAGAGGTAAATCTACTTCAAGTCTTCGCTGCGGTCCCCCATCTTCAGTTGCAAATGCCACCTATGACCACCACGTGGTGCCTAACCACCACGTGGTGCCTAACCACCACGTGGTAAGCCCCAACTAGCCCACCACAAGCCCATTTGTGTATGCAGTTCGAGAGACAGTGCCGTTAAGTCACACGTGTACCACGCCAGAATCTTTACATGAACAGACCACAGCCGCCATTGTCATAATGGCTGTCGTTGAAGCACTATACAAGGAAGACCCGGTTTTGGAAGAGTGGAGACGACAGTAAATATGCGGTAAGCTGCAGCGCTTTCCACACGTTCTTATAAGTTTAGCAGTCTATATGTAATATTTATGCGACGTTAGTGCACAAATTCGTACAGAGTGATTCAGAGCTTGCATCGACCTGTGCTTAGTGCTCAGATTTGGGTGCACGTTAAAGACCCCAGGCGGTCGAAATTTCTGAATCCCTCCACTACGGTGTCTCTCATATTCATATCGTTGTTTTCGGACGTTAAGCCCCACATATTTATCAATCAATCTATCAACCTGTGCTTCGGAAATATGCAGATCGAGTCGAGGCGCAATTTTTCAGTGTGCTGACTGCGCAACAAAACGACAGCCCCAGCGACTACGATGCCTACTAACCCTCTTAGTAACACGGTCTCCCCCTAATTGTCGCGACCAACGCAGCTGTGTTCATTCAAGCGCGAGATTCACAATGAATCAGTGCAACCGCCATCTGCGTCGGTATTTCGGACAGGTGGTTTCTATGTGAATCATTACACAATACCGATGCACTCTAGAAACAATGTCCCCGTGGCGACTTTGACGCATAGTGCCACCGTATCGGCACTACAACCTCCGTTACGAATCACGAACTAGACAACCTGCTAACGGGATGCGCACCAAAGCGACGCGCAAGCATTTGTGCCTTCCCGAGAAGTAAGCAGGTGCAATGCGCGATCATTGATGCGCGATACCTGCAACCAAAACAAGACAGACCCCACCTGGCCCTTTCAAAGCGAGCACCACAAGCGGAACCGGCCCTTTCCCGTGTGTGCCCGCAGCTACCGCAGCATTACGTGAGCGCCACACAGCCTTTGCGCGGGCAGTTAAGAATACAATGGGCGATACAGCTGCAGAGGGACTGCACAGGCCGCAAATCATCGCCGCCGCGCCTTATCGGCGCGACGATCGAAATGCCACGCGCCGCGCATGCCCATTAGCCTTTTAGCCTTCGATCCCTGTACCCGTTCAATGCTCAGAGTCGATCTGGCACGCGCCATCGGCCAAGCGCGAACAACCGGATTCCACCGAGGCTCTCGGGGCATCTCCGGACGCACAATCGCAGTACACACACACGAACCAGCCGTGACAGCCGCGCCGCATAGCATCTGCCGGCATCCGTCGACGCGGCGCGCGAAAGCAGGCCGCCTTTAAAGGAGGCTACACACGTACGGCGCGTCATGTGCAACGAACGAAAAAGCATTGATGCCGCGGTCGACGCCAACAGTTTCCGCACGAACGCCCCAGACCGCAAGCACCCTCTCTTCTATCCGAGCCAAGCCAAGCGAAGTCAACCATAGCGCCGTCCAATCGGGCGTGCATACGCGTACTCAGGCGCAACGCAGTCGGAAATTGCGGCGGCGTTACGCAATCAGTTCCCGCCCAGTAAATATTATACAATCTCCGTGAGAACCGCGAGAACGGCTTCCGCTACCGCGTTCGTGAAGATATTTCGCCAGCCTCAACCGGCCAGGGCGAGAGAGATAATGCTCATTCACGAAGCTTGAGACTTTTACGCGCAACAAGCTGGGAACAAATGAAGGCATCATAAAACGGGTAGAAAAAAATAAAGGATCGTAGTATGTAGGGCCAGCTGTAATAGTGGAAAAGCGAGGACCCATTCGTATAAATCAGCTTTGGACAAACGAGTTGATTCGCTTTGAATCGAGTTGTCGCAGGCGACGTCGCTTTAAATGACGGCGTACCTAAATTATCTATATACCTGTTGTCATGGCAGTAAGCTGCCCGCACCCCGCCGCGGTGGTCAAGTGGCTAAGGTACTCGGCTGCTGACCCGCAGCTCGCGGGATCGAATCCCTGCTGCGGCAGCTGCATTTCCGATGGAGGCGGAAATGTTGTAGGCCCGTGTGCTCAGATTTGGGTGCACGTTAAAGAACCCCAGATGGTCGAAATTTCCGGAGCCCTCCACTACAGCGTCTCTCATAATCATATGGTGGTTTTGGGACGTTAAACCCCACATATCAATCAATCAAGCTGCCCGCAGGTTGAGTACAAGTGGTGGTCAGGATCAAAACTGTTATAAAGTGGCCCAGGTCACAAAATACGACGCAGCGCACCAACAACAGCAATATTATTTTTTCCGGGAGGGAGAAAGTAGAAAGAGGGGCTGCTTCAGCCCCACTCGATATATGTCCGCGCGTGCACTTGCATGTGTGCGCGCAGACCAACACAAAACATTAGAGAGTTTTAGTACTGCGTACGTGGCGGGGTTGCGTACGTAAGGACGCCGCGTTCCGCGTAGTGCGCATGCGCAGACCGCAACGCGCACGTATCGCGTTACGTACGCAGCCGCTACGCGCGCACGCATGAGATGCGTGCGTGCGTACGTATGAGGTGATCGCGCCGCTCTCGAACAAGTTCGCGACAGCGCGAGACTTCGTTTTGCAAAATGGCGGCATCGAAGGCAAGCGCCGACCGGCTCTGTGGCTTAAAATATGGCCATAATCTGGCTATAACACTTAAATTGGCTCACATAGGCTGTCAACAACACGTGCTTATATTTTGATCTACGAGATGGCGCAACCCGCTTCACGCTCGTTACGTACGCGGGTACTACGGCGTACTAAAAGCCGATTAGTGGCAAACGACGCCACGTAACGCAAGGCGCTTGCGTGATGCGTACGTAGCACCATTCCGCAGTACTAAAACTCTCTATTAAGGTCCCGAGGAACACTGCCGCTCAAGGCGAGGGCAGTGAGCCGCTCCCACGTCGGGACGGGTAGGCCTATGCACCACGGAAAATTTTCGGGGGAAAAGAGGGAGGCATTGTTCAGGATATATGCAGTACTTTAACGCGCGCCTGCGCAGAAGTGAACGGTTGCCTTACCGTTGCAATCGAACCCGCGTTCTCACATACAGCAGCGCAACGACGTGGCCTCTTGATCTTCCACGGTGGCAATACCAGTACTTGAGTCCTGCTTGACAATCCGCAACACGAGATTAATGCTCGCGCCCACTTCTATTTCAGCGCACAACCCGAAAAAGACAAGGAACCACGAATATCAACTGAACTCTTATGAAAAGGTGGACAAGCACAAAGTTTTACGATCGACGCCATGCAGAGAGCACTATACGTTACCCGTGGAAGCTGGAAAGGTCCGTCTGCGGGCGCTGCTATACCCGAAGCGTCGAAGATACGAGCGGTCGCACAGTGCTACAAGGAAACGCATACGCGCATACAGCGCACAACACCCAATAAAACATTACAGAAGCAACGACATGGTGCACCACCACTGCCATTCGCCACAGTCACGAACTCCATGACATGGCGTATATAAATACGCACCGAGGCACGCTATATACGTTTCAGCAGACAGCCGCAGGCGGTGCGTACATTTCTCAGACGGGCAGTAAACTTCGGCTCGGCCGACGCACACGTGCGAAAGAAAGCTTCCGACCCGCTGTCGCTTCGCTTGCGCGCTAAGTTCTCGTCTTTTTTAACGCATACAGCGACCGTTGGGGCTACAGGACAAAAATGCGACGTTGTAAAACCGGCGCTGCATGTTTGGGACTCTGCCGCACCGACATAAAAAAGCTGGAAGAGTCAAGAGTCAGACGGTGCTTTAGAGAAGTGCTACTGCAGGAGGTCTTGTCGTTCGAATGGCACGGTGAAAAGCATTTCCTTTTTTTTTTTTTTCGTCAACAACACCCCGTCACGACTTTTTATAGTTAATGCCAGCAGGGCATACTGAACGTCGAAGACTAACACACACACACACACACACACACACACACACACACACACACACACACACACACACACACACACACACACACACACACACAATGTTATGAAACAGAATCAAAGACGTTCAGTTCCATAGATCCCCTGGGTTACTAATACTTTTGTTTGCAGGTAGTGCCACATAAATACCGTCTCCTTTTTTTTTTGGTGTGAAGAACAGCCATGTATTTATTAGATGAGAATCACCTATATGCAAGTAGTATAGCGGACCCAACAAAAGGTTTAGCATGAAGCAAGTAACAACGACAAAGGCGTCACCGAATAAAATTTGTTTTTCTTATTTTTCTGACGTATGAAGCAAAACTGCCATCTCTCGAACGTTTCTCACAGCCGAATAAAGAAGTCCGACAGGTCGTAGATCCACATTTGTGCATCAGAGCACCATCGGCAGAACGCATAGGAATGCAAAGAGAACGCAAAAAAAAAAGTCCAACACCGAACCCTTCAACAACATATGCGCAAACGTCACATCACCGCTCAGAAGTATTCTGCAGCCCAATTTCGTTTATCGGGCTTTAGTCCTTCAATGTCTAACCAACGATAAAGTGATAGCGACGGAAAGATGACGTCGGACGTACTACGCATCGCATCACCGCCAGCGACATCGACTCATAAGCGTCCACCGACAATGGGGTCGGAGACCTCGGGTTTGATGCAACATTTTTCATGAGGCAACATGTCGAGCCAATAGTTTTGAATGCACTCCCCCATTCGCACAAGATCAACTAGACGCTATCTCTCGTGGTATCCTTTTCCCAGGTGCACTAAATCGTGGTAGTTTACGGTAGCGCAAGCTAAGCACACGGACAAGGAAAAAAAAAAAGCACATTCGAGACAACATAGCGCTGTGGTGCCTCGAATGTGCCTTCTTTTGTCCGTGTCCCGATTATGCGCTACAATCAATTGTCATCTACCACACCAACAAGCACAAATCTCCACCCTCATCGGCACCAAGTCAATTGGGTTCGCAAGAGGAGAAAGAGATCAGCGGCTGAGACAACAATTAGGCAAGTGGTCTACACAAAACTTATTGGAGCGTACGTCTCTCTCTGTTCGAAATACGCAAGGCTATACAAAGAATCCCCTCTGGCATGAATCGCTCGGTTTCGTAGTCCCTGATAGATAAACAACGAGAAGCGATAAGACGGTAAAAGAAAGAGTCGGAGATGTCTCAAGAAAGAGAAACCAAAGCGGGGGAACCAGGCGGAGGGTATTGCGACGGGTGGTGCGAAACCTGCAACTCGCATGGGCGATGCAAATCTTGGAAAAACGGTACCGCGTACGACAGATGAGACAACCAGGGAAAACACGGTGGCCAAGAAGGATGGAGGGGATAAAAAAAGGGGGGGTGAGGGTGGGGCGGGGTGGATTCCGAGCTCCCGCGGCGTCACATAGGCAGCCACAGCAGTGGTGGAGTCTAGACACTTCGCCGCAAGGGGGCTACCATAGGTAGGCAACCAAGCACTGCATGAAAAGCGAGCTAACTTCTTTGCGAGTGGTTCCGTCAAAAGAAAAAAAAAGACGGGACGAAAGAGCAAGAACCGGACCCCCCGAGGCACTGAAGGAAGAAAAAAATAATAATAAACGCCTTGCGCTGCACTGCTCTGTTCGAAAAGAAAGAAAGCTACAGGAGGAAATGAGACGGGTTCGGGTAGAGCCTCTCAATAGCCCTCCTTTCGTGAGTCACTACCATACATCTTGCGAGGGTTCCTTTTGAGGGCTTCTGCATTTTGCGAATGCATACTCGTAGATCCAACCGAGACTTCTAAGGCGCTCAATGTACGGAAGCGCGTAGTACAAGGTGCTTCATAGGAAATTCCGAGAAGTGCTAGTTTTTTTTTCTTGTTATGTGCATTTTCGAACAGGCTTGATCATTTTTTTTTCTCATCTTACCCAACGTCGCATTCAGACACGAACGTTAGAGATATCAAGGTGGAGACTTAAACCGACGGCCAAGCAAGTTTAATTTTATTTTTTGTCTGTCATGAAGTCTCCTTTCGATATCCCAACCACCATTCTATTCAGGCGCGCGAAAAAGAAAAAGCGGGGAAAGAGAGGTGAAAAATTGAACACGAGGCAGTCGAAGAAGAAGAAAAGCGGACCGAGAGTTAGCGGTTCGGCAGCGGCACGCATTGAGCACGTGCCCCCCTTTTTGACGCAGCAGGAGGCAGCGAGACTGACAGAAAAAAAAAAAAAAAAAAAAGAAGCCTGCGCCGTGCACCCAAGGTCTCTTCTTTCGTCGTCGGTCGCATGCACCTTGTGTCGCGCGAGACGCATACAAGAGACATTCTCTCGTTTCAAAGAAAAAAATAAAAGGGAAATGACACTTTCGTAGATTATCCCTCGTTCCGAGTCTTGTGAGGCAGTTACGCCGTCGCCTCTCTTTGTGTCCCCGCACGCTCTTTCGAATGGCCCCCGAGAAATTGGGAGCTCGCGCACAAAGGGCCGCACATTTCTATGCCTACTCGACATCGAATAGGGCGCGAGCTGGGTAGTTGGTGCGACAAATCTCAAAGGCAGCGGATTCTGTTCCTTATGCGCCGATATCCTCAAACGTAGAACGTTTCATCTGGGCTGCGTACGCAGTTTGACGAGCAACGAACGTAAGCCAGCACGGGCGAAGTCAGAGGGTGGCACACGGGGCCCGTGCCTCCCCCCCCCCCCCCCACCCAACTTTCACAGCGAAAGCTGGTACGAGATCAAAACTAGGATCATGCGCATTGCCGTGGTTGTCCGCCGCCGCCGGTGCCCGTAACCACAGTCGCACGAAGAAAAAAAGAAACCAGGTACCCAGGACACAGTGGGGCTCAAACCCCGCTCCGCTGCGTGGCAGCCCTGTAATCTACCACAGAACCACGCCGGTGCTTAGGACTTGTCCGCAAACTTGCCGTAGGCATGCTTGATGTCGGGAAAGGAATCGCGTTAATGTGAGTAATAAAGCGTTTTAGAACAAGAAAAGAACAACCAGGCGTCAGGCCATGCGGATATCGTTACGAGTGGGTCGTCCAATGCTCCAACCCACTAAAAAATCTTGTTCTTGATCACCTATTAACTGTGGCGCATGTGCACTTCAGGCACACCTAATTCCTCATCCTCGTCAGCCAATGCACAAACGATTGGCACAAAATTCCTTGCAAGTGTTTAGCGGATACCACGCTTCTCAGAAGAATGTCGAAGGATAGCATAGCGAATGCCGTCCTAATAGCCATAAATTATTATTTTAATGCCATACTGGGTACCCAGCAAGTGTGCTTGCCGCACTTACCCAACGAGTGTTTAGCAAAGGCTCTGAAGGGCCGCTCTGGAGCGAAAAAATGACCATTTTAAGGGTGTGCCATCTCCGAAATTAAAAAGGTGCCCCCCCCCCCCCCCCTGAAAAAAAAGATTGACTACAGCCCTGGTAGCCAGCAAAAAAAGAAAAGAGAGAAAGAGAGAGAGAGAGCGCCATGACACACACGAGTTTCGATGACTTCGTTTTCCTGTTTATTTATAACTTCTTTGCTCTATATCTCTGTGGCCCAGTTGCCAGCCTGCTACCTGTATACTTCCAGCTTCTCTTCGTACATACGTACACTTCCATATCAACTGCCAATCCTACTAAAGTATACTACCGCTACCACTACTACCACGACCAACAGTATGCTATCATTGATGTTACTACTACTACTACTACTACTACTACTACTACTACTACTACCACTTCTACTAACGTATGCTACTGCTGCCACTACTACCACGACCAATAGTATGCTACTACTGATGTTACTACTACTACTACTACTACGCACGACCAATGCTACTATTACTGATGCTAGTACTACACCTGCCACTGTTCCTACAACACAATCTCGTTCACTCTATAGTACCACGCACACGCGTGCATGCGGTGTGGGATATTTCTGAGGCTGCAAGCCTTTTATCGTGGCGCTCGAGGCATGACACCTGCCGCTTAATCCGCGCGCAGAGGACTGCGTCGTCGCGAACAAGTCTTTCCTCCGCGCTTCCTGGAGTGCGGCTGATAAATAAAACAGCCCACATTCGGAACAGCAGCAGCAGCCCGTGCGAGCGGCTTTTCCTGCACACCTAAATCCGCGGTGACACTGTCGGGAAACCTGTTTATCCTCCCCGCAAGGCCCGTTAGTCGACGAGGAAGTAATTGATGGCAGCACATGAACGATCGGATTACCATTGGCCCTACAGCTCTCTCATACTTTTTTGCTTTATTTTTTTTATTTCTGTCAGAATGGCCGAAACATCATTACAGCTTCCTCGGCCACAGAGGACATGAATTCCTGCTTATCATCACCCGGTTGTTAATGCACTAGAACATGCACACGATTTTATCTTTTCTTGAATTTTTTATGCGGGCTGGATGCATGAAGTGCTAGTTTCTTTGTTAAACAGAAGCTAATGAGGAGAGACAGTGAAGTGTAGGAAGACTTATGGGACAAGATTTGAAGTTTTCATTTGTGGGACAGTAATTGTGACGTAATTAAGAATTAGGGTAGGCGCAAGAACAACTTTCCAATGGCGGGGACCTAAAGCGACAGTCGGTGATGCTCGACGCATTCTGCTATATACGGCAGTGGTCGCTTCCCCTTTATCAGGCATTTCTGTGACTTTTATCGTGACAGTGAATAAGTGCCATTCTGAAAGCCAGCACCACTAGTAACCATAACGGCGAGTGCGGAAATATTCTTTTTTTTTTCTTCGTTTTTTACAGTGGCCGCCGCTGAGTACGTGATATACCCCAGGAGCTAGAGAGCTGAACAACGAACCCTCGGGTGCTACCTGAAAGCACCTAGTCTGTCGGGACAAGACAGACCCTCGCTAGGAAAGCAGAGAGGAAGTATTATCGTAATAATTAGTATGGTTATTGTTGCCAGTATTGAGATTTTTTGTTTACATATATAGATATATATGTAATTACATGTGTGTATACATGAGTTGCTTTATTATTATAATTGTGCACCTGTATTCAACTTACTCCCTGTGCTCACTAATTATTTTTTGTTCAATTCTGTTAGGAGGCCCTCCCACAGTTTTTACTTTTGGGCCTCCTTCTGAAAATGTAGCACCTTCATATATGTATATTGTGTTCTGCGATTCTTTCTTAATAAACTTGAAAACTTATGTAATTACCTGTTCAGGGCTCTTAAGGGTTAATAAGTGATGATGATGATGAAGTATGCACTCAAAGGTAATGTAACCCTTACTATATATGTGCACAAATCCACATTTATTGGTTACGACATTTAGAGTGTACATAGGCAGCGTGCCTTGTGCGTTTGGCCCCGCCCACATAGTCGTTCCAAATCGCCGCATGCATGACAGTAAGCACATTCGCTTGCGTGTACACTGGACATGCGTGTGTGGACCAAGCACTGCAGACGCACGCGAGATTCGCAATACGGAAAACTGACCGACCAGTTCACAAAAGCCACCGCATGGTGGCGTGCGTGCCGAAGCTCCATATACTCGGCGATGACTGAGAGAGGGTGCCTTAAGCTGTGGCCTACTTTTTTTTGTTTTTTTTTTTTCAGATCCCACGGATGTGTTAACGCGCTCCCAATATGCAGAGCAAACGGTCTCGTTTGAAGCTTTTTAGGGACACTGAAGTGCGACACATCTGGAAGGCAATGCTAAGACTGATGAATTATCCCTTGAGAACAAGCCTATTGTGGTGAATTACGCAATCCGAGTTTCACTATTGGAAGGGATGTAGTAACCGGTTGCGCAAAAGCGCTGTTTAGTACTAAATTTTATTTTCACGTAGCTTCTGGGAGGTAAGCAATGCATCGGGTTGCTGGACGGTGCAGATGTGAGCTGCGCAGGTGGTGAAGCACACCTGAGCCAAACGAGCGGCGCTAACTTTCAGCAAGTCATTTATTTTAATACGCATCAGACACATTTATATATAAAACCAGCACTCCTTTGCCTTGTCCCGTCTAAAAAAAAAAACAGCGCTAAATCCCTTCCGATATATAGTAAACAAGGCCAGAAGCCAGCCTTTGCTCTATACACTGATCGACGAGACCGCCCCCGCTAACTAATTCCTCATGGTCGCCGCTGCATATGCGACAATCACGCGGGAGGCCGCAAACACGAGGCATGCAAATCACGTCGCGCGCGTGCGCATATATCTGGTTGCACGG
This sequence comes from Rhipicephalus microplus, assembly GCF_013339725.1. Lineage (NCBI taxonomy): Eukaryota > Metazoa > Arthropoda > Arachnida > Ixodida > Ixodidae > Rhipicephalus > Rhipicephalus microplus. Next base: position 33,121,012 of record NC_051174.1, read on the forward strand.
AAAATTTTCAGCCGTATACCAGATCGACACGCGCGATTAAGGAGCGAGGCAAGGTGCTCGAACGTGCGCCGAACGCGAACTGCATGCGGCGCCCTGCAGGAAAAGCGGTCGCACCGTACGCGCGATGACGGTCCACCTCTCGAGGTCGGCTAATGCGCTAATTATGCTACGCCATAAAGGGCGCGCAGAAAGCCTACGCGGGTGACCTCGCGAACGACAGCGAGCACGCTTTAGCTGATATAGATGGAGTCTCTTATATGAAATGCAGCGCGCAAGCAGCCCCCTCTCCCCCTCCCCCCCAAAAAAGAAAGATAACCTCACGGAGCTCTCATGGATTCGCCTAACGTATACCTATAGAGGCTACTGCCTCTATAATGATTGGTCGATATGTGGAGTTTAACGTCCCAAAACCACCATATGACTATGAGAGACGCCGTAGTGGAGGGCTCCGGAAATTTAGACCACCTGGAGTTCTTTAACGTGCACCCAAATCTGAGCACACGGGCCTACAACATTTGCGCCTCCATCGGAAATGCAGCCGCCGCAGCCGGGATTCGAACCCGCTACCTGCGGTACTGCCTCTATTGGTATACGTTGCCTATATATTATAGAGGGGAATGAGCCAAGCGGATATACTTGGACGATTTACATATCATGTCTGCAACATCACACCGATTTCTCCTCACTGCCCAATGCAAACAGGTGGCCTCCAGATAATCGTGTTCACGATAGCAGTACGCCTGACGAGCGCCGATATCTGTGTCACCAGACGGCAAGGAGAAAGAACCGCATATCTGGTCACGAAGAAAATGGATCTGTAGATTTGCCGCGGCGAGACCGGCGGATAGCCACCAGGCGTGGTCTATCCAGCGTTACACTACAGCGCCGCCAATGGTGCGGATAGGCAACAACGCCGCGCCGACCCAAATCGGCGAGTAGCCGGAAGAGGTCGGTCGCGCTCGCCACTGACCGCGCTTGCATCACGCGCATACAAGTTTACGCGGCAGCGCGGCTTCGGGCAGTGGGAGAGGAGGGAAGGCACACGGGGCGGTCGAGCGCGTTGGGTGTCCAGTGTCGCCTCGTCACGTTTCCTCGCAGTTTTTTATGTACGGAGCCGAGCCGTCGTAATGGCCCCCGGGGACTTGCGCGAGCTGGGGCAAGCCGTGTGACTAGGAAGGTGGCCGCACACAACGTTTCTTAAGTACGCCGGCTGCGCAACAGATTGTGCAATGCATGTAATGTGAAGGCATGTGCCCAGAAAGGAGCCGCGATAAGTGGATATGTTCTCAGTTGTGCTTGGTTTCACTGCGGATGACAGCTTTCATAACCATAACTTCAGAAACAATATTTGTATATTATTATTATGGGGAGGTTTTACGCCCCAGAATCAAGATTTCATCATGAGAGACGCCGTAGTGGAGGGTTACGTCAATTTCGGCCATGCACTGGCATCGCACAGCGGCCCTGTACCATTCCGCCTCCACGGAAATGCGACCAGCGCTGCCGCGATCTAACCTGCGACGTTCGTGTTAGCAGCCGATACACCGCAACCACTGCTCCACCACGGCGGTCTGGATTGAAGTTTTAAATAGTCACCGGTGATTATTAACAAAGTAGACGGGTGCAATCCAAGTCCAGGGAGACCTGACCTGCACGATTGGAGAGCGCGACTAAATAAATAGGCCCGGCAATGTAACTTGGCAATGTTCTCTTCCAAAGGTGGGCTCAGCGGCAGACCGGCTCATGACGTCACACCGGGGTACGCACCCATTGGTGCAGGCTTGTGTGTATCCATAGCACATGTCGCGCACTTATCTAATGTAGAGATGTTTAGGCATTAACAAAAGAATCCAAACAAGTTTACTCTTATGTCATATCAATATTGGTATCAGTAGTTTAAACTTAAAATAAACATTCGTTGGTATGACAGTATCAAGAACATCCTTGTGCAAAAAAAAAAAAAATCACCGCCGAAACTGGCCAACCAGTGAATGTGAAACGTGCGGGCACTTTGCTTATCACCGACTTAACCCGACTGTTTTCCCCAGTTAATCGTTACGTCTATCTGGAAACCTTATTTGGTACTTGCCACACATCAAGCTCAACCGGCACGATATAGTACACAAGCGAAATTCACTATAAATATCAGTAAACAACACGCCCATACGCTTTCAGCGGTCACGAGTCAGCTAGAAAGCGACGAAAAAAAACAACAACGAAGAATTGGCTGGCCTTCACTCGAAAATTCCAGACGCTGGTACAACAGAGGTCGTGCTTCCAAAATAACCGCGGGTATGATCATTCTCAAGCTATATACGTGTCGCATGGCGGCAACTAGAACTACAAACACTAATCACGCGGCTATGCAATGATGCCAGCGCACATTTATACAGGTCACGTGGTATAAGGTCATAAAGATATCAATAACGAGACGAAAACAACGTTCTACGCACTAGAACCATCACGCTATCGTTGCGAAACGCAGTATATATATATATATATATATATATATATATATATATATATATATATATATATATATATATATATATATATATATATATATATATATATATATATAAAATAGTAGCGTATGTGGGGGAGGCGCTCGTTAATTTCGTACGCTGCTTGCGGCCTGCTGTATGCTATACTTTTTCGTCCACTCTTATTTATCAGTTCCTCATTTAGACTAAGTATCCATACGCACATATTTATTAATTCTCAGTGTCTTCAAACTTCATTATCAAGGTTTCTAGATGCTTTTTTTTTGTCCATCTATATATAAAAAAACTATAAAGAAATGGGAGGGGGTGGTGACTCACACCACCGCGAGGTGCGATGGTCGCAAGCCAATATAACGTAAACAAAAAGAGGAAATATCCCAAACCAACTTTCTGAAAAAGAAAGCCAACTTGTTCAAATATTATTAAGAGAAAAAAAAAAAACGAGCGGCCCTGCCGCAGTGATCTAGTGGCTAAGGTACTCGTTAGTTGACCCGCAGATCGCGGGTTCGAATCCCGGCTGCGGCGGCTGCATCTCCGGTGGGGGCGGAAACGTCTATAGGCCGGTGCGCTCAGATTTGGGTGCACGTTAAAGAACCCCAGGTGGTCCAATTTTCCTGAGCCCTCCACTACAGCGTCTCTCATAATCATATGGTGGTTTTGGGACGTTAAACCCCACATATCAATCAATCAAAAAACCTAGTGGGTGTGGCATGTGAGGCGATTGGTTTTTTCAGGAAGGAGCAGTTTCGAATGCATCAGCGGTGTATTTCCCTAAGTTCAGTGTTTGGCGCAAGTAGGTGTGTGTGCGCTTATTTAAAATGCGTTGCGTTGAAATGTGTCAATGTTCAAACGTGACGGTGAGGTTGGATGTGACTCAGTTGCCTGAGAGATTAGGTAGGCGTTGATGACAACGTCTGCATCCGTGTAGGCAATCACTGCTGAGAGCCAACCTTCCTTTTAAAAAGCAGTCAAGCCGATAAGTCGTTCGTCCGGGGGTGCTTTTTTTTTTTTTTGGAAAAATCTTGAACAGTAGGAGTCCACCGAGCTGCAAGGGTCAACCTCGTTTTAACCGTCGATAATTGCCGCCCCCCCCCCTCCTTCGTTAAAATTCCATTGACTTTACAACACGTTTCGGGTAGCAACTAATACAATAACAAAAAAAAAAAAGACGCCCCGATTCCCACGGGACGATGCTCGTTCTATGCAGCACGCACCAGTGCACCAAATAGAAACTCGCAGCTACAACCACGACCTCTGCGCCAGGTTTAACAGGACGACACCCGTCCCTCCTTCCCTCATGTGATCCGCTTATTAGCCAAGGATGCCGCAGCGGGCGCTTATAAGCACAGCCCGATAATTCGGCAACGGTGGCAAGCAGCGAGTGCGCATCGACCGTAACGCCCTCACGTATTCCCACCATGCTCCCCCCACCCCCCGAATAAAAAAGGCAAAAAAAAGAAGAAAAAGGAGACCCCCTTTTCGCGCCGACACCAACCCTCCCAATGCACGCGATTCAAACTCGGGGACGCCAACCCCGAGGCATTTCTCATCGCCTTTTTGCACGAGGTGGTGTTGCTAGTGCTTCTTCCTACGCACGAAACCTGAAGCTTTTTTGCGGAGAGGCTATAGAAAGCGCATAAAGGCACGGGTATGCTCGCTATGTGCCACAACACACCCCTCCCCCACCTCACTTTTTCATCAAACATTCAATGCACAGCAGAAACGAAAAACTCCAACCCGCTTCAGCCTCTTCATAACGGGCTGGGGGAAGCATACGGGAGCCGTCAGCGCGCTCCCGTTCCCACGAGACCGCGTTGCCACCGTTCGCACAACAGAAAAAAAGAAGAAAAAAAGGAGAGGCATTTAGAGAAGGTTGGGGAGAAGAGAGCTGGTGCCACTGCACACCAACCGCGGCCGCTGTTGGCACAAGCACGTGACCGAGAGAGGACACGTGACCGTAAGCCACCACCACGTTCTTATGGCGAATTCCATTGAGAGAACAGGAGTAAGGGTGCCGAGCAGAGAGGAGTAGGGGGCAGAGCACTGAGAGCCGCGTCACTCGACCTGCCACTGGAATGCGGCACACCTCCGCAGAGCAGGTGTGAGGGAATAAAAAGGCGAGTGAGGAGAAAGGTTGTGCATCCCAGCGTCCTCTGCTGCAAAACACGTGCGGTCTGATCCGGACGGGCAAGGAAAGCACGTGTGGCAGTGGTTGGTACAGCGCACTCGCTTGCGCGCTATCCTGCAAAGCTGCTGCTTCGTATACTACTACATGATGGACTCGGAAGCTCAGCGCATCCTACTGTCTTTAATTCAACACCAGGCACCATCTAGTACGGAAGGTAAAGTGAATTTGATTGCTTTTTATTTGTTTCAGCGCACTTGTCGCGCATGCAGCATGCAATGCATTCTTGCGCGCGTGGACCTAAGCCCACTATTCTTTATCATATCAGAAAAACACCGTGGATATGACAGCTTTATCAGACTGTTCATGCAGTTACCAGCTGCTGCTGTCATCAGCAGTTAACAAAACGTAAACAATTCTAGAAGTACTGCAGTACACTATCCTGTTGCCAAGTTTCCTTGCATGAGTAATTAATCCTTAATTCAAAACAAACTTACATTGCAGACCCCTCCATCAGCAACAGAATGATTCGCAGCGTTTTAAGAAAAGTAACTGCGAAGTGGCGTGTAGCAAGTGTCACGTGGGTGCAGCTAAGTATTGCACGCAGTAACAATTTATTTTTATTTCTGATTTTTAAGTGGCTAATGTCTCCAGACGGCAGATCAGCATCCCACGTGATACGGTGAAGCCATACATCTCCTCGGAAGCACGATTTCTTATCGCAGGGTCGAGATGCTACGTATGATAAGCGATATTTTTTTTTTAATTATCAGTGATTTGTGCAGTGTTTCATGCAGCCCTGTAACATGATGAATTGACTTTTTTAGAATTTGTTTTTTGCTTGCTCTAATCCGCTTACCTTCGAGTGTAAGGCATCCGAGTTTGCATAATGTAGCTGACTACTTGAGAAACCATTTTCATTATATAACTGATTTGATTACATTTCCATCATTGTGTGAAAACAGATGCAGTTCTGCGTACAAATATGGCTGGCGATGTGCCAAGGCGAGGGAGCGAAGAAATGCGCATGGAGCTCAGATTGCCATGCGTTGAAACAGGAGGTGGTAAGTATTAGTATTAACATTATTGCGAGGCACTACATTTACTGCTCATTTATATTTTTTAGATGGCACAGATACTCTGCACCTGCCAGCTCCCACTGCATCAAGATCAGCTGACGGGGAGACTGGTGCTCAAAGCAAGCCATCAGGCTCCAGGAGAGGAGGTGGAGGCAAGTATATTAACACTGAGTGTCTACAATTGCCTCAGCAAGTGTTCTTGGGTAAATCTAACAAGCATGCATCAGAGCGTGTAAAAGTGTACTTGTAGGAGTGATCCTTAAATGACAAAAAAAAAAAAGAGAGCATGGAAAGCAGACCACTACAATTACTGGAAGACTGGCACAATTTGCATATTGCATTTACATGCACAATACCAGAACTTATCACTTATGTATGTTTGCTAGTCTGCGCAAATGCTTGTTTTGTTGATTAATGCTTGCTGATTGATAATTAAGCTCAAGTGACCGTGCTGTGTGTTAAATTATTCAATTATAAGTAATGCCTGCACAATGACCGACAGTTTCCCAATAAACCATTTATGTGTTGGTTCTTTCTTATTCTAGCTGCTGAATGGACAGAGGGGCAAACAAGGCTGCTCCTAGAGTACTACCTCAAATATTTCCCTCAGATTGGCCCATTTAAAAAATTCAAAAACAGGAAGCAAGCCTTTAAACAAATATCGATGGACATCGAGGCTGTGCTTGGCATAGCCAAAACCCCAGAACAGTGTGAAAATAGGTACAAAACAGTAATTAGGCGTCGGAAGGCGTCTTCCGACCATAACAAAAGGTCTGGTGCTTCACCCACCCCTGTGCCTTTTGACGACGAGGTGAAAAAAATTGAAAGCATTGATGACAGCATTGAACCGGAGGTAGAGCGAGACGCCTCAGGGGCTACATTCAAAGCCTCGCCCGAATCTCCGGCCGTGTTGTCACCTGCCAACACCACTGAGGAAAATAAGACGCAGTCCTCAAATCCCGACACGAAGCCACGGGTAGGAACTGCACGCCTGGCACACATGCAGTTGTTTTTTACTGAAATGAGGGCACTGCAAGAAGAAAAGGAGGCTCAAAAGGCGGCCAGACGTCAAGAAAAAGAAAATCGAAGAGCTGAAAGGCAGGCCGAGCGACAGGTGCTTCGTGAAGAGCGGCGCAAAATGCATGAAGAAAAAATGGAGATTCTCCGTCAGGCCTTTGGACTTCCAAAATAAAGTGGTAGTTTTAAATAAATAAACGTACTACCCAAAGCGATTACTTAGTTTCAATGTCTTTTATTTTCTAGTTTGGCACAATACACTACCTTGAGAAAATGCAAATGGGCCAACAGGTGTGTGGTAAGGACAATTTTTCCCAACCTTGAAGGTGTTTTAACGAGTTCAGCTTTTCAGGTGGGCCTTTGGTAAGCATATATTTGCTCACAACTGCATAACACGTAAAGGAATTCCTTGTTTCATGGCTGCTGGTTCTGCAACCCCATTTTTATCATCAAGTGATCTCTCTTGATGCTAGCCAAGCCACGTAATAGGCTATCCTGTTGGGCTACACTACTGCTGCTTACTTGAACTGCAGAAGAGCTTGAGTCTACATTTGTTGTTTGTGAGGTAAGTGACAGGTCTCGTGACAGGTTCTCTGGCAAATCTCCACAATCAATGCAGAGGTTGTGAAGCACACAGCATGAAATGATAAACTTGGACATGTTATCCACTGTCCACATATCCAACCTGTGCAGTTGTCTGAAACGATTTTTTAAATCGCCAAAAGTATTTTCAATAAGCACCCTTGTCCCGGAGAGTCTTGCATTGAAGGTTTTTTTGATGCTGTCAAGATTCCCATAGTCTCGAATTGGTGTCATCAGGTACTCCCGGAAAGGATATGCAGCATCCCCCACTATATGGTACTTGCTAGAGCACAGTTGTGGCAAAACACTTGAAATCCTGGACCGACGGAAAATGCGTGCGTCATGAATTTTGCTTGGGTAGCCAGTGCTGGCATCAAGAAACCTCTTCTTGTTGTCACAAACACCTTGAAGTGTCAAGGATAGGTAATGGTGCCGGTTTATATAAACAGATCGCACTTTCCTGGCTGGGCACCTGATAGGCATGTAGCTTCCGTCAACACACCCAATTGTGTCTGGGAATCCCGACAGCTGCAAGAGAAAAAAATGTGCACACACATAGTCAAATAAGCATGGCACTAAGGGTAATGAAAGGTGCCAATAACATGCGGAAAAGTTTAAAACAAACTGGAGACTTGAAGCTCATAACGGCGAGTGCAATACACTACCGGTACACATGATTGAAATTAACTGGCTATTTAATTGTGAAGCATCTGGGAAAAATAATTGTAATAACTTATTTAAAAGGTGCATTCTGGCACTAACTAATTCATAATTGTAATAGTAGAGCGGTAAAGAACACATGGGACCGCACGAAGGGGAATTAATGACACATACAGAGTACATACAGAGTGCACAAGTAACTGAACTCTAGGTTTATTCACTGTACATGCAGGACAAGTACTAGATGTACATCACTAAGCAGAAGATGGGAAAATAGAAGAGATATGAAACAGCATCACATGGTCAAAACTACTCAAGAAAAATGTCCGATTGCTGACAGCATTTGTAATACACATGAAGGAGGCTTGACTGTGTGGTGCTCTTTCATATCTCTTGCATTTTTACATTTTCTGTTCATTTGCAGTTCTGATCCTGCATATCAGTTGCTTTCAGTCCTTATTGTGGTTTGAGTAGGTGTAATTCCTCTTAGTCTGGTCCCTTGAGTTGTGTAGAGCTGTATGACATTGGTGTGAAAAAAACTGTAGTTTATACCTTAAATAGCATGTTTACAAAAGCATAGTTACCTTCTCAAAATCCACAGCAAGCTTCTGCAGGTCACTGGGGAACTTGATTACATTCGGTGCTATGTCGAGCAGGAATGCAGTTACTCGGCCCATCATTCTGTGGTGAGTGCTTTCTGCGACTTCAAAGCGGCCAGCGACATCTCTAATGCATGCTTTGTTGGCTGCATACCTGAAAAGGAGAGGATACTCTAATTAAATAATGGAATTAAGCTTGCTGTTGCTGTCAATGACTGAATAATGGTGTTAACAATGCTGTCGCTGTCAATGAAGCAAATTAGCAAGACAACTGAAGTCAGAAAACACGATTCCACCTTTTTGGGTGACACCTTAGAAACTCAAAATATTTGATTAGTAGAAGCACTATCTAAATAACAAATTCTAATTTTAATTCGCGCATTACATTTATAAGTGTGGAGATGAAGCTCACTGTGAACCTGCTGACACAGCCGATTTGAAATGCTTCGTGAGCAAAAGTTTTCATGGTTGTTTGTAATGATGCATCATGAATTATGCTTTGCCACTGATTCTAGTAACGAGAATTTTGTGAAGCTCAGTGTGTAGGTGTACAAACTACGAAAGCATTTCACAAAATACTATAACTCTATTACGTTCGACACTCGCTAGTAGCATTTAACAAGTTTAAAGCAAGGTGGTCCAATGACATGCTGCGAATTAGGTACATTTATTTGCAATATTTCATATGCCTCTAACCCACTATAAAACGGATTATGCAGTGACCTGATGACAGCGGCATTCCTAAACGTACGGACACTCACCAAAGAAAGGAGAGAATGTGTTCTTCAGCCGACTTGGCAGGCAGGCCACCATGATCACTGTTCTGAGGGCAGTGCGGTGACTTGGCGAATTCTGCTGCCAAGAAGTCCACGACCGGCCGCGTGACGCGGAAATTTCTTTTGAACTGGAAGAAAACAGGCCTTTAAGCAACCTAATTAAAACAGAAGCCGAATGACTCACCTCCTCGTCGGAGTAGCTAGCCACCGTCTTTGTAACATATGCTTCCACTTTCGGCCTTCGCTCTGGCAGAGAAAAGAGCTGCTGAAACGCTGCTGCATACACTTCGTCGTCATCGTCGCTGCTGCTTGAACTCGACTCGGACGTAGAGCTCCAGCAGCTATCGCTGCTGACATCGTCTAGCTCGTCAAATACTTCGGCAAGACGACGACGTTTTGCTGCCTCCGCCATCCGTGAATCTGAAGGCAGGCAAGGTGGACGTTCACTGCCAGAATCTGCCGCTACGACGTTAAAATCGTTCGAGCCCGAGCACCACGCACGCTTCGCTGCCGCCATAACCGCCCGACACGACGCCGCAAAATGTAAACAAGTGAGGAGGATTGCTGAGAGGGTATGTCCGGACATGACGTTCCAAACACGTGGTTTCCTGCGTTTTCCACTCACTCCGCTTTTTAAGAGGGAGCAGACAGAACTGCTCCTGGCTGCTCTCGGCGCAGCAAAAGCGCTCTCGCTCTACCAATGGATGACAGTGCTCCTACTCCTGTTCGACCGCTGAAACACGCCGCCTCGGAAGAGAGCACTTTGAGCGTGCTTTTGAGTGCACCTGCTCTCCCAATGGAATTCGCCATTAGCCCCGCATGCTGCTCTTTATTTCCTTTCTTACATTTCTGGACCCGCTCTAATGATGACTATGCCTCCCCGAGCGAACCCCGTTACCTCTCGGCCACTGGTATTTTCTTTCTTTCGCTTTCTTTTCCCGCGAACCCTTGCTTCTCTTCGGCGCCTGCAGCCAGAAACACACGACAGCAGCCGCCAGAAACAGCTGAGTCGTGCTGAGTTGTCAGCGGGGTTTTCTCTCTTTTCTTTTTTTCTCCCCGGAGACTTGGCGCAAGACCGACGAGAACCATCCCGAGGTTTCTATATTTGGAATGCCCGTTCGGGGGCGCCACAGGCTTATGTGCGCGCAGTAGGCAGGGCGTTCTTTGATAACTCAGAGTCACATCCACAGACACGTTGCCCCTCCCTTTTTTCTCTCTTCTACTTTCCCCTCACCGCTTTCCTCAGTGCAGGGTAGCAAACCGGACGTGCGTCTGGTTGACCTCCCTGCCTTTTATCTCTTACCCTCCTCGTCCTCCTACTCCTCCTCCTCCTCCAGAGAAGCTGGGAGTCGGCCTCCGAAAAAAGACCTGCGATTTCTTCCGCGTCCCTTATGAGACGGTACGAAAAATATCACTCGTTTTCATCAAATACATCTTTCAAAAATTAAAATAATGAAGGTGGACAACTCAATTTACGGACTGATAGTGAATGAACGCACTCTTGCCGCCGGCGTCAGAGAGCAGCGTAAGCGTAATTACGGTAGTCGAAATCCACTGCCGTAGTCAGGAAGGGACGGAGGGAAATTGGGCGAAGACACGAAAGCCACATATACCGCTCAGAGCCATTGTTAGCGATCGTGACACCTGGCAGCTACATGTTATTCGCTTCATTTTGAAGAATCTGGAAAACGTTGTTATTTCCGATTCCTTTTTGACTAGACGCTCGGGCGATGTCGCTGCCTTTTTTTAAAAGGAATAACCCCATCACTGGCCCAGCATATTTCTATAGTTGTAGAACACCTTTTTTTTTATTCTAACCCGCATATCAATTTGTTTAGGGCGGTTACTTAGGATGTGCATTGATGCAAATGGCTCGATTCCTTTCCAGATCGTAGTGGGTATCTCAATGGAACATTTCATTAACGTCAGAGACTTATCTTAATACAACTTTCACCAGCATTAATGAGCAGCCTTTTTTTTTTCAGAAGCAGGGCATGTGCATCGGGTCGTGTATTGAGTCACTGTTCAGTCATATATTTCAAAGTTTCGCTGACAAGGCACTCGAGGACGCATTTGAAAGCAATGCGCGTTCAAACATTTCAAAAGCTTTTACATATATGGATGATTTTTTATTTGTTTTTAGCGGCCAAGGAACTTTAACTAGCTGTGATGCCATTTTGGTTATCTTAGGCAAAAGTCTCTATTTCACTCGCGATTTTCCACTCGAGAGTACGTTTCATTTTTCGGATTTAAGTACTTCTGTTCGCAACGGTCCTTTCTGCTGGCAGTATTTTTCTCGGGGACAGAAGGGTTTGGTGCCATATGACTCGTCCCAGTCAAACACTGTAAAAAGGGGAGTTGCTATGCAATATTCAGAGTCGGCCCTAAGAGAGTCATAGTTTAAAGAAAGGAGGGTTTCCCTGAATCTATGGTGACGCCGGTGGTGGAAACTCTCCTGCAGAAGGTGCTGTAAGGTCCGAGGAGTGAGTCGAGGGCGAGGGCGACCACTTTAAACGTGAGACCTGTAGTGGTGCCTCATACGCGCAATGGTAGCCTCAACCTAAGGATGGTAGCAGGCAAGTACAGCGTCCCCCTTGTTTTTTTTTTTTTTCCGGCGCATTTCAAGCAGACGCGCCTCTGCCCCCGTACCTCCAGAAAACCGAAAACAAGGCGCGGCTGCGGTAAGAACCACGTAAAGCTGTACGCTAAATACTCTACAGGACTTGCGTATCAAAATCCCCCTGGCGTGCGGCAAGTCTGTACAGATAGGGCAGACGGGGCCACGGGCGTAGCCGAATTTTTTTTTCGGGGAGGGCGGGCTTCCTGATTTCGGGAGGGGCACCCACTTGAAATGGCCACTTCGTGCCCTTTATACAAAGGCGAAAAATAATTTAGGGGGGGGGGGGCACAGGCCCGGTGTGCAACTCCTTGCTACGGCCCTGGACAGGGCGGCGGTGCCTGAATGATCTAGCGAGGGAACACGAACAAAAGTTCAAAACAGACGATCTGGCACAGCCGCCTGTGCACTCTAAAGAGTGCGCCTGTGAACCGCCGCTTCAGCGGATAGAGATTCTAGGTAGAGACCAAGATCAAACAGCACGAGGGCTGTTAGAAGCATTTTATATTGTAAAGAAAAGTGGCGACGGTGTCAACGATACTTAAATCGGATTAATTCAATGATAAATGTTTTTTTATATAAATGGCTGCCCCGCAAGGCTGATTAGCGGATGTAACTTGTGTTTGCGCATTTCTTATCTCGCTATATATTATTACGTCTTTATATGAAGGAACGAGCTGAAAGTTTACAGCACGTGTCGTCGTACCTGCCCCACCGTGGTGGTCTCGTGGCTAAGGTATACTCGGCTCTGGTATACTGGGATTTGACCCGCAGGTCGCGGGATCAAATCCCAACTGCATTTTCGATGGAGGCGGAAATGGTGTAGGCCCGTGTGCTCGCATTTGGGTGCAGATTAAAAAACCCCAGGTGGTCGAAATTTCCGGGGCCCACCACTGCGAAGTCTCTCATAATCATATGGTGGTTTTGAGACGTGAAACCCCACATAACGATCAATCATGTAGTCGTACCTCCCTTCTGTTCTCGTATTCTTTTTATGCGGTCAAGATGTCGAACTATGTTGACTTGGTCAGGATCCCTTCGTTCTTTACAGATGGCTTGCAGTGAGGTCAGTGAAGCCGCAATATGATATGGCCATTTATGGCGGACACGCAGTTTGTGATGACCCGTTTAATCTTTCCGGCCAATCGCGCGCAGGTTCTGTCATTACAGGTGCTCGTGTACGCCAAAAACGTCTCACCGGCGTCGTTATCACTCTGAGGCCCGATTAACCGTCCCGTGATGACGTATACCTCGGCGTTGTACATCCGCCATCTTGGAGTACCAGTACGTTGAGAATTGCGTCCACGACGTCACGAGCCATATATCAACACGTTATACTGTCCGTATCGGGTCCGCTATATAGGTACTGGCCCACGCCCATGCGAGGGACAATCAGCTGCCGCGCGCCATCAGGCGTGTGGCTGTCCCCCGCAATATCGAACGCTCTCGACCTCGATACATAAGCGCCCGACCGAAGGGCTAACCGCCACCTAGACCCAACAGTCGGTGTTGCAGAGGCAAGCGATTGTCCGCTGGTGCTGTTTCTTCCGTCCGAGCGGGACACGCAAACAAAGCGGTACTTAGCCAAAATGCGGCGTCCGCTAGCGGCTACCGGGCGTCCGACCCTTTTCCCACGACGAGAAAACTTGCGTGGTTTCGAGGACGTGCCTGTGTTTGTGTGTGCTGCTCCCATTATTCTTTCTTTTTGTTGTAACCGCGGCGTTAGCGGGCCCCGTCAAAAAACCGCCACGCTGACAAGGACGCTCGTGCATGCGGTCCGCGCGGTCATAGCCTGCGTACCTCGAGGCGAGCTGGCTCTATGCTGTTGCTTCTGCTAGAACAATGCGGTTTTTTTTTTTTGCGAGCCGTAAAGAGGCGCCCCGTCACTGGCGACTTGTTTTCTTGCTGCCACACAGTTGCGACAGATAGTGATGTACGTGTAGAAGGTTTCTACTCCGTGCGTCCTACCATCAGGCTTGCAACGTGCAATTTATTTTGTTTATTTACAGTCAAAACTCGGTCTAACGAAATCCCATTATAAGAAGTTCCAGATATAATGAAGAAATTTCCATTACACGACGGGTACCTATAGGATTATGCGTTGGCGCCGAATCAAAGAAAATAATTCGACAACCAGTTTGGTCCGCGTAAACTACGACCACCGACGATCCTTCGACGTGCACGTAAATTCAAGTACACTAATGCTCTTCCATTTCGCCTCAACCTAAACGAGGTCGCCGTAGTCGGCATTCGAACCCATACCCTCGATCTCAGCCGCGCAAAACGTTAGAGGGTTGCTCATTGCTGATACACTGTAAGCGTGTACAAATAGATATATGTGATGTCAGTAGCCCCAGCGTAAGCAGTTTGCTGATACGCTTGGAGAGGACTAAACTGATACTATATCTGGGGTTTACAAAAGCGCTGTTCAACACAAAGAGATCATAATACCCTGCTGCATCTAAATTCCCACGACGACCGGCTGAGGGCCTTGTGAGCCGTGCCGTAAAAACACGTTTGCACCGTGCCGGAGGGGCGCGCAATGAGCGATGAGACAGCAAGCGTCATGGTGTCCGCACGCCAAACAGTAGCACCGGATCACGAAGTTCGAATTTATATACGATCGGCCACCCGGATCTTCTGCGCACACATGCACGACACGCGGCTTTTACGCCAACACCAAGAGCGTCGCGGAAAAGCCGATATCCTTGCTCGGTTTGTTTTCGATGCTTTCTCTTTCATTATCCCCGTTCACAAAAGTCAAAGCAACGAATGAGAAAAAAAAAGAGGGGGAGAAATGGCATGCATTGGCACCACCGTCATCATCATCATCATCTAAATGAAACCAAAGCAACCAGCTCGAATGCCACATGGTGCGGCACCAGCTCCGCCCCCGCGGTAATGTGTCTTTTGTTCGGAGGTTACGGCCTGTGGGGAGCCGAGCGGCAAAGAAAAAAAAGGGGGGTGGGGGGAGGGGGGCTTCCCACGGTGTGCGACGAAGGTAAGCAATAACGTTCTCCTTAAGAAGACAACAGAAAAAAATGCGAAGGAGCCACCTTCATCCGACAGAAGTCACCGCCATACTGCCTCCGATACTCATGCGTCCTTCACAAGAGCGCCGGCCTAGTCATTGCTTTACTTATAGCTCGCTTACATCGACAACGCACACAAAGTGCCGCTTAGGAGTCCCCCACCACCGCCGCTCAATAAAGCGCCAGATCGCGAATCCGAACGACCATCTTCCTCCGAGCTGCTACCGTCTAATGGTCCCTCTGCTGCCGATCACGGTCAACTTTCTTCGGACTGCATGGTGCGCACTACATTGCAGCGTGCACATATTCGAAACCTCCTCTCTTAGCCACCCCCTCGCTCTTTTTTTTATAACAGCCAATGGCGTTCCCGGCATCACTTGAAAACAAAATAATGCCAGGTACAAAGGACTACAACACACAGAAACAACATGCGGATAAGGTGCGACGCACGGTCGCAAAACACACACACACACACACACACACACACACATATATATATATATATATATATATATATATATATATATATATATATATATATATATATATATATATATATATATATATATATAGCGAGAGAAAGGGGGCTCCAGTCATTTGGATAATGCCATCGACCAGAGGATCGTGAGTCACCTAATGGCTACCGATTCGCTTATCCCTTCACTTTACCGAGGGCTTATCGACTGTTGCGAATAGTTTCTCTAAACGCGCCACTGAAGGCAACAAAGCACAATTCGATTGAGCCGGCGCGACCATATACACGGTGGCGGCACAGGGAATACAATACGTCGTCCTCCCAATGGTCGTCGCTCCTCTCCGTTGACGAACAATGCGCATGCCCAACAAGCAGCCCGCTGCAATCACCGAAAGCAAAACAGGAAAAAAAAAAGAGGCGTTCAATCGGAAGAAGCGCGTTCCCACGGACCTTAACGGAGAAGCGACATGGGTCTGGGCGCTTGGATTGTACGAATAGCGTCCGTATCTGTGTGACGATGCGACTTTACTGCGCCTGAGCCGGGGGGAAATACGTACGAAGCTATGCAACCGCAAAATGAAGGATAAATTCGCTCGGAAGGAAAACAATGACGCGATGGGCGTGGCAAACTAGAACAAGCACAAAGGCGAGCGCCGACTAAAGCATCGAAAAAGGCTTCTTTTCTTCCCTCGCGCATCTGAGCGAAGAAAAAAAAAAAACACAAGCTAAGTCCACATGGAGTATAGAACTTATATACCAGTAAAAAGTACCGCCGCATTGTCGTCGTAGTAATGTTCCGAAAGTATACGTCGAACAACTGTAGGAGCAATTGCGGTATGCCTCGAGAGCTTCCCACAGCGCGTGGGATCATGAGATGGTCGCAAGACTGAGCTGTACTACATTTGTGCAACTATTGCTTCATATCGTTTCTATTCATTTCTGCTATGTTCGTCATCACTTCGCTGATTCACGTGTATTATTTTCACTATGCCCTTCTTCTGTGAGGCGTTAACCCAACACATGCGTCAACGTGTTGCCGCATGTGTTGTGTCAACACGTTGTGCCGTATTCCTGATCCAACGCCTACATTTAGGCCTCCAAAGTAGACCGACACTATGAAACATAAAAAACATAAATTGATGAATTAATATTGTGAGCCAGGTGGGCGGGGCTACAACTACGACAATAAACCGAACAATATATAACGTATTGGGGTAATACGGTGGCATCAATTTGCTCGCTGCCCTTGCGAACGAATGGGGGACTCGCTCATTCGGGAGACACTGGCGATAACATCTTTTGCTATAGAGGCACTCGCGGTCGAATGCCTTGTTAAGTCAACTAGCGGACGGGCAAGCCGGCGGGCGAAATGAACTTGCGTATTCTCGAAAGACGAGCACACACTCTACGATATGCTTCGACGGATAAAGTACGCACAAGAAACGATAGTGACTGGGAATGGCTCGGCAACAAAGCGGGCAGCTGTGTCTTATCTCCCCAACCGAAGGCCCTCGATGTTCTCAATGTGGACACGAGCGATAAGACTGACAAGACAAGCGGGAAAAGCGAAAGAGCACGCGTTGTGACATTAGGTGTTTGCTCCGTTAGTATACCGAGCAATGCGGCAGAAGTCGCGACGCCGTACGCCTAAAGGAACCACTCGCACTTGCGCGCGCACGCAATATCCCGGACTGGGAGCACCGCCTCCTTCCAGACTCGATCCCTGAGTGAGGCAAACCTTCCGCGCAGCGCTGTACGCAATTGCCCTGACAGACCGGCAAGCCACAGCGTCGTGTCTGCCATTTCACCCACCGCCTCTTTCTCGACAACTCGGGTCTCTGGACAGTCATTATCACCCCGCAATCAAGACCACTTAAGATTGCGCGCACAGAGGAGAAAGAGAGCAGCCATCTGTAAAGAAAAGAAGAAGTGTATGCGCAACCAGAGGAACTCCGGCACATTGCAAGAGAGGATGCTCCGGCCGCATGCACCACTTATCACAAAGCCCGCGGCGGGATGAACGTCCTTATTTTTACCTCGGTTTTCTGCGAGTTGAGTAGCCGCACCAGAGGCAGGAACAAGACTGCGCGTGCGCAGTGCGTAAGAGAAGGAGCTCTCGAACTAGCGATGTTGAGAGACGATGGTGAGGAGGAAGAGTACTGCGTGGTCGGAGGGGACGGAGTTGCCTATCAGACGCCTACTCGCACGCCGCTTACCTCGAAAGACACAAGGATCTCTCTTTCAAAAAAAAAAAAAAAAAAAGTTTGTACTTAGTGCCGGCACGCTCTACTGTCTAGCACGTAACCACGATTTGGGGGGTGGGGGGCAAGGCTTAATTGTTCGAAAGAAAGTGTGTCCATGGCAAGAAAAAAAAGTTACCCGGGAACATGGGCGACTGGACGAATCTCGAAAGCCTTGCCCCCATTTTCCCCTTGCCTAAGGGCCTGTCCACTGTACTAAGGTGACGGCATGTTTGCGCTTTGTGCACTAAATGTTATGCACCATTCACTGGCGTTGCAAGGGGCCAGGGGAAGGAATGTGAAAAACCCGAGCGAAAATTGTCATTTTTGCCTGTGTGTGTGTGTGTGTCTACATACAATTCATTCCATAATGCGTGCAATACACACGCATATATATACGAACGAATGCACGAAGCATGCTTAACCCTCTCCCTACCCCGATAATATTTCTGGATACGCAATCGACTTGGAATATATTTAGTATCTTTAATTTACGGGTTTCATATTTGCTGAAGCTAGGGAAACATTTCAAACGAGGGCGGGGGCGAAAATTGGGTGCATTTTACCAAGCCTATAGTCGGGCAGGAATAGCGTATTTCATGGAACCGTAATGAAATTTGGGTCTTTACCGCTTAAATACACAAATTACATGTGCAAAAAAAAAAAAAAGAGAAACGCGCGCCGTTTAGAACATTTTTTTTTCTTTTTTAGCCGTTTTCAGACTGGTGAGCCTTTTGTGTGAGTGCGTGTGTGTGTGTGTGTGTGTGTGTGTGTGTGTGTGTGTGTGTGTGTGTGTGTGTGTGTGTGTGTGTGTGTGTGTGTGAACACACCACTGCGTACACGCAGGATCCACAACGACAAACACAAACACCTACAAAACAAGAAAAAAAAACAATCGATAGCTAGCCGGAGTGAAGACCCAGCTTTCTCCGAAACCGCCCGGACGAATGCCAAACACAACTAGTTGTTGATTAAGCAATAAAGAAAGAAAATCCATCCCGCACCGGTGGCAGGAAGAAAACGAGCAGGTTTTGCCATAGAAGCGAGAAGTACTGAAACGCTGTCCAACCACTGCACGAAGGTAAACGTCGCTAAGCTGAGAAGAGAAAGAACGAAGAGAAATGCGAAGTGGTCAGTCCGGAGCCGACACGACCCACCGGCACGCCACCTCGGCGCCTTGCCGGAGGCCAGTTTCCAGGGTGGCATAGAGAAGGAAAAACGGGCAGCACCCCTGTGCCCCCCCCCCCCCCCCCTGCTATGACCGGTCACAACATCATCCAGAAGAGGGTCGAGGAGGAAGCGGTCACTCGTCCGACGCAGCCGCGAAAAAGAAGAGCTCGTGGCAAAACAGGGAGCTCGCGCTGGTTTACCCAAGTGAGAGAGGAGACTGGCTTGTTCTAAGGAGTAAAGGTAAGGGAGGAGAGCCGTGACGAAGAAGAACTGCCGGTATTACGCGCCGCGCGCGGCCAGGTGCGAGTGAGGTGTCTCGTCCGACTCACCCTCGGCCGAAGAAGAAAAGCCTGCTACAGCGCGGGTCAGGTTAAGCGGATGAAGAAGCTAGCGAGCGTCACAGTGAATAGAAGTCACTCGAAAAATACCATACACCCACAGACTCAACAGCGAGTGTCTCTCAGTGGCTCAGTCGCGGAAGTTAGCGCGACTGAAAATTCCTCCGAAAATTCCCCTGCTCAGTGGCTCATGTCCGCACCTACGATTGAGAGAAGTCGCGTGATCGAGAGAACGCTATCAAGGAACGACTTTCGGGGTGACAGATTTTTCACAGCGGTTCACAAACTGCCTCATAAAAAATGAAGTTTAATAAGGTTGAGAGCCGCGCTATAGTTGGTGACTCATCAAAGGGGACAGAGTGTCGTGTCTTCTTTGTTCCCGTCAACAGCTTGCTACTTCACCGCACGGTATAATGTCTCATAAAGAGCACTGTTACTGTGGCCTATCTGCCGGTGCGCGTGTGTATCGTGTGCTTCTCATCTTATTGCGTGGCACTGTTTTTCACCAGTAGCAAATATGATCGATTTAGAAGATATACAACTGCCGTCGCACTACTGAAACGATCGAAACAGCGAGCGACCGGCCCAGGTCAACCGAAGCGATTATTTGCGTCCGTACTTTCGACCGGTACATAAGCTACGAGTCTTCTGTGTGAACGAGACTTTGCTGATGAGCGTTTCGTTCTAAACCTATAAACAAGTCGTTCAAACGTCTTCATAGAAACCATCGCATTGCATTATCGGCGTATAGTAGATACTGTCACCCATCCAGTGAGCCGCCAGATCCAGCGGAATCCTAGACTCAGGGCCACATACAGAGCTTCCATGTATTTAATAAAGTTATTACTCGTCTTCCTCGCTTGTGCTGGACCTCGTCCAGCACAACTGCCAGACCGCGAGAAATTTCGAACTTTACGGCAGCACGGCGATGCTGACATATGCATCACGCTGTATATACAGCGTTAATGAACGCGGAGCTTTGATAGCACCTGGCTGCTACCGTGAACAGGCTATATAGATACTATGGATAGTGTATAATAAATACCACTAGACAAATGCACGACCAGGGACGACCGTGGGACAGGTCAGAAAGGCCGTTCCGCTCCGGCGATCTTCAGGTCGGGGCAGACGCCCTTTATTCGGAGGGAGAAGAGTACCAAGGGTAATTGGCCAAGGGCCGCTCTAAAGTGGCGCAAAGTGCCCTTGCATCGCTCGCCCTATATAACATAATGCCGGGAAGGTTAAGGAGAATAAACTGGGGGGCTAGGTGAGGCGACGTTGTTGTTTATTTGTTCGATATCGCGCTGTTGGAAGTTCCTTGTTGAATAGCCTCTTCATGACTTGCCGCTCGATGTTATGAAGCTAAGAGAGCGACAGATGAACCATATATTTCTCCATATGGCCGAGTGGATATATGGTACTTCTTTATACTATACCTCACAGGGGCCGTTCACCTTTCCGGTGAAAGAGTCGGGGAGGACAAGTGTGTAGTTAACGGTACACGGGTACACAGAACACTTCAGTCGTTGCTATGGCCAAAACTTGAGTCGGTTACGAAAGTACCATGAACTAAACCACGCGACTATAACGAAATTCAGACCACGAATAACTGCTAGGGTATGTGGGTGACGCTTTTTCCGAGGTAGAACGCAACCGACATCGGCTCACTCAGTGTGCGCGGCAGGCGAGGGCTGACCGCTGAAGTTGGGTGCAGCAAACGACGCAGCATCAGTCCTCATCCATCAGTCGCATGTCGCGCACGAACAGTTAACTTCAGCGGAAGTACCTGACACTCCCACCATGCTCTGCATACGCTACCTTGCATGTCGAAACTCAACATACCCAGTAACTGCGGACAAAACGATCAATTGTAATTAATAATAATAATTAGGTTGCGCGATGAACGGAAGTGCGCAGGGGAACGTGCAGTCAGCAAGCTGCTCGAACGCTCCGCAGTGTGGCCCGTACTGATGCTCTGATATAACCTCTCGGGGGAGGTAGTGGTTAACACGCAATCACGGCATCTAGCCTGGTGACATGTTGAGGGCAGAGCTCAGCCACAAGGCAACTGCTTCGCTGCCAAATTCGCTTACATCACTTCAGGTCGAAAACAGCGGCGTCCGGCGTCGTGAATTTACACAAACGGTGCCACATTCTCGTTCCGTTGATTACGGACTCTAATGATACGATGATTATGAGTACACGAAGTAAAATGCATCAAGGAGAATTCGAATTCAATTTACACTCAGTCATGCGGCATGAATGTGAGTCAATAGTGTATCATGCGACTCAAGCGTGAGCCAAGAATGAGTCAAATAATTACGTAAGTGCGAAACACTGAACTTTACACTGAATCACAAGTAACCAACTCACGTTAATGTGAATCAAGCCAATTAAGGGTGCCCCAGAGCATATGCATGTTGTCTCTTGGTGTTAAGAGCTAAAAATAAACGGTGACTTTTTGTACTTTAATTTCGTATCTGTACTCGGAGTGAATTTAGCGTCGCCCACTGGCACACCCAGTTAAAGCAATTATTATAACAACAACCAAACTCGCACGCAAATGGTATAAACTACCTCACGGACGTGGCTAAGTGCTACCAACAATGGCTGTTTATATAGTTGCTATTTTCTATCTCAAACAACAAGATGAGTGCGGAACTTCCAACAACTCCACAGATACATTCAGCATTTCGTGTAATGGATAATTGAGGTCAGGACCAAGATTAATAAATCATTCACGTAAAGACCTACACGTTTCTCCTGCTTTAAGTTTCTCACAATACCTACATTTATTCATTTGTTGTTTTGTTCCCCTGCATTACTCTTACGTGGCGATGCCTTCCTTACTTTCAACGGGGAGAAAATAACATAAACGAAAGTTTGGAAGATATACCCTTCTCAAGCAGCCAAACCTCTGTCAAACATTCAAGTTTTTAGATGCGAAGGAGCTCTTTGACTGGCCTGTGTAACACTGTCCCTTCGTTCGTCCGTACAAACGCGCGCCCCCTTGCCACAGATGTTGGAGCGGTGCCAAGTAGGTCACGCCACAGCTTCGCGTTGACGTCACTCTCTCCCTCGCACGCCACGCGCTCGCCGCAGTTGCCGCCTCGTCCGTTCACCCTAGGCACTGCGCCGTGCTCCCGACCGGGTTGCAGAAATTAGGTGCCTTTTTCTCATTTTCTAACCACTACCACCACCACCGTTCACCCGCAACTCCTGCCGCTCACTACTCCACCGACCCGTCGGTTCACGCATAGTAAACCTGACGGGCGCCTAACGTACGCCTGTACGTGCTGTCTATCTCTCGCTGATCTCTCTCAATCACTCTCAACGCTCGAGCGCACATCGAGTGGTAATATTCTTTCGGCTCATTTTTCTGCGATGGAGAGGACGCCGGAAGACGACGCTCTTTAACTGGCCGAAACATCCGCCGAAGCGATTAGGCCAAACCCGGCCATCTTTTCAATCGAATCTTCCAGCACTCACCACAACACCCACGTGACCCCAGCCACGCAACGCTCCTGCTTCGCATCACTTAGGGAAGATGGTGCAATTTTTTTTTACTTTACAGCTGAATTCGCTTTTCTTATGATAATCTGCGCTATGAACTAACAACACTCTAAATAGATCTATATTTGCGTGACGAGGCAAACTTTTCCGGGAATTTATAGCCAGTGACCCATTGAAAAAACGTAATTTTGAAAAGTTTACAAATAAGAAAAATATTTTTAAAAAGGCAGTTCTGCACGCCAGTGCCCCAAACAACCACCATACACTATTATCGTTGCGGCAAGAGTACTCCCATTGCGAATATTCGGCTATCGCCCAACGCGCTTTTGCCCTCAGCTCCCTCTTGACGGCCTTCTGGCTTACGTCACACATTTTGAGGGCCCTCGTTTCGCGGACGTGTCATTTTCTAAGAGAGCTTCCCTATCTCCTTGCAGCCGACATTTTTCTCTTTGTTTCTTCAGGGCACTTCTTTACAGCGTGACTCAGATCGTCGCAACTGCGGTGCTGCTTGGCTTGGTTGAAAGAAAACAGAAACGAAACGAGGAAGAGAGAAATAGAATGCGAGAAAGCCCGTTGGCGCATGCGTGGCGTGTGATGCGATAAGGCCTAAGAGCACGTCGGCGACTGTGCTAGCGAGTATATAAACACGCATGCCAGGAACGTCACTCCACGTTCTAAAGAGCGCTCCCCTTTCTGGTAGGCTACCAGCCTGAGATAAACAGAGACATGAGAATGTCTTTCCGCAAACGCGAGCGCTCTCTCCTGTCATGGCTGCTGAGTATATACGCGTATATAGCCCAGCTTGGTTCCTGTACATCACATCCACCTGATACATATAATCTGCCTCCTAACGATGGCGGCTCGTGCTTGAGACAAGACAAGAACGGCGGACATTTGATGCGAAAAATCGCGGACGACCCCAGAAACTCACAGGCATTCTCATTCTACATGGTGGAAGAAAAGGATAGCAGGGAGCATGACGTCACGCCACCAGCCTTTGCAAACCAACGAAGCCAGCATTGTCGGCCTATCACGTGACCTTTTGCATCGAGATCACGCAAGCAGTGAGACTTACCGAGACTTCAGAGTGTGGCGCTCGGTAGCATTTATCCGAAACGCGCTTGTTCGGCGCAGACCGGCCGGCTCACGCAAATGGTTCGCAAATTATTCCACCGAGAGTATAGTAAAACCAAGCTTTGACGTTTTGGTCACATGTTAGGCATCACTCGTGTGACGTAATGCTTCCTCCTTTCTTTTTCTTCCTTCATGCCTTAAGGTGAGTCGAAGACGACAGACATTTTCTTCTTTATTAGTATTATTCTCAGCCGTTTGCACCAATAACACCCTCCCCGAATGTGTTTCTGCACGTAGCGTGATTCTGTACACTGCCCCTGCGATCCGAGACATCACAACCGCACGTGCTTCAGGGTATAGTGCCCAGAAGTATGTTCTAGGCGCTATACTAAGGGATCTGCCCGCTCATGACCACGCGATAATGGCATGTGATGACGTCATAACGACGTCACAAATTTCGGCGGCCTGCGACGCCATCACGTGACGACGCTCTTTCTGCACCACTCAATAGGGAGTTTCCGAATAACGTTTGTGGACGCTGAGGGCGTTGAGGGCATAGCGGGCGCCATATGAGTCTTATAATAGCGTTTGCTTCCCCTAAGAAAAATTCTAGGGACTTTCGCCCCGACCGCAAACCCAAATGCACGGAAGCTACATGCAGCCCTTCGCTGACCTCGCGGGCCGCGATCGCCGCACGCTATTTCGGATTTTCTGCGGGCGGGTCGCCAACGCGAACGGCGGCTCGCGTTAAGGCGCATGCGCAGTGGCAGCGACCGCACCGCAAGGGCTCGCGGTGCGCTATTCTAAAACTCCCTAATCTTGCTGACGCCACCGGCAAGCTTTCCCATATGATGAGCAATCTGATGGTTTCGTCATAATAAATGGCGCGTTTAGGGCAACCAGAACCAACGGAGGCGTAGCAACGCCTGTCACGTTACATCTAATGTTTAGGTTCGATTTTATTTGAGGACACACGCGGGCTACGAGTCCGCGCGATTATTACAACAGTATTTAACGATGTCGTACGTAACTGACCATAGTAGGATACTTTAGCGGCACTTGGTGACCACTAGGTCACCAAGTGCCGTTAACACCGCGGCGTCGCAGGCAGTTACTAGACTACAGAAACTTAGGTCGCAGGCCTAGTCTAGTAACGTTGGTCGGGTATGTAAACATCATCAGAGTACGTAAACGAAATCAAGCATAGCGAAAAACTTACATGGCGACCCCGACGGTAAGCTATTCTGTACCACGTGCCCCGCACTAACCGGGCGATAAAACGGCGCTCCATCCCGACAAGGATCCGCGGCTACAGCTATCGACGGTACTTTCAAAATACGTTTCGAGCGAAGTTCATTTCTCGCTGCACCCTTTTTTTTTTTTCGCGCGCCGCTCCGAATTCCCAGCGTGTCGAATTACCCGCCCCATGTAACACAGACGCACACGCAAAGGGGCCACGCGCGTTTTCATTTAGCTACGATGCCCGCACTCGATGAGGCGGGGTGGGCGCATATTTTCCCACGCCGGATCCCAGGGGAGCGCCGTTCATCTCCGCACCATTAACCACGCGTTGACACGGGTACACACACATTGAATAACAGCCACCAGACATCAGCCCCCATCTCCTCCAATGCTACCTCTTTCCTGCCGTTCAGCGTTCTCCTCTCTGCCTCCTACTATTCTATTTTCGTCATCTAGAGTACAACCATCCTCTACTGCAGCAAAGTCCCCTGATCCCGACACACGAATCAATTACGCCTTTATTCCTTTTGAAAGCCAGAATGCACTGTCCTCCCCCGCTGCGATAACTGTTCCGGCGAACGGGAAACACCACGAAATCGGTTCCCATCAGTACAACCCCCTGCACTATAGTGCAGCGCACTCTGATCTTTCTCTCTCTCTTTTTTCCATCGACCACCCTGAAAGCGTGAAACGAGAGCTGACGAGTGTATTCTGGGAGCTGCGGGGGCGAACGGCAATCTAACGACCACCGAACGACGGAAAGAACTGACTTTTGTCAAGTCACCTCTCGAACCTTCTCGGCCATCACGGGACAGGGAGGAGAAAAAAAGCGCGGGCAGAGAAAAATCGACACGAAAGCGTCACATCCGAAAACGACGCACAGAAATTCTTTCTTCTTGTGGTGTCGTCTCCACGCTAAAGAAAGGAAAAGAAAGAAGATAGAAAGCAATATGGAAGAACAGAAATCAACGAGCTAACTTTCTGGTATTCACGCGTCAGAACGACGGTGCAAAGAGGAAACATTGCTCATTTTGCTTGCTTGTTCCTTTATTTATGGCTCCTACCCACCACCGGGGATTGCCAATGAAACCGGCGGTTAATAAAAAGCAAAAATATTTAATTTTGAAAACGGATGACGAAGAAATCAATCGGCAAGGAATATACAAAATAATTTAGGAATGGTGAATAATGCAATAACTTGTAAGTTGTAATAAAGCGAATTCTCAAG
The DNA here is from genome assembly GCF_013339725.1 of Rhipicephalus microplus. Taxonomy (NCBI): domain Eukaryota; kingdom Metazoa; phylum Arthropoda; class Arachnida; order Ixodida; family Ixodidae; genus Rhipicephalus; species Rhipicephalus microplus. The sequence continues at coordinate 33,147,283 of NC_051174.1, forward strand.
TACGAAAATTTGAACGAGAATTATGTTAGCAGGGAATTCTCGTTTTCTCAACAACACATTCGCGTATGGCTCAGTAGACATCCCTGTTCTTGAAACCCAGAGAACACGCCCCAAGGGAAAGAATTGGTTGGTTGATTCCTCAACACCTTGGCGCAACCCACCTAGGGGGATAGGCCATGAATGGGACGGTGCCTTGCTTTTCAAATTATTTCACTTCTTGAAAGAGGGGGTTGGATTACTTAGGTAATATAGGTAATAATAAAAAAGGTGTTAAATTTCTAAAAAAAAAACCTTGAAAAGAAAACATATAAACATACAAAAAATTATACATAAAACAACTGAAGTTACTTATTATTAGCATTCCATTCTTTTAGATTCTCGTAAGAAATTTGTAACAGTGGTAAAAACGCTCCTGTGGCTGAATCCAAATGCGACTGCGCCAATGAAAGAATCACCGGAAGTGTCAAGTTTAAGCCCAACTTTCGTAGGGGTTCTTCTAGTAGATTTTTCCTTTGAGTTTTGAATTTTCGGCATGACAAAAAGAAGTGCTCCAAAGATTCCCTCTCATTACAATAAAGGCACAAAGGCGACTGTGCCAGACCCGACCTGTGAAGGTAAAATTTCAATGAGGGGACTCGACAACGCAGCCTGGTAATCACTATTTCTTCCTTTCTTGATGAATGTTGCCCGTACAGACACTTCTAAATATTTCTTTTTCCTTTCGTAATCTACAACTGGAATTCCTTGCTACAGTCTTTCTTTTTTCTTCCTTTAAATGAGTCCTGAGAAATTATTCCATAGTACAGGGGGTCTCATTTCATCTCGTTTGTTTATTTTCATAGCGTATCTGGTTTATCTAGCATAGTGTATCTGGTTTATCAGCAATGCGCAAGTAGAATAAAATAAATTACACGCATGCCGTAGTGGGACACGCCGAATGAATTATGACTCCACGCGGTTCTTGTACGATGCAGCTGAATGTAAGTATACGAATGTTCTTTGCAACAATGACCTCGTTCATTAATTCTGACCATGGTTGTTCACCGCGTTTATTTAGTTTGTGCATTAAATATGGCGTGTGCATCTGATTCACCTCTGCGAGGCTGCCTAGTGTATGAGGTGGCCAGGTTCCCCTCAACCTGCTCACTGCAGCTCTTTGTTTTGTTTGTTTGCCTGGTCATCCTCGCAACCTTGTTGTCAATAAGGTCAATTCAATTTCACCCCCATCGTATTCACGGTCACCGCGGCCGGGAGTCGAACCCGCAAGATTAGCATCGTCACAACTAGCCGCTGCTTCGGAGGTCACGTGACGTTTGAGACAAAGAAAGCTATTTGCTAAGTATCATGAACCACGACTAAAATCACACAAAAAAAATTTTCAGCATCAAATAAATGAGTCCTTCAACAGGGGCCCGAAATCGAGGTTGTTGGCACTGATTGGTAGCATAACACAATAAGATAAAATACGTTTTTTCTTTTTTTTCTTTTTGTACCTTTTGGTGTTTCGAATTTCGTTGCGCCGTTCTACGTCAAGGAAGCACGAGTAAGACACATACGAGCACTGCGCGTGCGGTGACATCACGGGGCTTATGTCAACAACGAGGTTGAGTTGCTAGTCCTCCTTTGGTTGATCGTCCGCACTCCTGCCGGTCTCATAGTTGACACCCATTGTGGCTCACGCAAAGACAGCTCCGGCCTTGTAGGAAACGCCGGTTTCAGATTCACCTCTAGCCGTTGCCGCGAAAGCATACCGTGTAACACAATGCGCACCCAGCTCGCTGCTTCTGCGACCCGCGGTGTTCTTGAAAAGCGACCGCTCTTTCACGGCCCGCGCGGGTTCATCGGCTTCCGACGAGCAACGCACGTCTCCCACACACACCGACCTCATGACCATCACAATGCCGCCCGTGCAGTTCGAAGAAGGCGAAAAGACCCACCGGGCGCGCGAGCACGCTTGCTTTCTTTCGCTCGAAAGCAAGCAGGAACGGTCTCAACTCGCGCTCGTGAAAGCGACGCAGATGGTGCAGCGGCGTGGGGTGCTGCCAACAGGAACAATGGCGCTGTCGCGAGAACAAGGTTTCCAGCTCCAGTATCTTCTCAGGAAATTTGTGCAAAACCAACTCCTGCTTCTTTTTTAAGTCTTTCTTTGTACTCTTCTACCTTTGGGTTCGTTTCTCTGGCCATTACAGAGCTTCGGCTTTTGACTTTAATGGAATGTGGGATAAATCGTGTTTTCCAGCCTGGGACAGGCGCCTACACGCTGCATTTTACGGCTCACAAACCGAGCAGTCAAGGTCGCCCCGTTCGGGATTAGAAGGGGAAAGCTTACCAGGAAAAGCGTCTAGCGAGAGAGTATGGTCGTTTACCTGGGGGGAACGCCATTGATAGTTTCCGCAGGACAGAGAAGCTGTGTCGGCTGCTCACTTGGCAAGTTGCATGTGGGCACTTTCTACAGCTCCTCTTGGGCAGTTGCATTTGTTGAGTGTGAACCATCAAATAAAAAATTTCCAATTGAAAAAAAAAAAAAAAAAAAAAAAAAAAACGCTAGACGCTTTTCCTGGTAAGCTTTCCCCTTCTAATCCCGAACGGGGCGACCTTGACTGCTCGGTTTGTGAGCCGTAAAATGCAGCGTGTAGGCGCCTGTCCCAGGCTGGAAAACACGATTTATCCCACATTCCATTAAAGTCAAAAGCCGAAGCTCTGTAATGGCCAGAGAAACGAACCCAAAGGTAGAAGAGTACAAAGAAAGACTTAAAAAAGAAGCAGGAGTTGGTTTTGCACAAATTTCCTGAGAAGATACTGGAGCTGGAAACCTTGTTCTCGCGACAGCGCGATGCCACCCAACAAGGCAGTGCCCTCCCATTACATTTTACGCAGAAGTCGTGTACTTTTGCCCGAAGAACAGCGTACAGTCGGTAGTCATGCGAGCCCATGTCATTCGATTTTGAAATTTTTATAAGGTCCGCAACACGCATTCAGTGTTCAGGGGACACCGCGACCTTATGGCGTGGCGACCAAGTGAGACAAGGTGTAATAATAATAATAATAATAATAATAATAATAATAATAATAATAATAATAATAATAATAATAATAAAGATATGTATCTTGAGTTTCTGCGCCTAACCCTGAGTATAAATTATTACGCTATTTGGCTTTTTTTTTTACTTCTCAAAACTATTCCGCCAGCGCCATTTACAGATGGCAATCGCGAAAACAAATTCTCTTTCCCTGACCTGCATCATACCTATTCGTAGGGCTGCGTTTCACTGCTGTTTTCATTTTAGCCTACTATGACAGAACATTTATCCGGTTACGTATACCCGCTTAAGATTCATTCTGACTCAACTGTTCCTGAACATAGGTGCTTGGAAAAAAATCATCCCGTTTTGTGTCGGGTACGTCATTTTACAAACGCTGGTTGCGCCACAATGTGACGTTGAACGTGGGTGCGAGACACTGCCGAAAAAAAAAAAAAAGAAGATTAAGGCTACCTAAAAGTAGCACGCACAGTACTTCCACTTGGCATGCGATTATCGTGTCCCCCTTTTCTTTCTTTTCCTCGCTTCCGGTTTCTGTTCCTTATGGCGAGTTTCCCACGTAACATCTCTGCGGGGAGTACACCAAGAGTAAACGCAAGAAAGAAGTACTAATAAGCCAGAGCACGCGTTGGTCGTCCGATGGGCCCGACGGCGCCGTTTGGCGGTTACACAGACACGAAGTCACGGAAAAGACATCTCCGCATGTCCCCACCATCCTCGACACGACGGGACACGGCACGCTGTTGCGTAACAGCAATGCCACACATATACGAGGGGCGGGCCGGTAACAACCCTCGCGCGCAGAATCCGCGTCGGCTCGCCGTCTTAATACAGCACGATTCCCAATTTCGGCAACGAGCGTCGCTAAGCCGGACTGCGCGCTATTTCCGGGATTCAGGTGCTGTGTTTAGCGCTTTGCGGAAGTTGACACGCAGCACCGTTTCCCCGTCAGAACTAGGCTGCCCCCGTTGTCACCACCGTCTTACACACACGCACTATAGTCCTTGGGCTCAACTCCCTAATCTACTTCAGCGGGGTACACGTACACCAATTGAGCGTGCAACGTTTGGCCCGAGGACGCAATAAGGTCGAAAGCTCACGTTGTTAGGCTACACGCGTTTCTAAATGTGGCAGCCAGCACAGTGACGTAAATCTAGCAAAATCACAATTATGAAAGACGATGGTTTTTCTTGGGGACCTTCGACGGAAAAATTTTTGTCTGTCTGTACATTTGTCTGTTTGTCCGCTCTAACCATACCTCAAACGGCACCAAACTGCCAACCCCATTCGCCGCGCCCACCAATATTGCTCAAGGTTTAGCATTCATAGTTGTGCGATTGTCAATTAAAAATCAATTATTGCGCATATCTGAGGCGCCACAACAACGCTTCTATGTTTTCTGTCTGCATTTACACTAGAAGAGGCACACACAAGTAACTCGAAGGATTGTAGCGTTTAATCGCGCTGCGCTGACAGTGCAACGCGATGCACAAAAAAGTGTTTCCAATGCTTTGCTTCGACGTCACGGTGGTGGCACCTGCCCGACGCTTTGCGTTCTACACCTTATCACCTCCGAGGCTGGCGCGCATCTTTCTCCGCGGGCTGCACGACTTCGTTTTCGAAGATAACTGCCAGATGGCACTAGTGTCTAAGGCACCTAGATGCGCTCGTTCGCCTCCGCCACACGCTCGAAGCACTCTAACGCCGCGCCTGCAGAATAGCATTCACCGATTTTCTTGAGCAGAACATCAAAAAAAAAAAAAAAACGTTTTGTTCACTCTCTCCAGACGCAAGACTATCGTCTTTCGACGACATTTACAGTGGAACATGTAGATTCGGCGCAATTTCTTTATGGCAACCATTTTGGTGTTGCAAACACGGTTGTTATCTTTCACCAGATAAAAATTAAAATAATGCTTTGAAACAAACTTGAAACAAAAAATTTGGGGACCCTTGCGCTTCGCCTTTAAGAGTTGAACGCGATAGCGAAATTCGGCCGCGCGATAGCGAACTTCAACCGCTATGCATACTTATTTGTATGTTTTGTTACATACAAACGCACGCATACATAGATGGTACCAGCGCGCGCTATTATCGCCGAATGGGCTCGTTTTCGTCGTGACACCTGTCGAACAAAATGCGTTAAAGGGGCCCTGCAACACTTTTTCAAGTAACTATGGAATGAATTTACTAAAAAAGCTTATTGGCTCACGAATTCAACGCCGCAAATATTTTTTTAGGAATCCGTCCAGTGCGAGTGGAGTTACAAAGGTTTGTCGCATGCTGCAATTGCATTATCTCTTCTCTCGTCCCAACGAAAGCGCTGGAAGCTAAGCTGGGAGGGGTGGCAGGGCAAAGAAACTACCACGCCTCGTGACCTTCAGCACTTTTAGGCACTGCACCGCACTCCCGTCCGGGCTGCAGAAATTAGATGCCTCTCCTAACCACTATCACCACCACCACTTCTTTTTTCTTCGAATGCGCGGCGGCTTTTTCAGGGTGATCTCGCGCGCACGCGTGCACAAGTGGCAGTCTCCCGCGGCTATCTCGGTACCTCGATTTTTCCGTCACAGACGCACAGATGATTTTTCGCTCACAACCAACGGGGCCGACGCTTGCGGCGGGTTTTCTGCGACACGAGCTCTTTAACGCTATCGCGTTAAATTAATGAGCATAGGCCTCGGTGCCTTACCCCGGAGCATAATTTAACAGCAGTGAAAGTGCACGTCGATAGGGTCATTTTCCAAGTGCACTTCGGAAGGCTTTAGAATATTTCTGATTATTTTGTCGTTTGGGTTGAAGTAATGCATAAGAGTATTATGAATTTCTTGTTAAAAAGCATAAAGGTAGTGTTTAATTAACTTATGATCCATTCGCCTTTTCACGAAAGTGTTTATGCCGGGGTCCATCTCCACCACGGATCTACTGACCTACTTCCATCACGGAAGTGACGTTGAAAAATATCTACGAATAGATTGCAAGGATATCTCCCCGATGAAAACCCTGATGGGATGCGAAACAGCAGCGGTGCGCATGGCGTTGACTCGGTTGAAACGGGCGTTGACGCGGGTGCTCGAAGAGCGGTTTGAAGCGAAACTCGGTTCACTCGAGTAAACATTGCCGAAAAAGTGTTTCCACTCGACGTGCGGTCGAGCGTTGCGAACGGAGGGGCCGGCAGCTGCGGGTGAGAAAGAAAGTGACGTCAGCGCGATCCTGCAAGGGAAGTGTGCAACGGACGCGTGACGTCAACGCGCAGCTGCCGCGTGACCCATTTGGCGCCGCCTTAAACCTGCAAAGCGGGGAACGCATTGCGGCGCGTTCGTACGGACGCACGGCATTACACACGTGAGTCAAAGCTATGATTCGCATTTTAAAAAGCTTGAAGGCAACCATCTGTTGCGCGGAATGGAACCAGCAACCTCTAGATTCCCAGCGTGCGACGCTAACCCCTACGCCACAGAGCATACGTTGTGTGGTGTGGTAACGACAAGCCATTTATATACACGATAAACCATATAAGTATTATAAGTATTACATGGTATGAAACTATATATGCCATAAAACGTTTGGCATTCCTCAGAGCACCAAAACTTTATCGCGTTTTTGTTATCAGTGGCGAGATGGCGCGACAGACTCGCGTTGGGTAAAGTCACTTTAGCGTTAGGCCCGCTCTAAGTTGGGAGTTTAAGGATAGCGCACCGCCAGCCCTTGCGGTGTGTTAGCTGCCACTGTGCACGCGTCGTAACGCGAGTCGCCGTCCGTGTTCGCGGGCAGCACGCAGAAAATCCGAAATAGCGTGCGGCGATCGCTGCCCGCAAAGTGCTGTGATTTGTTTCCGTGCATTTGGGTTTGCCGTCGGTAGAGCGTACTAGAAGTGTTCTATCGGGGCGAAAGTCCCTAAAATTTCCCCTAGGGGGAGCAAGCGCTATTCTAAAACTCATATGGCTACGCCCGCAGCCCCTTCAAACGTTATTATAAAGCTCTCTAATGCCGTCTCCACGAAACGTGGGCTCTCCTGCGCACGCGCTTATCAGACTCGCAATTCGGTATTCGCACCGCGCACGCTGCTACTACTGCCGCGTTTACGAAAGGAGAGCGCTGCTGACGCACGACGCAGGAAGAATTGTGAAAGTTGTTCCCGTCGTCCTGTGTATCTTGTGTGCTCGTTCCGTGCGTCTTTCTTTCTGTTTGAACAGCGCGTTTTAGGTGTCGAGCTGTAACAGTCGTCAGTTCACGCTCGTCCTGTGTATAGTAGTTTCGTGCGTGCTTTATACTTGAGGAGTGCGCTGCAAGTTTCGAGCTATATGTATATTGCCGTTCTTAACATGATTTTGCAATTTGTTGCTGTTGTTGAAACACAATAGACACTCAACTATCTCTGTAAAGAAACGCTTGACATTCGCGTTATACCGATTCCTATATACGGGGATCAGCTATGTCTTCTTGTACAGCTGTTTAAAACAGCCTCGCACAATTTACAGCTGGAAACTTTCTTGCCGAGCATGTTTGTGTCTACCAGTGCTCTATTTTTTTTAAATAACATAATTTTAATCCACAAATAGGATTCATACTTTATCGTCAGTGGCTTCCACCAAACTATTGAAACTATTAAGGCTAGAGATCGCCATTAACTCAGCATTTTAAAACCAAGGATAATGAACTTTTGCGGCACGACTCAGAAGTAACCTACAACATTTCAGACAGCTCGTACTCTACAGTGCCTTATGAAACGGAAAGTAGCTGCTTTCACTGTTGTACATTTCTGCTCCATGGTGGTGCTCTTCGATGAGGGGGACACTTGAAGGGGACACGATGAGGGGGACACTTGAGGGCGTCTCCTCAAAACTGCACACGTGTAGAGAAAAGTCATCCCCACCTCCCCTGATTTAAGTCACTGGGTCTGCGCCTGCAGCGCTGTTGGGCCTGTCGTGATGTATGACTAATGGTGGTGCTAATAGCTCGCACAGTGAGCAACGTACTTCAGTTGGTTCTGTGCTTTACATGCATTTCACATTGATCGCTCACTGTTGCATTTCATTTCACTGCCTTACATTACTACAGTTTTCTTGGTCTCGTGGGATCTTTTTCGTGCGCTAGTGAATGCGCACCAATCAATCCTGCAATGTGCACCAACTACCCGAACTTCCCTCTCCACTGGCACTTCACCACACCCACCTGGACCAATAACATGCTAGGCGTGCCATTATGCCAATCTCCCTTTGCTAGCAGGTCTCTCAAAAATAATGAATAGAGTGTACTCCTGTGGTAGCGTCCAGCAGCGGAGATATTCGTGGTGGCCACATTCCCCCGTCTACCACCTTCCGATGCGAGGTGCCTCTGTCAGGAGGATGGCGATAAATTAAGGAAACCTTTTTGATATTAACTAAAGTAGCATTTCCATTTGACCACAGTGAAGCATGTGGAAAGTACCCAGCACTTGGCGGTAAACTAAGCTGTAATGTGAAGACATACACGGGAATATAGTAGCATATATATACTTTTATAGGAGTCTACAATGCCTTCGTCGTTTCCCTCAACGCTGTCGAGTCCAAGTATGGCGGGAAATCGGCGTAAGTTCTTCATTGTGCCACCCGGGGAACATGCGCTCCGAACGCAGCGACATCGAACGGAAATCAGTCGGAATTTTTCGGAAAGTGTTGCACGTGCCCTTGCCAGTTGGGTCACAGATTCATGATTTTCATCGTGCACCAACTCGCTCAATCTAAAGTACTCGTCATTTTAGTCAGCGCAGCTTGCGTAGCAAAAGGGGTGTTCAACTGCCCCACCCCTCGAAAAATATTTCTGGCTGCACCCCTGGCGCAGTGCAAGTATTACATTGCATAGGCGCGGTAGCAGGTTTATTTGCAGCGGTTTTTGTATGTACGGTTACAACGAATATCGCATGCAACAAACAGCCACGGACAAAACAGTACAAAAGCTGTCCTTCCTCGTCTCTTTTGGCTAAAACGCGCATTCGCTGCGAATAAAGAATTGCGTGGCTGCTCGTGCAGTAGCAACAGGCTTGTCTGCGGCATAAATGTTCCCTGAAGCTATCGTGCAACCCCTTTTGCCCCGCGATCACCTGCTACCTTTTCACGATTTCCGTTTAGTGACAAAACGCTCATGTCATTTGAAGTTTTGAATTCCCGCCCACATGGACGAATACGTGGAACACGATTGTCTATGGGTAATGTCAATTAGTGCTACTGCGCTTCACACATCGAGTTTCGTCCGTCACACACCCGTTTGATTTTACTTGCTTATTCTGACAATAAATATATATAAAACATGTGAAATCAACTGAATTCGATATTGTAAGTTGAACGAGGTCACATTACTCACGTTGCAGCTGAACAATTGTGGCACCGAGTTCTAACGGGATTCTTTAGCGCAGTGTGCACGCGAAGCCCGTCAAACATGCGGGCGGTCTTCCCTCTCGTATCGCACGTGTTGCAGTAGTCTGTTTATAATCGATATAATTGTGCACCAGGCCACTGTGTGTTTATTCCTTCGTTTACGGAACTGCCGAGTCAATATGTCCTAGGAGGCTTGTGAGAGACGTCACTTAAACCCGATGCACATCTCCACTTGGAATACAGCGTGCCCTGTTTGAGAAAGTAAACGTCAATAACCGTGTAAGCTGCCGTACATGTTATAAACGTGCGCCCTCTCACGAGAGAACATCTTGCTTACATCGGACGTATGACGCACAGATCAGAATCGGAAAACATGCAGCGTGTCTTCGCGAATGCAGTCGCATCACAGGCTGCAAAAGGCGCGTACGCGAGCCGCCCGAACGGGAGCACGCACAACACAGCGAGGAGCTCACCTGTTCGCGCGCCAGGACGAACCACGTCTTGAGTATGACATCGAGCCTAGTCCTGTGAAACGTCCGCGTCGTCTTAACACTGAAAAACACGTCCTCCAGTCGCGTCGTGGGCGACCGCTGCGGTTCCTCGGGCGCCGCTCCACCGCTGACAGCAGCACCCTGGTCCGCCGACCTGTTGCTATCGCGCACGTCGACACTGTCGGCATCAAAGTCTTCGCCCGACGGCTGGTCGGCGTAATCCTCCACTTCGTTGTCGACGTCGTTGCCCCCCTTCAATACCCTGCGACTAGCACTCTGGTGAAAACCGGGCGGTGCCCTGAGGTACACAAGCTTGTTGACTCCTGCGTCCGCTTTCTTGTGCGCGCCGCCATCTTGAGCGGCGTCGTCTGCAACGAGCGCCGTCGTCTGCTGCTGCCAGTCGATGCCGAGCGGCGGCCAGCCGAGCAGCAGTAGGGCCCCGTAGAAGGCGACCAGGGACACGGCCAGAGCCGTGCCCTGGGTCACCTTGCGCACGCTGAGGAACTTCATGGCGACGTCGCCGGCCTTACGCTGCCGTCCATCGCTGTCGTCCACGTACGGCGCCGCACGGACACACACAGCACCACAACAACCGCAGCACGCCGCCGCGTTTCACCACCAGCACGCACGCACCACTCCCGACGGGGCGGTCGGCTTTCTTCGGAGCGAGTGCTCGGCCTCCACGAGTTTTGCAGGAGCTTCTCTCGTGTTTACTGCTTTATTCTATACTCTTTTTGTCGTTCCCGCGAGAACGGGGAGGAGTTGTCCTCTCTCATCAGCAAGAAGGAGGAGCGCGTGGGGGAGAGTTGAAAGAGAGCGAGAGAGTGGCAACTCGCACTGCCGGGTTTGCGTGCGCACGTGCAGCACGCAACAGGTTGAAGGCTTGCTTGAGGTCAAGCGAGGGGAGCGCACTCATAAAACGTACGCAAAAAAGAGCGCAAGAATTTGTTCCCCTCTCCGCACCGTTCGCGTTTTAGTAGCTTGCGCCATCTTTTAGAACTGTAAAGAACGAAACAGTGAAGTAAAACATTTTTTTTTTAACTTTTAGACCATTTCTTGCGAAATACACTTGCCATGAGCAGCCCGTGTCTAATGCTTTAAAATTTAGGTCTACAGAGATCTATTGGTTTAGAACATAAGTAACTTGCTGTTACAAAAAAAAAAACGCCTTTACAAAATGTGTTCAAAATAAAACTTTGAAATTTCCTCTTCAAGAACAAGCCACGAGTATATTCTAATGCACAGTTTTATAAATTTTTTGTAACGCTAGACTGAACTGTGTTTACAAAACTGAAATAAAATCAACTTTCTAACATCTTGACAGAGCCCTCTAGAACATAGTGCCTAATATGAGAAACTGGGGTGCGCCGTCCTAAGTCGCGCAGTGGGATCCAGGAAAAGCAAGCAAAATGAAAGGAGCGCTCAAAGAGGACCTGAGTTTTCTCAAAAAGGTACACATTTCCTGACGAAGCCTTCCGCCTTAGCAGAACAAACACACCCCAAATATTTTGCCTTGGCGTCAAACGCCAGGCGCTGTTTTCCCGCCTTCTGCGCGCGCGCGCTGTAAAGAAAAGCGTTCGCGAGTTGTCTGCGTGTGTGGACGAGCAAAGTGCCAAACAAAGAACGAGTTATACAGCGGGGATCACAAACAAGCGTCGTTGGTTCGCTGGCGGCGCCCGTCCTCCTACGCCCCATGACAGCGCTAGGCCTATCGTCGCTGTTGCGTCGCTGCTCGGCATTCCCGAGCGCTTCGGTAATCAGAGGCGAGGCGTTGCCGCCACCGCAGCAGTGAGTGTGTGCGTGTGACTCGTCATCGGCGCGGTGCTGCGCCGCGGCATGCCGTGAGAGGGAGGCGAGAGAAAAAAAATGCGCGTCGCGACGGCCTCCTCGACAACGCGAGCGACGACAATACCCGCCGAGGCAGCGAGATGCCGTTCCGACTCAAGCTCAAGAAGAGCAAGCACTACAGCGTCGTTTCGAAAAGTCTGTGCGTCATCGCTGTCAAACTACTCGAGAACGCGACGGTCGAGTGCATCGTCTCTTCTCGGACGGCGGGACGCGAGTGCCTGCAGAATGTGTGCCAGCGACTTCAGATCACGCAGCCCGAGTATTTCGGCCTGCGGTACCAGACTCGTGACGGCCAGCTACGATGGGTGGACTTGGAGCGACCGCTCAAGAAGCAGCTCGACAAGCACGGCGCCGCGCCGTCTTCGCGCGAAGGCGGCGGTGGTGGCGGCGGCTGCTGCAGCCTCCAACTGGGCGTCATGTTCTACGTTCCGGACGCCGCGCAGGCGCGCCGTCTCCTCCAGAGTGACGTGACGCGCTACTACTACTTCTCGCAGCTCAAGAGCGACGTGATCGAGGGCAAGCTGCCGTGCGACCGCCGCGAGGCGATACGGCTGGCCAGCTACAGCTTGCAGGCTGAGTTTGGAGACCACCGGCCCGAACACCACACGGCCGAGTACCTACGAAACTTCGTCCTCTTTCCCAAGTCGGTGCTACTCGCTTGCGCCAACGAAGAAGAGGAGGCAGCGCTCCTCGATGAAATCGTGAATGCCCACCGGAGTCTTCAAGGCTTGGACCATGCGACCGCAGAAATGCACTACATACAGACCGTGCAGAGGCTTGAAGGCTACGGCGAAGAACGCTTCGAAGTGCGCAACCCCTCCTCGGGGGTCGACATGGTCCTTGGTGTGTCTGTTCAGGGAGTGACGGCGCGACGGGTGCGCCGTAGCGGTGACCAGGACAACTCGCTGGGCACAGTGCACCTGTCTCCAGGCGAAGAGCAACAGCCACAGCTGGCGGTGTACCAGTGGAGCGAAATCGTGGATCTCATCCACCACAAACGAAACTTCAAGATCGTCGGCCGCGACGCGGCACACTCCTCGCAGTTCCAGCTCGAAGACGTGAGCACGGCGAAGTACATCTGGAAGATGTGCGTGCAGCAACACGGGTTCTTCATGAGCATGCAGGAGTCCGCAGCAGCGGCACCTGGAGGCATGATGGGAGAGACCTACACGCGAGCGCCCAGTATCAACATTGGCGGGGGCGAGAGCTTCCGCTGGACGTCCTTGCCGGACACGGAGAATACTGGTGAGGAACGTGGGACAGATGTTGGAGAAAGCCGGGAATCGCTTGACGAGTTGGCCGTTTACCACACTGAGACACGGAACAGTGAAAACTACGCATTTGCAGGAAGCACCAGCGAACTGGTTGACCCAAACCACAATGGCTACGACCACCATCCGACCAACCCTGTTCCCGTCTGTGAGAATGTCGCTGCTTCGACGGAGCACATTTCGATGCGCAATGAAACTGGTCAGCAGGCAAACAGTGTGCACCACTCCTACGTGAGCCTTCCCCGCAGCTCCGAAAGTGCCACTGATCTGCGGCGAGCGCTTTTGCCATCGTACCGACAGGCCCCTGACTATGAGACCGCCGTTCTCAACAAGTACGGAGTCACGAGCTGCAGCCTCAACGACCTTCCTCTTGAAACTCAACAGAACAGCCAGGTGTATCACCAGCAGCATCCTGCGACAGCTTCAGCAGTGTCGAATGAACTCGACATTAGCTTGTCTCGCTCCTGCAACCCTCTACTTCCGCCGCTGTCTTACACACATTATGGCAACTTCGCCGATTTGACCGAACTCGGTGACTCTATGTCTTTCGGTGACCTGGCAAACAACAACAACAATCGCATTGATGGCATTGCACATGGCAGGGCACCGCCGCTACTCGCTCCACCATTGCACACATACAGCACTCCGGAGTTGACATCTCAGGGATTGTCGTACGAAGTCAACCCAGCGCAGTTGTTTGCCAACATGCACCTGAACTACCAGTACAAGCCACCACCACCATATCCATATGGCCAACGACCCAGCGCAAGCACACCGGATCTGACGCGTAACCATCACCAGCTTCGGGCAAGTGCGAGCCCAGACCTGGTATCCCGTCGTCACCTTAGCCAGAGCACTATCCAAGGGTCAGAGCCAAGTTTACCACATTACCAGGCAGCTGTCAATGGAAACGTGACGTCGGAGACTCTGAGGTCGATTGTGGAGCCTCCGAGACCGGTGCTTCCTACCTACGTGCCGGTCGGAGAGTCGTGGAATGCACAGGTGTCTGGAGTTGCCCAGCCCCAACGGATTCAGGTGTGTGTCAGCACCCCAACGACACGAGAACAAGTGGTGGCAGCGATGGCCAAGCCAATAGATTCCACTCCAGTGCCACCTCCCCGAAAGCAGGTTACAGAGGAAAAACGGGCGCCGCTGAGCCAAGAAGCATCACCAGCACATCCACTAGGTCCCATGATGGTGGCAGCCATGAACGGTCTAACTCTGACAGTAGCCCAGCCAGACCAGCTGCTTACAGGTGACCAGGACAATGTAGACCAGGAGTCGCCCAGCACGTCCAAAGAATTACGGCCCGAACAAATTCTCGAAAGCCGATTGGAGGATGGTCAAGTGTTCCTCGAGTTCGAGCGCATTGCCAAGCGCAAGCCCAATGCCGACTTCACGACGGCACTGCTTTCAGAAAACACCACTCGCAATCGTTTTAGTGATGTCCTTCCGTACGAAGAGAACCGCGTACGACTGACTCCGACACCTGACAATCGAAGTGGCTACATCAATGCCTCGCACGTTTCAGCAAGTGTGGGCGACAGCCAGCGTTTTTACATAGCAGCGCAGGGACCCACGCGGGAAACTGCCAAAAGCTTTTGGCAAATGGTCTGGGAAAACCATGTGGGTGTGGTTGTGATGCTGACAGAAACTGAGGATGAACACGGCCGTGAGAAGTGCTTTCAGTACTGGCCTACGGCTGACGGCGATGATGCGGCCCTTTCGTTTGGTGAATACCGAGTAGCTAGGAAGGGTGTCGTGTCTTCCGCTGTGGCTGTGACGACCTCGCTGACCCTGAGCAAATCCCAAGGTGTTGCCTGCAGCCACCGAAATGTCTGGCACCTCCGCTACACGGACTGGCCCGACCATGGCACTCCTGGCGACATTCAGGGATTTCTCGGTTTTATGGAGGAAGTGGACTCTGTGCGCCGACTGGCCTCGGGTGACCAGCGTCTTCTGCGGACGCGCAACACCCCAATGGTGGTGCACTGCACCGCGGGCGTGGGCAGGTCGGGTGTGGTGATTCTGTGTGACATCTTGCTCTTCTGTCTGGATCACAACGTTCCGGTGGACGTACCGAGGGCGCTGAGCTCTGTTCGAATGCAGCGTATGCTCAGCGTGCAGACTCTGGCGCAGTACAAGTTCGTTTACCACGTGTTGATACGGTACCTACGGAACTCGCGCCTTATATGAGCTTTAGTGCAGTAGTTATGTTGTTTCTTTGCCGGAGCAGAAGGCACTGACGGTATGGCATTGCCAGCAACACAACCAGCTAGTTTGGTCAGTAGCAGTTTTTATTCATAGAAAGCATGACGATGACGGCAACTGGTTGCGCAAATGCAATACCCCTCTAGTACCTCTTTTTGAAATTGCCCCCCATGAGGTGTTCATCAATTATGTAGCTTTTAAACAGTGATGTGCTTCCTACGTAATGCCACATTACAAAAATGGAGTACTGATCATCCATGCTGCAAAGAAATCAAAAGCTGTTGCTATATCACCTTTATTTATCTTTGGTTATGCTGGTGAACAAAAAGCATACACCTCGCCTTGAACGCCACTGGCATCTGCTTGAAGTAATGAAGTGCTGTCAAGTCTTTCAAGTGCACTTTCCGAGAAAATCTAAGGTTGTCGGCTGTATGCCGAAACGTGTCACTGCAGTCAAGTTTTGGTGTTGTTTCTACTTAGATTCTGCAAGACGCGATTCCCTCTGCTTGTGGCAGTGAACTGTGCCATTGTTATACGAATGGAAGGAAAGGTCTTCACTGTTTATCCTTGTATGTATAGCAGTGTGGTTGTGAAGTGCCCGACCTGCTTGTGCTGACTTGGAGCTGAACGACACGTAAATCTCAAATTCCTCCGATCAACGTTTGAAAACACCACTGGCATCGCAAAATCGTTAGCAGGCTTTTGAGGCCTTGCAACAGAGACGTTATACCTGCGTAGTTACTGCACACCACCTGGGAACTTTGTGAACTTTCTCGTTATGTTGGTCAGCATTCATGTTACTTGGAATGTCCTTGCCTACAGTTCAGCACACAGTGGCACCCGAGTTATTGGTGTCTTTAGTACATTGACAAAGTTTTGGCAGCAAACAGCTTTTTGCGGCCGAGCGATTCACATGGGTCACATCTTTTCGCTACAGCCATTGAAGAAACGTCCTCGGGGACAGTCGGTGTTTGGTTGCCTTGGAATCATTATTATTGTTAGCTGTCAAGCAAAGTCAAGTAGTTGAAATTACACTCGTGCCTTCCCAGATTTTTCAGTTGAGGCAAATTATTCAATACCTCGTATGTCCAGTAACCTTGGCACTGGCTGCCTTTAACATAATAACTCGTTTTTGAATCCAGTGCCTGGAATGCTGCACGAATAAGGGAAGTGTAAACATTCGTTCACGACATGATCAGGCATGCCTTTTTGTGCAGGAGTAGCCTTAGCCTGAAACACATGTTCTATACCGTGGCTGAAAGTGCAAGATGAAAAAGTTGGCAAATCGAAAAGATTTATGTTGTACAGGATTAGCACAGGACAAAAATGCTAAGCCAATCAATCAGTGGCTGTGGAGGTAATACTTGCAGGTGAGATCACATGTACATATCGTTCTAACACTAATAAAGCACGTCTTAGTTCATGGCACACGATAAGCGATGTACAATATGGGTGAATTTTGAAATGACAAGGTATTGCTCTACTGAGAAGTGTTGCAACTGAAAATACACTTGAGAATGCTGCATGAAATTGAAGCTGAGAGGTGCCATCATAGTATCAAGAAGCTGTTAATAACAGTTTCTCATATTTACACTTGGTACATCGTCCGAGCATTAATTGCATATTGTGCAGCCTCATACAGTCTTTCAAATTGAGTGTGGTAGCCTCTATACTTTGTGCCGGTGGTTGCTTCTAGGTAGGACTATGTGGACAGAGAGAGAAATAAGTGATTGCAATATATACAGCTGTGCCTAATACACATTGCGATTGTTTGGTGTGTATGACGTAAATGTGTAAATCTGCACGGGTTTGCCATTCGTCGTTGGCAATGTTCGAAAGCATTCGCCTGCTCTCTTGCACTCTTTTACATTGCTGGTTTCAGGCAAATGTGACTTGTTTTGGTACAAACGCGAACATGGTTGATAGGCCGATAATGCAGTAGTGAAGAAAGGTGAAATTAGGAAAGCCGATCACAGTGTAAGGTACCTACATACTGTTTAGGTGTGATTCACAGCCAGCCCAATAAAGTAGCAATAGCACACCAGTTGGTCCAGTGATGGCAGCGAAAATCCATCGGCAATTTAGGGGTGTGTTTGACAGATTTGCCCTCCCATAGGCATGGCAGCCAGCACTTCGTGGAAAATCCGGAGTGCTTGAGCCACTTTATGCAGACTGGTTAGTGGCAAAAGGGGAGACTGCACTTGCTCTACATGCCTCCACAGCTAGTAAGGTGCTAAACCAAGACTCTCACCTGTATAAAACTGAATTTGGATTTCCCTGAAGACCTGGTTGCAGTGAAAACTCGAGGTCCAATCTTTTCTTCCTGAAGTTGTGTCACAGATCTAATGAACGGGCACGGCGTGTGTAAACTCGGTTCGTCATACTGTCGCTTAATTATCTGGATAAATGCACCTAACCGGTGTCCTCACTTAATGGCTATATATACTTGGCACCATGCCATGTACTATTTGATCTGCTTGTCGACTTGGTATGAGTATGATAGTTTTTTGAAGTGCCATGGTGCTGTAAATTGGAGCCTGACGTGGTTGAACTCCTTATGCCACAGGAGCAATGCAGTTCGAAAGGCAGGGAAATAGAGTAGAGCCCCTCCAATTCGTGGTTCACACAACCGCAGCAAAAAAAAAGCAGTAAATGGGAAATGTGCAACACGAATATGCGGTTGGAAGTAGAAAAAAATGTACTGCTTAACTTAAAGCAAATGTATTTCACTCAACTATACCTTCGAAAAATTCATTCCTCAGTTTGTGGCTTAACGCCCCGCCGCGGTGGTCTAGTGGTTAAGGTACTCGGCTGCTGACCCGCAGGTCGCGGGTTCGAATCCCGGCTGTGGCGGCTGCATTTCCGATGGAGGCGGAAATGTTGTAGGCCCGTGTGCTCAGATTTGGGTGCACGTTAAAGAACCCCAGGTGGTCGAAATTTCCGGAGCCCTCCACTACGGCGTCTCTCATAATCATATGGTGGTTTTGGGACGTTAAACCCTACCAATCAGTTTGTGGCTTAACAAGTCCTTGATAGATGCCTGGTGATTCTTTCACACCTCTGGCACACTTGGATAGCCCTGTGGCAATCCACATCACCCAACTGACTGACATGTTCTCTCTGCCCATCCACTCCTGTGACAGCTCATAAAGTATCTGGCAGAAACAATCTGTCAAAATTGGATTAGGTTACATCGGTGTCTGTGAACATCATTTTCTGGGCTGAGATGCCAAAAATGTTATGCACAAGTATACATATAAATAAGGAGAGTATAAGCGGGGTTCTGCGGTACATAATCAGATACATAACGTATATGTGTTAAGGCAGCTGATGCACTGTATGCACAAATGTATAAATATGTATGTAATTTTTTTATACGTTTGGCAAGTTTGATGGTTTGTTCTGCTGATTCTAGGCAGATTGTTGTGAACATTTTGAATTCTTTTGGTTGTGAAGAAGCTAAAAGCAACTTAGGGCATAGGCTGAATGGCGGATTTATTGTTGAGGCAGCTGGTTCTCATGTATGCCTATACATATCTTTTTGTTGGTTTTTAACTGCCTTGTTGAAATGTGTGTTTTGGAGGTGTTAAAAGTGGGTGGTGCATTGATGCAGGCCTGTTAGGACGTTTTTTTGTTTCCTATACTTCCGGTACCACTGTTTACACCCTGTCCACTGTCTGCACGGGCTGTTTTACACCCCGTGCAGTCTGCATATTCGCACGATCACCAGGCAGATAACCATTGCTAGTGCCCTTTATTTTGTCATCAAGAGAGCTCGCACATCGCATGCCCCACCATTGTGTGAATCACGACTTTTAGTAACATTGAGCAACCCTGTGCTGCACCTAACTTATTGTTAACATAACAACAAAACGCCGACAATGATATTGACTGATGGATAGTTGTCTCGTGCTTGCGGTTCTTTACTTTCACGTTTTGTAGCATCCGTCCACGATTGAAACTAGTTTGTTGACAACTGTTTACAACTGCCGGAGATAAGATGTAGACGGAAGAATGTAGAACTATTTTTGGAGCCCTTCTTATTTTTTTTGTGTCGTCTTCCTTAGGGAAAATGCCTTACTGTTGCCACCGATAATAAAAGACAAGCCGGTCACTATTCAAGGAACGTTGTTTGTTTTGTTTTCTCACTGACATTTTGACTTTTTCAAAGGCTTTGAGTCAATATTCATAAGAAATGAGGTGAAGTTTCAACAGCCCTTAGACAACACACCGTATGAGCGGGAGTAGGGGAATGAAAAAAGGAGGGGATATAGACCTTCATCGGAAAGATTTTTGGAGAACAGAAAACTGTTGCCAGGAAGAAGGCGCATGTTGTCGTCTGCCGTCGAGCAAGCAAGTGGGCTGTGTCAGTGGCGCAGAAAAATGCACGAGGCAGCTTGTGTTGCACATTGTGGAATTGTCCTGCGCACGACAGAAGCAGAATGCACATTTTATGATGGAGTTAATGCACCACGACGAGCCATGGCAACATGCCAGCATTGAACGGCAAGGTGATGCTTTATACAGACTCGGGGGCACACTCAGAGACGACGAACATGTGGTCAAGAATGGCAGTAAGCTTTGCTTGCCTTCAAAGTCATTCTTGATCATTTGTGTTCAGTTCTTGTACATTTAGCTTGCATGGTTGGATTTATACATGACAGTGAATGCTCTAAAGCAGGAAATAGTCATTGCAGCATAAAAATTGTTTGGGGGTAATGAAGGAACATCAGTACTACATTGACAACGGCCTCCACGTATAGTTACATACTTTCTGGGGTGAATCGCACAGTCTGCCACACGGCAGGTTATTGTTGCACTCTGTGGAGTCCTTGATGAAGATTTGGGAAGATAACCAGCATGAAAGAGGTGACAAAAGGCACATGTACAGGAAGACCAGGGCTGACAGCACAGGATTAGTGCTGACCTAAGCGAGCCTTTCGTCTCGCCTTTCACGCTAGTTAAATGCGCAAGTGTACCAACTTCCCTGGGCAAAAGCACTCCTTCGTGAAGAAGCTGTGTGAGTGGTTTGCATAAGTGACCTGTTATTAACCCCGGCACAACTAACCATGGTTTCTCTTATTGTGCTGTGTCCCTGAAAACAGCCACTGTGTTGTTTGAGTATTGACAGCTGATATGGGGGAAGGGCCCTTGGGTTTGAGGTCAGCCGCTACAACAGAGATAGATTGGAACATTTCAGTGCACGGCACCGTTTCTACATGCTGAAAACCATTGTTTTGTTTATTGGTAGAACTGGTCATTTGTTTAGTTTGAAAAATGTCACTGTTATAGATACATATAATTTTGGGGCAGGTATTCAACAGTCTATCAGTGCGTGGCTGAGTTTCCACGTGCTGAAAACCGTTTTGTTTATTGGTGAAACTGGTTATTCAATTTGGTTGCGAGATGTAATTGTTGCTGTTCATAGATAAATATAATTTTCTAGAAGAATTTCAACAAAGTCTCGGCTGTGCCAATTTGAAGTTTGCTCAAAATTATGACCCAGTCGCATCCCCGTTGACGTGGTACCAACGTAAACTGCTTTGACACGCATTGGGAATCAAGCTACATCACTTGTGCCATGCTTGATTTGCTGTATATTGATAATTTGCCCCCTACGAAGAGTTATCAAGTGCATTCACAGAAACTGTTTTATAATGCCTAGTGCTTGATTGGTGATTTTTTAAAATGATGCTTTATAACATGCTGCGTAACAGTGTAAGCTTGCCGACGTTGAAAATACGAGGATTTGATCATGCGATTTTATGCCTGTAAAAAAGAACAGCTATTTCTTATTTTAAAAGTAATAAATATTTCATTGATTCAGTTTGCTGCAGACACTGTATGACTAATATTCAGTTCAGTATCAAATTCTCAATTCGAACAATCCTAAAACTAAAATTTTTTTGCATATTTGATTTGACAAGGCAATGGCTTATATATGCTGTTGTTAGAATGTAGCTGTTAGGCACCAGCTTTTGCATTGAGTGCTGGCGTGCGTCACCATAATGGAGGGAACGACCATAGAACAAGATGAAAAGCTAAAGAGGAATGTATCAAGCATACTTTGACCAATCAGAGCTGTCTTGTCACTGTACAGTTATCGTTTCTCACTGAAACTGCACAGCATCAAAACAGATAAAGAAACATTCGTTGTAGTGTTCAGTAATTTTAAGAGTGCGTTATGTGTCGAAACTTTCACTGTTCATGCTGTGGCATTTATGTTGTCTGGCAACCTGTAAAATGCATACATGTCCTCTCACAAATTTCACTTTAGGGAGTTTCATTGTTGCCGGTAACTTTTTTGTCATATTCGTACTTTCTGGTAATCGCGCTGTGTTGTATGAGACGCGCATTGGATTTCAGTGAAGAATTAGTACAGCTGTGGCAGTAATGGCCTTCGTTTTTGTGCTGCCTACAGTGCAGCCTGTGAGCATGCTGTTGCTCAAATTAACCAGAAAGACCATGCTGAAATGCAGCAGCTGCATTCAAGCGAGCGTGTGGAGCCAGCTGACAGGCACCTATACTTGGCGCTAAGCTCTAGACAGCTGCACAGTTTGGGGCATGTTTTTCTTGCACAACAATCATCATCTATCTTGTGTGCCTTACCTTAACGCTGCATGCTCGCTGCTTTCAAGTTAGTGTGTGTGCAATGAGCATGACATTAAAAGCACAATCTTTCAAGAAGAAAGAAAAAAGGAAAGAGTTCAGCCAAAAGACGTAATAGAATGATGCACCAAAGAAGCCAGCTGTTTTCAGTCCTACACTCTGAAGACAAACAACGTATCTTTAGTGTTTATCCCACAACAGTAATAATCATCGTGCTTACACGTGTTTCCTTTTTTTGAAAGTTGGTGCTGCTTCCATCTTGCAGTGATAGTGCACTCACCGTTTCCAACCTCGACGTGTCAGGTGCACAGTGATAACGCAATGAAACGCACACGAGATAAGCGACGATTGTTGTAGGGCAAAAAGATGCTCAAGATATGCCCTTTGTTTTAGGAGTTCAGTACTTCCAAAGAGTGCAACTACCCGCTTGCACAGATTTGCAGTGTTTCGCGTATCTGCTGTTAATTTAGCGCGTATCTGCAAATAATTAGGCCTATACACAAAGGTTTGAAATGCAATGATAATTAAATGGCACAGATCGACAAGTGTCGTGTCATTGCAGTGTTTGATTGAAAATGAAGCAGTATTTATTGAAAATGTTCTGAAGTTGGTAGATTATAAATGAAAGCTATTGCACCATTGCTTGCGACTGTAATCAACTCGCGATGCTGGAACACACTTGTTCAATTTTATACCAAGATACGTGCAGTGAGTGGTAGGTAGCCCTTTTAGACATTTTGCTGTGTTGGTTTAGCTAAGGAACGACCTATTTGCAGAAAGAGGTGACAACTGAAAAAGATATTTGTGCAGTCCAGCTTGTCCATGAGAAAAAACTATTTTAAGAAAATTCCTCTACGAAAATGAAAACCCCTTAGCAGGTACCCCCTGTACAGTGGAGGATAATTCTACAAGATTTGCAGAGATGGCCGTCGTAATTCAAATTCAAGAGGATGATGGAAGAGCAGCTAAGCATAAAAAATGCGCACCCGTGCTTCTTCTAAAAAGGTGCTTTATTGAATATGTATGATACTGTCTCCATTTGCCCTCGATGGGCTAATAAAAACAGTGAATGAAGCCGTGAAAATGGGGGAAAATGGCCGCATACTTGAAATCTATTAAAGAGGTGCTTTCTCGGGACTTTATGATACCAAAACCCGTCGTTTGAAAAACAAAAAAACTGACAGTTCCTTCAGCCAATTTATACTAAGGAGAGTGCAGGCGAAAGCCCATGCTCTCTTGTTTTGATTTGCTGTTAATTTTGATCTCATCATTAAATAACCCATGTGCGATTTATATTTAATTCACTAATTCCCTTTTGATTTTCATAATTCATGTAATGCACATTTGATTCACTTTGTCACATGGCATACATTTGTTACTTGAATTCACATGTAAATAAACTTTCATAAATTTTATTTTGCACACAGTTACGTGGCTCACCTTAAGTCACCATTGATTTTCTTAAGTACACCTTGATGCACATTTATTAACATTATGCTCTTAATGGTCACTTCTAATTGCTTGACACATATTTGCTTCGTAAATTTCTACTCACTTTAGTTCAAATTTTTCTCATCTTGATTCTTTCATAGGGATTGTGAGTATGTGCCACATCTTACTTTTGCTACTATTCTTGTTGACAATGCTACGTGCCTGATCTTTTACTCATTAGCCAAATAAGGCTGCCTCCTCAAACATTTTTATTTCTATAGCATCAGTGTTGTTTGTGGCAATGACAAATATGCATAGAGCATACTGCTTAGTGAACACAAAAGTGAGGTTTGCACATTGAAAAAATTATGTTGTTCGAGATTTTAAATATGATGTTTGAAATCGTTTTAGGAGTGTCTCGTGAGAAAAAAGTGCAAAAGCATTCCAAAGGCATAATACAAAGGAAGGTGTCACTTCAGGCCAAAGTAATAAAATGCTTATGCATTGCAACTGTGCTGTCACTTGCTGGGTGAAACACGTCTGTGGCTTAAACAGCATTGCAAGTGATGTAGACTGTCAATATGAGAAAGGGTGAAAGTGCAAAAATCAAAGACAGGCACACACAAGTGTATTGTGTGTGTGCCAAGCCTCTTCTCTGTCTGTCTTTTGCGCCTTCACCCTGTACCATGCCAAGCAAGTCCAAGCTATCCTGCGTGACTTCATAGACATTCCTTTATTCCTACATTTTTGTTTTATCTGTCTTACGTCTCTCTTAATTACTTAGGCATGGTTTAGCAAGTTAGATGTGTAGTTAGGTACTGAGCTATCTGAAGACTGGTAGATGGTTCATGAACATGAGATTTCATAAGTTGTCGTTTTGGTACCTGTGCTCGAAAGAACCCTTTATAGCTGCATGGAATGGAATGTCCATATTAGTGGCATAATACAGCAAATAGAAAATGCTCTTCACATTTACAACATTAATTTATGCGACAAGCGTCCACCCTAACAAAGGTTTAGGGGTGCTCGTGGGCACATCTAAACAATGAATGAGTGCATGGTCTGCTTTGATCTCCAAATATTACTGCATATACATATTGCATTTTTGTCTGCCGCCAGGTACCGCTGTTGGCTGAAGCAATGTCCAACCTTGATGGCCCTATTCCTGGCTACTTGTACAAGGAAATCAGCTGTATCCTTTGAGGTGGTAGCTTTTCACTCGCTTTATTAGCAAGGTTGCTGGTATTGCTTGGCCTTGTTTATAAAATAAGTAAAAACACAACATTGTCTTTGTAGACATGATGAATTGTTAGATAAAATGAAGTAAATATGCCTTGTCTTTCTCACCAATGTTGGCATCTAGCGAAGACATGCTATTGACTTGGGATACATTTCTGTGTTTCTTTTCTGTCACTCCTTTGTTACATAATGTCTACGGCAGACATTTAGCGCTTTCAGTAGTATATTTTAGCACGCATTTATGGCAAGTTGGGTCTATGTGAACGTACTTGCAAAATGTGTAAACTTAACGTAACGTATTTGTTTCCTTCACTACTGCGATCGTGCTGTTGCTTATGCTTTCCTTAGGCTTATTTAAAAGATGTTTAAATTCATATTTATAAGCAGCTTAACACTTGATAAGGGTGACGAAGAATTCGTTGGCACCTTGGGCCTGTGGTCTGACATATCTGCATTCCATGCACACTTCTATGTGCATATGACTTGACTATTCTCAAGGCTACCTGTGCTTCACATGTTGATATTGGTTATGTAAACATGTACTGAGAATCCTCAGTTATCGTTTCTACGAAGAGAGAGCACAAGTCTGATGCAAGAGAAGGACAGCATAGTACCTCTTCTCTACGAACAAATGTACCAACTCGCCATAATGCTTTTCGGCATTGCCTATGTTTGCAGCAGTTTTTACTGTATCAGCTGCTTCAACTGCAATACCGAACTACGTAACTACTCCAAATGACAACTTGGCTTTAAAGGAGCGCTAACATGAAATTTCCCAAGTGAGATAATGAGCAAGATAAATGTGTCTAGAGACATACACAACATCTGTGAAATATCAAGGGCAAATATGGCCTAGATTATACTTGAAGTCAGTTTTAATGTGTATACTGCGTGACAGAGCGAGATGCGGAGCCCCTTGCGATGACGACATTAAGGCCGGGAGAGTGTATACAAACCTTCGTCACAATTTTGTGTTAGTGTTTGGTTGACACGTGCCCTGCGCTTGCACTACCTGTCATTTCCTCTTCTGTGTCGGCGGCCTTGTGTGTGCTGGCTGTGGAGGCTGCTGTCAGTGCAGCGCCCACTCTTGCACACGGTGCCACGGCACAGTTTTGGGTGGTCACGTGGCCAGCTGTTTTTACCTTTATACTGGAACTGCTCCTGTCCAGCCTGGCGCTCTTTGAAACCGAAACTGCAACTGAGCACAATTAAAAGGTCTCTAACTAAATAAACATTGTGCACACAAGATTTTTAGCTGTTATAAAAGGGTCATAAGCTACCCCTTGTAACAAGAAAAACAACTACAGGAGCTAAATTTGGACGAGTTGGTTCATCGTGATTGTGTTGTAGAACAGCGCGGCAACTATTGGAAGAGACAAAATGTGCAGGAAAGAGCACTGACTGTCTACTGAATTTATTGAAGGCACTACGACTGTTTTTATACAGAGTGCAAGAAGAGTGCTCATGCGCGACGACACGTGTGTGACCATGAAAAAATACTCTTAAAGGAGAAAAGAATACTCTCTCTCTCGAAAAGGAGATGCGATGGTGTACTGGAGCATTGATCCGTGGTCTTCGTGATAAAAAATGCTTCTATTATCTCTCTTACATTCTTCACTCAAACTGGCAATGTTTCAATGACCGAGCAAAACAGCGTGCTTCCAATGTTAAGAATAGCTTTGGTGGTCTCATGGTTGTACACTGCAAAGAATGTGAGTGCGGTCTTCTGTTTCATAAAACACGGTTTTTGAAAAAATTAAGAAGGAAGAATCAAAAAGAGATTATACAAGCATTTATTTATTTATTTATTTATTACATACTGCTGACCTGTTTACCAGGTCTTAAGCAGGAATAGGCATACAGAAATGTTTACTACAAAAAACATAATTGACATCACACAGCTTACTGACAGTGGTTACAATTCAACACTTTTGTATCAATTTATATTATGGAGGCCACGAATCAGTACTTCAGTGCACCCTTGCTTCTTTTTTCCGTAAGAGAGTATTCTTTTCTCAGTTAAGAATATTTTTCATGGTCACACATGTGTCATTGCACATGAGCACTGTTCTTGCTGGTTGTATAAAAATGGTCATAGCACCTTCAATATATTCAGTTGACAGTTGGCGCTCTTTCCTGTACATTTTGTCTCTTCCTACAGTTGTCACATTGTTACTACTATACAACCAAAAGAAAAAAGAACAAGGGGCAAAACCTTTGTGTCAATGCTTCTTTGATGTCTCTTTTATGAGAAGTGCTGTCGTTTTTCTGAACTTGAAATGAAAAACAGCCATGACAGTGGAGAACGATGGTCACTATGCCGAGCAAGTCGTGGATTACCTTCTGGGTGCCTTGATGGAAGGATCATCGCCAACAAAAGTGAAGGTTGGTCTATCGACCTTTTTTTCTTTTTCTTTTTGTAGTGATCAGGATGCTTCTTGGTCAAGATGGCTCGTGCAAGTGATCTCCTTCCAGCCAAAATTCTGGCAAGTTTTCTCATTGCGATCTTGGATCTAGAGGAATGCTTTGTATGACCACTGCTGACCATTTAATTTTTCCAGACACCTCATGCCTTAGTCGCTAGATAGTTCCCTGCTTAGATATTTATTGGTTGGTCCTTGACATCACAACTCGTTGCCAGTCTGGCCCTCTGGCCAAAAATTTCGGAGCCCCCTTATTTATAACACCAGCAAAGACATGAGCTTGGAAATAAAAAGAGGGGACAAGCACTGACTTCCATCAGAGCTTTATTGCATAACAGAGCAGTATGTACAACATTCAGTGTTGTGATAGCAGTAGCAATTGTGCCAAGAGATTAAATTTGCTACATCTTCGCAAAACTTTTATTATTTGTGCCAAGCATGTACCATGCATTATTTTTGTTTTCTTTTGGTGAGAAACATGACGGTGGGGCCTCGGAGTCAATTGTAATTTTGAGTGCTCATCGCTAGAGGCCAGATTTTCATGTACTAAAAAAGTGCATTTTAGGCTCCTAAAATGGGCAGGTAAAACACTGTTTGAGGCCTTCAAAATCCTAAATATGAGCACAATAAATTTTTACGTAAATATAAATAATCACGAACAAAGACGTGCGTGACTTTCACACAATAGGAAGCAAAAAATGTTATTTTTGAGATAGCACAAAAGCACCAGTGGTGGAACATAGCCATGCATTTCCTGCACGGTTCGCAGAGCACGGTCTTTTATTGTCTAGCATGGCCTGGGTATCTTTCTATTCATCGTGGCTCAGAAGGGCCGCACTGCAGCAGACCACCAGGCTGCTATACGATCAGAAAGAAGAGATTTCCGGTATTAGTAGGTTATAATCACGTAGGGTCAATTTTTTCATGTTATTGAACATCTTAAAAGGCCCCTCATCATGTTTGAGCATTTCGAGCTGACAAGTGTAATGCATGTATTGTGCTCTCAGGATCAGGTCTGCCAAGATTTGTAAGGCTATACGCATTGCTGAAAGACATGAAATTCCAAACTCAATGTTGCTTGCATACCATGATGGAGAGGGGACATGCAACAAGGAGTGATCCTATTCTTACGTTGCTCCTGTACGTAAGCATTGCAGTTCTAACGTCACTCACTGTACACTCTTGATAAGGTCCTGGTTAAATACTGGCTATATCCTGAAAACCAGACAAAAATGTTGCGTTTTCTGGCTATATCCAGCACTTTAAGCGAAACCCGAATGAAAGCGTAGCAGGTGACATTTGAGAACCCTTTTAAGGCGACACGTGCAATTTGTGTGATCTGTTGTTGAGCAAACGAATGAAAGCTCGGAGAAATAAAGGCCACAAATGGAGTGTGAGCTTGTTTTTGTTTTTCTCTTATTTTTCGATCTTAGTGAGATTCTATACACTAATCAGCCTCCGTTTCACATGCGTTCGTCCTGTCCCCATTTCCGTGCCGTGCCTAGCTCCCTGACATCTCTTGGTTTGTTTCTGGTGCATCGTCTCTGACAGTAGTTCCAGCGGTGTGACGTGGTGTATAGTGGTAGGGATACATGATCCGTACCAGCCTCTCCGAACGTACAAGCTGTGAGGGATCCCTCAGGAATAAGCAACACACTATCAAAAACACCCAAACAACACAGCATTGATGGCGTGCGTGGGCAAGTCATGCGCATGTGAGCTTGCGTGTGCATGACCTGTTGATGCGTCTGTGTCATGCAATCCCTCGACTCCGATACCAAAAAGGGTTGCGAAAGAATGGGGCTTGCGATGGCTACATGAGACTAGTGGCAAGGGTTTCAAGTATGCCTCGTCGCATCAAGGTTTCGTGGCTCGCAACGTACCAATTTGAAAAATCACTGTAGTGCAACACTCTTCGTTGGCCACACAACAACGCCCGGTGTCTAAGTACAATTTCGTATTTAGCCTAATGAGGGGCCCTTTAAAAAGTAAATTGCCAAAAAAAAAGTGGCGTGCACCACGCATATTTCTTTCTTTTGATCCACGCTCTTCTCTCCCTTGATGGCTTTCCACAGTGCGGCATATATTCTCCACCTGCCCACGGCTACAGGGGGACTTCCTGTTTCCTTTCCACCACCGCATCCAGGTTTTCAGGGCGGTTCCTCAATTCCACCGGGACACTGGACAACGGTCGGCAGAAGCTGCTCACTGCGTCCTTGTCCATGGACGGCACTCTCCTTTATTTTCTCCACATTTACAGCTCCCTCTTCATTTCCTTACAGACGCTGAGACTGCTCCAATTTAGGGCTGCAGAAATAGTGTCTTTTCCTCTCCTTAGCAACTCCTCTTCCTCCTCCAACCATTTCCGCCAGGTCAGGACTATGGCGTATGGTGGCCACCGTGTCCCATTTCACTGCTGCTAGAGGTTGTTTTTCAGAAGTTGGTTCTACAACAGAAGGACTTGGTTGAATTTCATAGAATACGAAAGGTCAGTGTTGCCCTGTGACATCAATAATGGTCTCAAACCATGCTGGAAAACAAAATTTGAGCTTAAATAGTGTTCATACAGGCACCGATTTTGAATATGGGCATTTATAGGCACATTTCAGAATTTAGGCACAGACGTCTGAAATGGGCACTTATAAGCACTATAAAGCCATTCTCAAGCTTTAATTCATGCTCATACATTAAAGTGGCACGGTAGTAACGCAAGGAAGAAAATAGGCATTTGCCTAAAATTAGGTCTCTAGTCATCGCAGTAGATAGGACAGTGCTGTGTAGTTGAAGTAGTTGCTGGGCAGAAGCCTTCCAGACGATTTCAACTATACTCCATATTGCGTAACTTACTTACTACATTAGATTTCAAATCGCTCATACATTGAAATGTACTTTGTTAGTTTTCCATTACTGCTATATCATACTGTAAGTGAACATTATTTCGCGGAACACAATAGCTTTTAGCTGTTGTGGATACAGCCAGAGAAAGTAATAATGACCTAGTTGTTTTTGGATGGTGGCCTAATAATTAGTAGTGCTCTTTATTCTAGTTAAATTCTAAAATATTTCATGCCTGAGTTTCAAGGCCATACAATGGGCACAATTTAGCTGTGTCACGTGCTATACAGTGACTGTTACTTCACTGAGAAGGCGTGGTGTCCCAGTTCTGGTATACCTTGACTGGGCTTCTCAACCTGAGCAACTGCACACAACAAACAGCGTATCAAATGTGAATATGTACTCACATCCCCCCCCCCCCACCTTAAATTTTGTTGTGCAAGCATGAAATAACAGAAGCAAAGGACCAGTTACTAAACCCTGTTCCTTATTAACCACTTATTAGCCGAGACCCTAACAATTCTGTACATAAAACATGTCAGCCAACACTTCTCCACACTATCAAGAACTAGGCTGTACTAAAAGCAAAAAAGTGCCGCCATATCCACGAAGTGAGTGATGATGAGTGGGCGAAGCTCCGGAGGTAAACCTGGTAAACCATGAATCCTCCGTACATTTTGCCCACTCGATTTTATTACAGTGCTCCCCTTAGCGTACGTCCCCGCACTAAATCAAACAATTGCCTTCTACCAATGACACGCGCCATATGTGACATCATTCCTATTTTATAACATCTCGCATCTTTCATCATCAACTACAAGTACCGCCATCTAGTTTATAACATCTTGCATCTTTTCATCACCAGCTACAAGTACCGCCATCTAGTGAACACTGCAAGATCTAAACGAGAGGTGGCTACATACAGGGGACGCACAGCCCACGCCTTAAGAAGCTTCGCCCCTAAAACTTAAAGGGGCCCTGCAACACTTTTTGAGCATGGTCAGAAAACGCTGCCGATCGGTAGTACATAGAGGCTCCCGACAACACACAAGTCAAATATTATAGTGGAGCGCGTGGCCTGGAATTCACAATAAGTTATCATAGTGAAAGTAAGCTTTCTCTTTTCTTGACGAATCACGGAAAATAAGCCCAGTAACCCATTCATTAGCCATTGGCTGATTTGAACATGGCGCGCTTGGTTGTTACAGAAGTCACCGCGAGAGGCTGTCACTTGTCCATGCGTGCACGTGCGTTTGCACTAAAAAAGCCACGTATTGGAAGAAAAAAAACAGAGAAAAAAATACTCAAGGTCACGAGGCATGAGTGACATTCTGTGTTTGCCCCTCCCATCCCTTTTTGCTCAGCTTCCAGCACTTTCGTCGGCACGAGAGAAGAGAGAATGTGATCGAAGTTTGTGTAAATCTTTCTAACTCCACTCGTACTAGACGGATTCTTAAAACATTTACGGCCTTCAATTTATGAGGTAATACGCTTTTCCAGTGAACTAATTTCATGGTAACTCAAAAAAAAGCATTTCAGGGCCCCTTTAATCACTGTTTTTTTTTTGAGAGTGAACAGAATGCATAAAAAATTGTGACTGAATTGGCTTCTGGTATGTAACTAAAGCATCAGGAAAAGCCAGAGTCATTTACAAGTACCAAGTGAATTCTTGGAAGTGTAAGGTGACGATAGCTGACTTGGGTATTTCTACAGGAAAGCAAAAAACAATGTGCTGATTTCATACTCAGTTGTATTCCAAATGAATATTCATGCGTGCACGTATAAATTGATTTCCTTTTACATGTGGTGCAACAGCTCCGGCTTAGAGACAAGTGTTTGTGACGGAAAATGTGGCACAGGTAACTGCTCCGAACAGTTGCTATGCTGCTCCAAAGTGAAATTTTAGTAGCTCCAGAAGCTGTGCCTTAATGGCTTTCATTACAGACCTTTCTTGATATCCCTATCAGTGAACATGCAGCCTGTACTCAAGGGCTACACCTCTAACATAAGGCATGTGCTGTTATGTCACATATGAAGTGAATATAACATATAAAAATGAAATATTGAATATATCTGAAGTGTACGTATTTATTAAATTCGTAGACAGCACTTCAGTTGTCTTTCTTAAGTGGTTATCTTAGTGCATGCTCTGCGTAATGGATAGAATGGTGTCTCCTAATTAAAGACCACACCTAAATTAGTGAACACATAACTAAAATCACTAAACTGCTTAGTGTGGCATAATGGCTAAAAAATGTAATAAAAAAGGGTGTATTTTTGAAAACAAGCTCTAGGAGCGTTTTTTGGGGGGCTAATTGGTAAAACATATTATGTAAACTTAATTATGTTTAAGACGAGGCACCAGAGTAGAGGTTAACAGCTGTAGAAGTAGGCAGAATTGTTAGTGGACGTTTGTCGGTGTCTGGTATGTCATCCCAAGTGCAGTTAGGGTTATATAGTATGTACAAAATCATGCGAAATTTTTCATTCACTGTCAGATTACTCCTAACAGACAGAAACGTCGAGACTAGCAACTATATCAAGGACCGAATAGCTTCCTATTTTTTTTTATGAATAGAAATCTCAGTTGCCTTCATGAATTCAAAAGTATTGATATATATTTTTAGCTTGCTAAACATCCACGAGGAGGGCTTTCACCTGCGCACAACTCTCTCAGTTGAGGAACTGCAGTGCAGTGAAAACTACAAACACAGCGTATCTGAACTTGAGCTTAAACCGCCCTGTACACGTTACATGCTACTTCTACATCCCCTTCAGGCACAGTGTGTAAAATTGTACACATAAGCTTTGCAGGTCTGTAACGCACTGCGCGTTCCTTCAAATGGCTTGAAATGCAGAAAGCACATTCATGCAAGCTTCCTGAGTGAACAACTAACAATCATTTCACTTCATTGGGCTGCATGTTGTTGCATAGGACCACTTACGTTAAGACACCACCACGTTTGACGAATGCCCAGCGTGCTGTGCTCTGGGACGAACATCGAGCATTTTTTTGGTGCTCCAAACAAGTACAACTGAAAAACAAACTGTGCATGCATTTTGGGCCTGATATTTGATTCCTTTTATACAAGAATTGAAACTGACTGATTGCAGGATAATCATATATTTAGTTACATGCCAATCAACACCTAGAGGGGACACTGTATGCTCACGCTACAATCATGTACCCCATAGTAAAGCCGTTCTCAAGTACACCACACTTATCAGATGTCCCATCACACAGAAATGGCTGGCAGTACTGTCCACTTCAATTCAAGGGACCAGCTTGAACTAGTTTAGCGAGCGAGAAGGGCAGCTAGTGCCGCTGGACTTTTGAGCTAACACTTGCTGCAGGGTGAAGAAGCTGCCCACATGCTGTTACATGTGTGGCCTATTATTTTTCTTCATCACACGCATCTTGCCTTTACAAAATGGCACCTTGCGATTGCTCCTTTTTCTGAACTGTATTTTTTGCATAAAGTAAGAAACAAATTAAACACAGAAGCATATGTGCAAGAATACATACAATTCACTTGTTTTGGGCATTGTGCAGAAAGGACAGGGTGGAAAACAGGATGGTAAGTGCTACGCAAACTAGCCCTATTTGAAGAGTGACTGACATATAGGAAAAGTAATGGTCGTAAGATGTTTTAATTTGCCAGTAAAGTTGGTCTCAGATTGTCGTCACCTAGATTATCATTATGTGCATAATGGCTAGTAAAAATGAGAATGGGAGATCACTGGTGATTTTCTTTTGTCTTGTACTGTAAAATGGATGGATATAATGGCTTTTCAGTAGATATGTTTTAGGGCAGCAATGCTGTAGGATATGTTGTAGGATATGTTATAGTAGGTTATGGTATAGGACAGTTATAGGCTGTGCACGGTGCCATAACAAAAGGATCTTCTACATTATCATGAAAATATT
This sequence comes from Rhipicephalus microplus, assembly GCF_013339725.1. NCBI lineage: Eukaryota > Metazoa > Arthropoda > Arachnida > Ixodida > Ixodidae > Rhipicephalus > Rhipicephalus microplus. Next base: position 33,180,966 of record NC_051174.1, read on the forward strand.
ACCAATTTACTTCTTTTAAATCACTTGAATAGAGTTGAATAACGTGTTACACATTGTCTTTCATTTCTCCTTATGTTCTGGCTGCTGAGCAGTGCCTGAGAGTCCTGCATTATGTCCTGGCTAATGGTCACCCCACTGTACGTTCCATCCTAGCCAGAAAAGATGCCACCATTCGATCGGTTGCAAGTGAGTGTGTCCTTCCTTTCATTTTATTGTGAATCGCTCTCTTTGCCAGACTCTTCACTATCTGCTTTCTGACTATGCTTCGAAAGCCTGAGCTCCCCTCGAGATTTGAACTCCACATTCTACATTCCACTGACTGCAGTGGCATTCAATTGATATCAACTGTACATCGGAAGCGAAGACATGAATACCCTAGGCATTTGACAAATCTGTCTTCTGGACCTCCTGTTTATGGCTGTATGTCTGCACTATCAGTGTCCTGTGGGCTAACGATGCATCTCACAACGAACAATGTGGTACATGCTGCATACATTCATGAGATTTGTCACGGCCTTTTGTGGTGTGCTATGACAGATCTTAAATTTGCAGCACATGCTACATGACAGGCATAATGGGTAAAACCCTAACGAAGGAAAATCTGACACAATGTGCGCACATGTTACACGAACATACATGCACATGGAAGTGCAGTTTGCCTACCTCCCTGCCACTACGACGACCACCACCACCACCGCCAATGTTTCGATAAGTGGACTTGTCTTTTTCAGGGCTGCAACACAGCACAAATACTTCACCTCTTCAACCTTACAATTTCCTTTAACTTCCGCCTTTTTTGGATCGATGTTCTTCTCATCTCACATGTGGCTCATTGGTACCATAAGTGAGAGGTTGATCATTTTGCGTTCTGTTTCAAGCTAATGGTGTGGAGAGATATATAATTTTGTTAGAATATCTGTTTTGTAATGTAAGATCTAGATAAACAGAATTAAAAAAAATTGTTTTGTGTAACAAGCTTGATAGCTGTACTAATCTACAATGACTTTTGTCTTTTTGCTCTGTGCTATTGTTTTTAACCTTGGAGCCTAATGTGCAAATGCTAGTGGGCTCATCGCTTGTGGGCATGTACCAAACGTTAGCCTTTTGAGCTTCAATCAAATTACTGAATTTTTTTCGAATGTTTCTTTCTGCCCTTCCCGGAGCAGATGTGTCCGGTGGCGGTTCGGAGAACCAGTGCCTCCGCTTGCTTGCGAAGGTGAGCGGTGCTGTAACGCTCTGTAGGACTCCATGCAGTGTAAACTTTAGGTTCCAGGCGAATTCGAAGCGAATATTGATCTTGGTCGAAATATTTCTAATCGAATTCACATAGTATATACGACATACTGTAAAAAAAAATGGAAATAATTATCATTACCTAACTAACCTGCAGAATATTTTTTTAGTTGAAACAGAGCCTCTATATAAATGCCACTTTTTTTTTCGTTCAAAAGAAGTTAAAACAACGTTAAGCAGTAGCAGTATTTGACTTTGGGTAGGATGCGAGTGATGACCTGTAAAATACATAACATCTCAAAATTTGTAATACCTATAGCCTATAAACTGTCATTACAAACTTTTAAGCTTAATAAAATGATGAATTGATTTAAATGTAATATGTTCATATAAAGGGGCCCTATGACACTTTTTCAAGTAGCTATGCAATTGGTTCACTTAAGAAGCTCAGAGAAATCTGAAGGATATTAAATAAAATTTATTCATTCATTCATTCATTCAAAAAGCTTACTGCCTTACAAATTCAATGGGGCAAAAATTTTTAGAATCTGTTTAGTATGAGTGAAGTTGCTAAGATTGGTCGCATGCTGGAATTTCAATCTCTCTTTTCGTCCCAACGAAAGACGAAAGTGTGCGGCAAGCCCAGTGAGGACTAATCGGGCCATGCTCAAATCAGCCAATGGCTGGTATAATGGATGTTACGAGTAAATTTTGAGCTTGTGATGTCATCTGCCAATAGAAGAAGGCAATTTTTAGCCGACCTTGAAAATTTATTGTGAATTGCACACCTTGTGCTGCTCCATAATATTTATAGTATTGAGCTCCCATCTTATTGGTAGCCCCGACTAGCGATCGGCAGCGTTTTCTGACCCTGCTCTAAAAGTGCTGCGGGGCTGCTTTAAATTTGAAGGGGGCTTCACGGCAAAGCAGATTTTCTCTGCATAGGTTTTTTCACGGTTTAGCTCCCCTACACTGCAGTGGAACCACTTTTACAGGCGTTTACATGCGGAGTGATATACATCTATTTGTTTATTACGAATACTTCGAAATTTTCAGTAATTTAAATTCGAATCGAAGCGAATGTAAATACTCTTATTGTTTGTTTGAATACTCAAAGCGTTTGAATATTCGCACAAGCCTACTGGTCTTTTATCGGCACAGTTAGATAACTGAGACTCATACTACTCAGGCGTCTATTTTACTAACGTTTTGGCTGAAATAACCTGCTTACCGAAGGATTCCCTACATCTTGGCTAGATTGCAATCATCAAGGTGTGGGAGCCTTACCTCGCATTATGGCAGTGCAGCTGCAACATAGCTTTTGTCTATAAATGATTAGTGTAAGATGCTATTGAATGAAGCTGTTCAAGCAGTCCCTTGCAGTTTTAAAGAGACACTGAAATGGTTTTGACGATTTCGTACAAACACATTGGGCCAGTAGACCTAGTACTAAGGGTCATTTACAGAGTGATTTAAGCTCTTTGCACAAACTGTGAAATTTATTGCGCTTTCAAGCTGCGAATCACTGCAGATCACTGCAGCTCAGCCAAACCCATTTTCAACTGCTCATTCACAGTACGACATATACTGGAAGCATGATGTCGCTAAGACTGCTGATCTGATTGGGTGTGGAATGCACGTAAGTGCTAGTAGGGTGGCAGCACTTGTCGAAGCAGATATCAAACATTCCGTGATCTTCGTCTCAGTTGCCAGACGGTGTGCGTGCTGCTGGGCACACTGTGTGGTGGCCTCCGAGATTGTGCACAACCTGTTGGCGTGCTGTCTTGGAGGTCATGAGTGGGCGAAGCTTAAATTGTTGAGTGCGCTCACGAGAGCTCTGAGATCGTTAGTGAGTTGAGGAGGCATGGCAGGGGTCAGAAGGAGGGTGTGAAGTAATTGTCCGTAGTGGCCTTGGTACACGGTGTGTCACTAAATTTGTGCTTTGATTGATTTGATGATGCTCTAGCCTAAATGCTGACAGAACTTCAGAAGAACGTTTTCTTTAACCCCCTAACTGCTCACTTTTTTGAAAATATTCGTTCAAAAAAGTGCCAATCTCTTTTATTGCTAATTTCGAATCTGATTGTACTAAAAAGTAGCTAGTTAATGTTGAAAAAATAACTTATTCACATACTTAGTCAAATGAATGGAATAAAGTTCATTTCTGGACAATACATAAGAAACCAGCTACTTACTGCTAATAAAATTTAAAAACCTTATGAAACAAACAGTTATGGATGCCACATCTTTCTTCACTTCTGCAGGCTGAGCACCCTTGGGGTATTTCACTCGGGAAGCTTCGGGGCTGCGTGGAAAATTTCAAAACGCAGAATAATGCAAGGCAGCTTCACTGGCGGGCACTCGCAACATTTGCGTCTGAGCATTTTTCATCATCATCAGAGCAGCTACTCAATTCCTCGTCATTGCTGTCTTCACTTGTGGGCACACAATAAGTATCTTTGCTCGAATCATCGTCTCTTCGAGAATATCGCAAAATTGAATAAAATTTTTTTTTCATGTTCACGGGCCAGCTAAGCATGTGTCACTGCCACAACACGCCATCTTTCCCTACAAAAACCACGCTGTTGCCGCATGAGAGAAATAAAAAATCCTTGAGAAAATGCTGCCATCTGGTAGATGACATACAATGTAAGCCGTTAATGCGTGCTTCTCCGCCTGAATTGCTAGAGGGGAGTACCTATTTCGCTATGACGAGTTCTACTCGTCCAAAGCAGTTTGGTGGCAGTTTGGGTAGGACAAGCTCAGCTCGTCCAAAGCAGTTAGGAGGTTAAAGGATTGACAGATTGATAATTTCCATTTTCTTGACATGCTCCTTTGTAACCTTCTCTCAAAGGACTTGCTGCATGCAGGTTCATGATGACAGTGCCGGGAGTCAACAGACTTCTAGCCAGTTTCCCCCTTCTCAGCAAGGTAGGTGAATTGCTCCGAATGATGAGTGTAGTAATGCTTTAAATAGGTCATGTCAATCTGTCAAACATGATACCACATATGTATCATAGTTTTAGCACGAGAAATACTGCTATCTATTTCAACCTTGAATTATGGACACATTATGGAACACCAATCAAACAAAATTTAATTAGTTTTTCACTGCAGAGAGTCTCATAATTACATATTTCTTTTTAGCACATAAAGCCCCAGAACTGTATATTTATCTGATCTTCTGGCATACTTAAATTTTTTTTATCATGCTAGCTAGCCGTTATAATGCAACATACTCAACTTTGGACACGCATGATGAGCGGCATGCAAAATAACGATAAAAGACAATCGAATTGATTAAGGCATAACACCACACAAGAAACCCATTACTTTCTGCAAACCTAACATTAAGGAGTCTGATCATCACAATTAGTACTTTCCAAAGTACCCAATTAGCAATCCTGTCAGTAGTTTTTCATTTATTTACAGTTGAAAAACAGAGTAATTATACCTTCTTAAATTCTGTGGACAAATAATGCAGACACTCGCGTAATCATTATTCACCTCAGTGAATGAAACGCGGAGCTAAAACAAAGGACGACTTAAATCTTCTAAGTGCCGCCCTTTACTTGCTACCTGAAACCACATTCACATGGCCCGATCAGGAGTCCTCCTGAAAGGAAAAAATTTTGCAGTGCACCGCAACACTCAGAGGGACAAAGAGCATGGGACTGGTGCTCTTTGTCTGACTGTGTGTTGCTACGAGTTATAAAATTTTACCCTTCAGAAGTCATGAACCATCTAGCCCGAAGAAAGCACTTGTCTAATGTAGTCTTAGTTCATTGTATTCGAAGCAAGCGTCTCATGCTGTGAATAGCCTTGTGTACGAAGCATGGTGTACTATGTACGCTATTAGCTATACAGAGTATGCTGTTGTTCCACTGGTATGAGAATCAGTTGATTCTAGTCTTGCATAACTCATTGAGAGTTTGAATTACATCATCTGTGCCTCTAGCTGAAAGAAAGATTTCCTCACCACTGCTTTCTATAGTCATGGATGGCTTAATCGCCCGATTATCTCTTGCTCTTTGAGACATGCAGATACATATGTCCATGCAGAGGCACGTAGAAATTTTTTCAAAGGGGGGAGGGAGCACACCTCTTTGATTTTGGGGAAGGCCAAAAAGTGACTTCAGGATGGTCGTTTGGCAAAAAAAAAATTTCTCGGGGGTAGGAGGCACAAGCACCAATCAGTATGCCACCCTTTTGCTATGTCCTTGTTCATTCATATATCAAAGAGCAATGATTTAATAATATATCGTTGAAGAGCTTGCCACTTGTAACATATTAGTGCATCCAGCGATATTAAAAGTCTGGTGTACTCTGTATAATGTAACTTCGAAAAATGTTGTTTTGGAGGTGCCTTAGTCAATCAGCTGGTGGCAGTTGAAGTAAATGCTGCTGCAGATTTATACAGAACTTCATGTCTTGCAGTTGATACTAAATAGTTTGTCTGTCATGCGTCCGACTTTCTGCAATAACGATTGTGCCATGCTCTGCAGAAAACCGGTCCGTACTCTGGGCATGGGGCTTCGGCGGGTGCTACTGGAAATACCAGGGATTCGGAAATGCTCCGCTCGGGCCAAGTATGCTTTATTAGACTCATTATTAGGCTGTTTCTCTCGCTTTTTACTGTTGCTAATTCATTCATCATAGGGTAAGCTATTCATAAAGGTTATTTCTCCTCGGTTGCTGTTTCACTGACCTAGGCAGTTTTTGTGGTGGACAAGTGCTATTACAACAGGGCAGGAGATGCAACGAGAGATACCACATGAATGAAACAGGATGTGTTATCTGCAATGTTTTCAATGGTAAATCAGTTCTTCAGATGCTCACAAGGTGACGTAATGTGCATAAAAAGAAAACATTGTCAACCATACATTTGTAGTCCCAGCCATGTACTTTGAATACAAGCCAACGAGCCTAAATGAACACTTTGGCGCTTAAGGTTTTTTTAAGGACTATTGCAGTGGAGATCTATAATATTTTGTACAAGATTCCACGTGTTCCTTTCTTCAACATCACTTTGCTGGGACTTTTTTTGCAGCATAACCCTCTCTGTACCGCTCATAGCTTCGCACAATATTTTGTTCCAATGTAGTTAATGATGAGTACAGTCATCATTAACAAATATTCTTCTTAGAAACTTCGTGCAACAGTTTTCTAAGCAGCCATAGAATGGATTCACTGAAGAAGCCTATTGCCTCACAAATTCACCACCACAAATATTTTCAGAATTCGTTCAGTATGAGTGGAGTTACAAAGGTTTGTCTCACGCTACGATCGCAATCTCTCTTCTCTCGTCTGGACAAAAGGGCTGGAAGAGAAGCACGTGCGCCTCATGACCTTGAGCACTTTGCGCTTGCACCTGTGGACAACTCACGGCCTCCTGTAGCAGCCCCAGTAATGACCGAGTGTGCCATGGTCAAGTCAGCCAATGGCTGATACTTGGCCTGGAACATAGTAATTTGTGAGCCTGTAGCATCATTTGTTGACAAAATGGAAAGCAATTTTTAGCCGATATTGAGAAGCTGTTGTAAATTCCGTGCCGCATGCTGCACTATAATAGTATTTGGTGGCACGCGTGCTCTCGGGAGCCTCGACTACCGATTGGCAGCATTTTCTGGCCACTCTCAAAAAGTGTTGCAGGGCCCATTTAAAGAGAGCCAATGACTATCGCAGGTAATTTTTAAATTCTGTCTCCCCTTTCACTTAATGGCCACCTTCTCTAACATCTGCTCGCGAGGCATGGCTAGCTTTATTGAAGCAGGCATCAAAAGAATAACAGTAGGTGTAAGAGGAATCTATTACTACCTCAATTTAGTCTTTTCTGTTCCGAAATTTGTTCGCTGACACTATGGAACATTAATTAGGTAGTTTTCTCACTTTTCACATTATATGCCCTCTATCTCTGTGCGGCATTTTTCAGTGCTCCTTTTCAATAAACAATTGTATCAGGCCAGTTGGTAAGGATCCATCTTGCTAAGAAGCGCAGCCAATATCACAAAGAACACACAACACAAGCGCTTAACTTCAACTAAACGTTTATTGCAAACGTCAGAGTTTATAAAGGGGATGAAAAGAGAAAAAGAATAAAAAAATGAATGAAAAAGGTAAAAATGGGAGACAACAAAAAGCATACGTGCCAGTCCTGTACATTACTATCTGTTATTGTCTATCACGCCATCCAAAAAACATAGTTCTTTCCGCGTGAGCGAGATAGAGGGTGCACTAACAGAGTCAAAATCATCGCGTGTCATTTCAGCCGCTTCTACTATGAAACGGGTTAACAAATCTCTGTTTCGATACAGCACGCACGTGTTATCGAAATAAGGCACACAACCGCACTCCTTACAGTGGATCGCCAAGTGACCATCGGTACCCTTCTGCACTTTATTGTGGTGCTCTTTTAGCCTTTCATTAATGCATCTTTCGGTTGTTCCCACATAAACAAGACCACATGACAAGGGCACTCTGTAAACAACCGACTGTGCACACTCAACGTATTTATTGCGATGCTTAATTTGGCAACCTTTCTTTTCTTTTGAAACAGGACAAGTTTGGCGACATATACTGGACAGTTTTTCAGGAGCAGACATAACCACTCGGACGCCCACCTTATTACCAATCTTTTTAAGATTGCGTGCCACACTATGGATACAGGGGACAACAGCCATTTTACGCTGCTGCAGGGAAGTGTTAATACGCTGCGTATTTTATTTCTTTAGGTCCCTATGTAGCGATTCAGCGACGCTTATAACCATTCGTTGCGGGTAGCCTGCTGCCTTCAGTCGCAAAACCTGTTGCTCAAAGCTCTTCTTCATGAGGTGAAAACATGACTTCTTCAACGAATTAAAAAGGCACATTCGTGCAACAGACCTCTTCACTACTTTGGTATGGGCAGAAGAGAAAGGCAACAATGACTTTTTGCTCCTGGGCTCATAAAGCCAACAAACGTGGTCATCTTGAAATTGCAACGACCGATCTAGAAACCTGAGCGTATCACCATAGGGCACTTCATGTGTAAGTTTCAGAGGCTGATAAACTGTCTCAAGTACTCCAAGTGTCAAAACAGCAGCACTTTGAAACTCTTTGGCATCACACTTCAAAAAAACCAAATAATCATCCACAAAACTGAAGATCTTTAAAACCTTAGTTCCCGACAGCCTCTCATCAATTAATCGATCTAAGTGGGCCATAAAAATATCACTAAGAACGGGTGCAATAGCCGAACCAATACAAATACCCTGTTTTTGGATATAGGTGCTCCCATTCCAATTAACGAATGTGGACGTTAAGTACAAAGCCAGTAAATCCAGAAAACCTCTCACTGACATACCACAAGTGTTCTGAAAGGTCACTGCACCATGCTCAAGTATGCACTGCTCAACAAATTCTAGAAGCATTTCATGAGGTAAAGAATAGTACAAATCTTTCACATCTATGGACAACGCCTTAACGACAGTTTTGGCATTCGATACGAAAAAATTCACAATCTGCTCAGAATTCTTAGTGTAAAATGGGTCATTAATTTGAAGGAGATTCAGCTTTTCCTGTAGAAAAAACGCGACATTTTTTTGCAAAGAACCTTGTTCCGAAATAATTACCCGGAACGGCATTCCATCTTTGTGCGTCTTGCAACTAAAAAACATGTCTAAGCCCAGTTTATCTGTTTTCATGATCTGTTTAGCCAAATCATGCAATAGAAGGCTGTTGCACAAGTTTTTTGCAGCTGTTCGAACAGATTTGAGTGACACTTTTGGCTTAATATCAAATACCGACTCAATCGCCACTTGCGCTTTTTGAAAAAAAAAAAAAAGAACCATTCGGGAAAACACAGAACCCACCTTCTTTGTCAGAAGAAATGACACAAAGTCCCGATTCTTTGAGGTATGTGACCACCTTCCTTATGGGCAACACTTGACGCTGGGGCCTGAACTTTTCAAGCACATCAACACCCTCGGAAATACACTGATCCTTTTCACAATCCGGAGCACGACCAGAAAGTTGTCTCACAAGAGACAGGAGCTTAGGCGCTTCAAGTCTTGGTTCAACAGCGTACTTGGGACCTCGTCTTAACGTCTCTTTCACATATTCAGGAAGAACGACCTTATTGAAGAAAAAATGGCGTGAATTGGGGGGCCTTGTGACCTGCGAAACGGAACGCCTTTGGTCAACAATACTGTCGCAGCTCAGGTCCAAGCGCCAACCGAAGAAACCTGCTGAGGACAACATTATTCACACCACGGATGACGTCGTTTTTCCTGAATATGTGAAAGAGACGTTAAGACGAGGTCCCAAGTACGCTGTTGAACCAAGACTTGAAGCGCCTAAGCTCCTGTCTCTTGTGAGACAGCTTTCTGGTTGTGCTCCGGATTGTGAAAAGGATCGGTGTATCTCCGAGGGCGTTGATGTGCTTGAAAAGTTCAGGCCCAAGCGTCAAGTGTTGCCCATAAGGAAGGTGGTCACATACCTCTAAGAATCGGGACTTTGTGTCATTTCTTCTGACAAAGAAGGTGGGTTCTGTGTTTTCCCGAAGGGTTCTTTTTTTTTTTTTTTTTCAAAAAGCGCAAGTGGCGATTGAGTTGGTATTTGATATTAAGCCAAATGTGTCACTCAAATCTGTTCGAACAGCTGCAAAAAACTTGTGCAACAGCCTTCTATTGCATGATTTGGCTAAACAGATCATGAAAACAGATAAACTGGGCTTAGACATGTTTTTTAGTTGCAAGACGCACAAAGATGGAATGCCGTTCCGGGTAATTATTTCGGAACAAGGTTTTTGGCAAAAAAATGTGGAGTTTTTTCTACAGGAAAAGCTGAATCTCCTTAAAGTAATGACCCATTTCACACTAAGAATTCTGAGCAGATTGTGAATTTTTTCGTATCGAATGCCAAAACTGTCGTTAAGGCGTTGTCCATAGATGTGAAAGATTTATACTATTCTTTACCTCATGAAATGCTTCTAGAATTTGTTGAGCAGTGCATATTTGAGCATGGTGCAGTGACCTTTCAGAGCACTTGTGGTATGTCAGTGAGAGGTTTTCTGGATTTACTGGCTTTGTACTTAACGTCCACATTCGTTAATTGGAATAGGAGCACCTATATCCAAAAACAGGGTATTTGTATTTGTTTGGCTATTGTACCCGTCCTTAGTGATATTTTTATGGCCCACTTAGATCAATTAATTGATGAGAGGTTGTCGGGAACTAAGGTTTTAGAGATCTTCAGGTTTGTGGGTGATTATTTGGTTTTTTTTTGAAGTGTGATGCCAAAGAGTTTCAAAGTGTTGCTGTTTTGACACTTGGAGTATTTGAGACAGTTTGTCAGCCTCTGAAACTTACACATGAAGTGCCCTATGGTGATACGCTCAGGTTTCTAGATCTGTCGTTGCAATTTCAAGATGACCACGTTTGTTGGCATTATGAGCCCAGGAGCAAAAAGTCATTGTTGCCTTTCTCTTCTGCCCATACCAAAGTAGTGAAGAGGTCTGTTGCACGAATGTGCCTATTTAATTCGTTGAAGAAGTCATGTTTTCACCTCATGAAGAAGAGCTTTGAGCAACAGGTTTTGCGACTGAAGGCAGCAGGCTACCCGCAACGAATGGTTATAAGCGTTGCTGAATCGCTACATAGGGACCTAAAGAAACAAAATAGGCAGCGTATTAACACTTCCCTGCAGCAGCGTAAAACAGCTGTTGTCGCCTGCATCCACAGTGTGGCACACAATCTTAAAAAGATTGGTAATAAGGTGGGCGTCCGAGTGGTTATGTCTGCTCCTGAAAAACTGTCCAGAATATGTCGCCAAACTTGTCCTGTTTCAAAAGAAAAGAAAGGTTGCCAAATTAAGCATCGCAATAAATACGTTGAGTGTGCACAGTCGGTTGTTTACAGAGTGCCCTTGTCTTGTGGTCTTGTTTATGTGGGAACAACCGAAAGATGCATTAATGAAAGGCTAAAAGAGCACCACAATAAAGTGCAGAAGGGTACCGATGGTCACTTGGCGATCCACTGTAAGGAGTGCGGTTGTGTGCCTTATTTCGATAACACGTGCGTGCTGTATCGAGATAGAGATTTGTTAACCCGTTTGATAGTAGAAGCAGCTGAAATGACACGCGATGATTTTGACTGTGTTAGTGCACCCTCTATCTCGCTCACGCGGAAAGAACTATGTTTTTTGGATGGGGTGATAGACAATAACGGATAGTAATGTACGGGACTGGCATGTGTGCTTTTTGTTGTCTCCCATTTTTATCTTTTTCATTCATTTTTTTATTCTTTTTCTCTTTTCATCCCCTTTATAAACTCTGACGTTTGTAATAAACGTTTAGTTGAAGCTAAGCGCTTGTGTTGTGTGTTCTTTGTAATAGTGGCTGCGCTTCCTAGCAAGATGGCTCCTTTTCAAGTTCACAGATTCACTTTGCATGGATCCTCTTTGTACATTGTTCTTGATTCTCTACATGCTTCACACATTTCGTTTCCATTTTTTCCCTCCTTCCTGGGCCTTATACCCCTGTCACACGGCCACCACCAAACTCCGTTGAACACCGTCAACGTATATGTCCCCTAGGGGGTTCGATGGAGAAGGAGTTGTGGCAGTGTCAAACGGCAATGACAAGGTTGTAACAGTTGCTGCGAGGGGGCTCAGCTGGCGCTGTTTGATTTTCGTAAAAGTATTCTAATTTCTTCTCTACTGATTTTTTTGTGAGTCCTGGTTATGTGGTTTTTTTATAAAAAAGCACTATTAAGTAGGTATGCGACTAACAAACCATTAAAAATAATTTCAAATAAAAACGCATTTGCTTAATGTAGCTATGCTGCTAGTGACGCTGACCACATTGTGCTTTTAGTTGTTTTGTTGCCTGTGTACTTGCCCGGTACGAAAGTTCTTATGCTTCCTTGCCTCGTGAGCGCACATTTTGTGTTCTTCAGCCATGAGTGACACAGTGGATGACGTGAGGAAGTGATACGATATTGCGCTGGTAATGACGTTGATCGGCTGGCGCCGGCCGGCCCGCCTCGCGAGGCATCGGTGTTGAGAGTAAGTGAACTCTGACGGGCATAAATATTTGTAAACAAACACGCGTTGTGAATGAACACTACAAAGAAAGAACTTTTAATATTGCCAAAATGAATTATTCTTTCACTGCGGCCGCTTACTGCTCGAAATTTTTCTCTGACCTCTAGACTGCTGGGGACGAGAGTACCTCGTTTCGCTGCGAAGGGAGATCGTTGAACGACCTTTGCGAAATGCTCCGTTTACCTTCGTTTGCGTAAGGGTGGCCGTGTGACACGGACCGCATCTTCGTTGTCATAAGGACGAGGGAGTTAAACGGTCTTCCCGGGTGCCCATGTGACAGGGGTATGATAAAGACTGCAGTATTGTTAAATAAATATAAAATAAGTCAATTATTCTTATCGAGTCCTGGTCAGTTGACAGCTTTTTAAGGTTTTGCTAGAATGTGGAACATGATGCTTCTACCTTTGAGATGTCATAAAATTATGGGTGTCTTGCAGAGAAGGCTCCTTCAGCCAGGTCATTGAAGTGCCTTGAACAATAAAGCAACATTGATAAAGTGAGTGGTATCATTTTATTGGGAAAATAAGCTTTACAAATTGTGTAAAAAAGATTCAGGTTTCTTGGGTACATTGTTCATAATTTTTAACAGTATGCAAACAACCGAACTAAACATCTGGCTTTGCAGCATTGTGGAAGTTAGATCAACATCCCTATTATGTGTAGTATGCTGCAGTATAAATGGGGCATGAATTTCTCACCATATTAAGTGATGTCACAATTTTTGCATGAAGGGCCATATGTTATGATTGCTTAGTCAGAGCATTCAACAGTAGGTTTCCATTCGCTATGATTCTTCTATGATGTAGTACACACCAACTTGTGTTGAAATACATATTGTGTTTAGATAGCTGTGCCCACAGCAAGACACTATATCGGCGATGCATTCTAACAGGCCACTGCCTCTCATTCAGAGACACTGACAGAACAAGTGACCGACAGTATAGCGAGGGTTGTGGACAAGATCTCGGGGAAGCCGGCCGACAAGGGTGGCACTGACCTGCTGACTGAAGGCCTGCCCAAGTTTAGACCCGTGACGGTTCAGTCCTCGGCTTCTGTCGCTGGAAGAACTGCCAGTCTTTCACAGCAGCCAGGGACAATTGCAGCAAAATCCCAGAAAGGTAAGTTTGCATGTCAGAAGGTGAAACTTACCAGCCATATTGCTCTGTATATCATCACTAACTGTATCTCAATTTTTGACGATTGATCTTGTTCACGAAGTGCATCCCAAAAATGCATATTTTTTTTTATAGTTGAATTAAATTCTTGAGATGGATCTATTTCAGAACACAATTGGTGTGAAAGTTTTTTGGTTGACCATAAGTGATGAAAAATCATTTGTATTGTTACATACACATGTGTTATTTGTAAATAATGTAAAGAAAAATCTTTCAAAAAGTGGTTATACGATTTTTTTAAAATAAAAGTTATGCGTTGTAATAAGCACAGCTCATAGGCATACAAGAATAAACACACCAGAGTACTTTTGCAGTAAAAAAATGTTTTTGGACTAACTATAAAAACTTTTTAGCGTTCAATATTTGAAGCACAGTTTCACACGGAGTGATTTGCCGCACTCAACACACATGCAGCATGTTTCTTTGTGCAGCTCCTGTTGCCGAGCAGTGTTGGCACAGACATAGCATCTTTTCTCACTTCTTAATTTTCTTTCTTCTTCCCTTAGCGTCGGTGGGTGGCAACTTCCCATGAAGTGTCTGGCGCATACTTCCATAGTGCAAGTGAACTGCGTCAGTTAGAACACGGAAGAAAACTGAATGCTGGTGTGTTCGTCTGGAAAGCAAAATCAGTGAAAGAGCTATAATAATCTTTCATCTTATTTCCAACGAGATTGGTTTTTATCATGTCCCCAAAACGGGACAAGCAACCACGGCAGCATCGTTCGTGTAATTTCACGTCACACTGAAACAGATGTAATCGTGTCTTAGAGAGTAATAAATGAGAGAGTAGCAAGTGGTCACCCTTTGATAGATTAGAAACCAGACAGCCGTCAATGGCACGAGAAGCGATAACCTAACAAAGGACAAAACTGAAATCAGCTGCACCATGCGTCATAGAGTTTCCTAAATATACACTAGAGAGAACTCTGGCGCTAGTGTCTATGGGATCTGCAACGCACTGCGCTTCAGCAAGCATGGGAATGATAAGTAGTGCATGGATTTGTCTAATCTTCGTACTTCTGACTATGTCTGCGTTCGAGTGACTTGGAGCTGTTTTCTCACAAACCAAAATCAGGAAATGTTCAGTGGTTGAGGTTCACCATTTTATTCTTTTAGGCTTACCATTTCAAATCGGGTCACGAAGTTCAAAAGGATTCATCCATTTCTTCAAAACCAAACCAAAACACAGCAATAAATGAATCCACAAGTGCAATTCGCCGCCCGCAACTACGAAGACTAGGCAAATTCATGTACTGCCCATCATTCGCATGGTCGCAGAACGATCGCAGTGCCAGATTTCCCTCTAGTTAATTTCAGAAAGCTCTGTGCTGTGCGTGTGCTCAAATGCACAAGCGAAATCCAGTGCACTGCTTTAAAAAGAGGATAAAGAAATGTAAAGAAGAGACATTGGTACATGAAAATAACTTCACATATTCCCAAAGTGTGGTAATACATGCCAAGCAAGAGGAATGATCGAAAAAGGCACTCTTAAAACGTACATGTAATGATCTACATATGCGACCTGTGCCCGTTTGGACTGACATACATGACCATCAAAGGGTTAATAATAATAAGAGGGGTTCGATGTTCCAGAACCACACTGTGATCAGGAGGGATCTTTTTAGTGCAGACTTTAGAAATTTCGAGCACCTAGGGTTCTTGAACACTTTAATGCCTGAATTATGAAACTGCTCAACAAAATGAAAATTATTTTCACTTTAAGGCTTTAAATACCATTCTTTGAATGATTATGCAGTTAAATTATATAAATTGTAACTTTAATGCATACCTTTATTTCTGTCATGAATTTTCTATATGCCACAGAAGCCAGGACCCTGCAACGAAAAATGTACTTCAGAATTATGTAACATGTCGTGTAATATCTGTTCGTTTTGTACACACCAAATAAAGAAAACTATTGAAGATAGAGTTTATGTCACACTGGCAGGAAAGAACAAAGAAGTGAGACCTGTGGCACGCACTTCGCGTTCTCTGCCATAAGTTTCAAAGGAATCGGTTCAAGTGCAGAATACCTTAGACGAGACAAGTTAGATTTTTTTGTGCTGAAAGCTACGTTTTCCGTGAGTGCTTGACAGTCGATACTTAAATGAGGCACGCACTTTGTGACTTTCTTGCTCGAAGTTTTTCGGTATTGTCGCGACTTCACGACACTTGGTAGTAAAAGGTTAACGTCCACTGAAATCTAAGCACATAGGTCCCAGACATTTCGGCTTCCATTAAAAATGTGGTGCTGTGGCCGAGATTCGATCCCACGACCTTTGGGTCACCAGTCAAGCACAATAACTAGTGGACCACTATGGCGGGTACTAACCGCATCTTGTTTCATTGTTTCCTTTTCTTTTTTTTATTTTAGAGCACATGCATTTTATGCTGTCCTTTTCTCTTTTTTTCATAAGGTTATGCGAATATGGAAATGCTTCCACTATTCATCGAATATTACAGTGTTCGAATTTGCTTCGATTTAAATTTAAGTTATTCTTGTAAAGGTGGTTTCACTGCTGTGTAAGAAAGCTAAGCTGTGCAAACACAAATTCAGGAGAAATTTACTTTGCCGTGAAGCTCTATTTCAAAGTTAAATGTACAGGGGTAGTAAAAAGTTCCCAGGCCACTATCCCATGCATTCCTAAGGGAGCATGGCCTGAGCACTTTAGACCCCCCCCCCTGTACATACTACCTTCATATCAATTCATCATCCTTTTAAGTTTAAAAGGTTGTTATACAGGCTTATAGTATTCTCAAAGTACAGTAAATTTTAGAATGTGACATATTTTACAGGTTATCACTTGTATTCTACGGAAACTAAAATCCTGCTACTATTCAAAGTTGTTGCCATTTTTAATAAAAGTGAAGGTTGCACAGGCTTTCTTTCAATTTAAAAAGACTATTGTGCAGTTAGGTCATGACAAATGCAGCCATTTTCTTTTTAATATGATGTATATGTACTATTCAAATTCGAAATGATTCTATAAAAATCACTCTTCACTTCGAATTCACTTCAAACCTGAAATTTGCTATTTACACAAGCCCACCTTTTCACCTTTTCACTATTTTAAGGTGTAATTGTATTGCCAGCTGTTTGCAAATGCTATTTTCCTGTTCTTTTTCCTTTCTTAAGTTGCCATGGTAAAAAAAAATGTATGGTGTGGTGTAGGAGGCCTGGTGGGGTGACCCTAAACAATGCATTTCGTTTCCAGTGTCACAGCCATTGTGTATTCTCAACCAAATCATTCAATCAGTCAACTGATCTTAACCTCAGTCAACCGATCAGGCACGTTAAGGCAGAAGGTATTAAATGTACATGAAAGTGTATTGCGGGTATTATGAGACACTTTATCAACTGTACGTGACTATCATCACATCGTGTGCTTCATCTTCATCACTAGTGGATCTAGATATTGTTCCGTGCCTCTAATGCGACTGGTTCCCCACCTCTTCAAGGTGTATTAAAGGCATGTAGCGTTCTAAGTCACAAGTGGTGGAGGCCCTGGGTGCACGAACTGAGCACTGCAAATTGTACATAGTGCAGAAGACCATCAATATTGTCACACTTACGTGGCGGTCGTGGCCCGTAAGCACAGAGACGAGGCGACTTGAAAAGAAATAAACTTTATTTGAGCGAACTTGTGCCCATAAAAGAATTGCGTGAAAAAGCTGCCGGTGGCCTCGAAACGGCCTGCCCGGTTCAGCATCGGTGGAAGGAATACCCGTGCACTCTTTGCCGGTACGCATCAGATTGTCACGTGGTCCCACTGCTTATCAAAAGCATGCCCAGCGCACAGGCGACAGAACGACGCGTTACCGACGCCACACTGTAGATAAGCTGAGGACAGTGCTGCGCCGACGAAGTGGGCACCAACATAAATGCATGTGGCAGTGCTCCCCCACCAAAGAGCATCGCCCCGATGCTACAATGTAGTGAATACAAATGAAACTGGGAGCTTTCTTAACAATCGGTGTAGGAAAAAACATACACATCACAAAAGATAGTCCATGAGTCCGCTAACACTGGAAAAACTTTTTCATGTGCACGACATGCACGACTTCAGGGCGCGCCCGGCGTCGTTGAGATTGCGTATCCCCATCAGGAACAACTTCATACGTGAGCGGCCCCAGACGCTGTGTGATCTCATAAGGTCCAAAGTAACGATGGAGGAGCTTCTCGCTGAGACCGCGATGGCAAATCGGTGTCCGTACCATTACACGATCACCAGGTGCGAAATCCTGCTCGCAGCGTCGCAAGTTGTAGTGTCGGGCATCGGCGTGTTGCTGCTTCTTTATGAGTGTTCGGGCAAGCTGGCGGGCTCCCTCTACACGTTGTAGAAATCCGGCAACATCTTCGTCAATTTTCTCATCAACGACAGGTGGTAGCATGGCGTCTAGCATAGTCGTAGCGTCTCGGCCACGAACAAGTTTGAAAGGCGTCACATGGGTTGTCTCCTGCTGCGCCGTATTATACGCGAACGTAACGTAGGGTAGAACTTCGTCCCACGACTTGTGCTCGACGTCCACGTATATAGCGAGCATATTGGCAAGTGTCTTGTTGGAACGTTCCGTGAGGCCATTTGTCTGGGGGTGGTAGGCTGTCGTACGGCGATGACAGGTGTGGCTGAAACGCAATATCTGTTGTGTGAGCTCTGCAGTGAACGCCGTTTTCCTGTCGGTAATAAGGACCTCAGGTGCACCATGACGGAGAACGATGTTCCTCACAAAAAATCTTGCGACCTTTAGTGCACTCCCTGACGGTAACGCTTTCGTTTCGACGTAGCGCGTCAGGTAGTCCGTAGCCACCACTACCCACTTGTTCGTGTTGGATGACGTCGGAAACGGACCAAGCAGGTCCATACCGATTTGCTGAAAGGGCTTCATTGGGGGGTCAATTGGCTGCAGTAGTTCAGCCGGCCTAACAGGTGGGGTCTTGCGCCGTCGACAGTTGCGGCAGGTTCTTACATAGTGAGCAACGTCGGCGTTAAGACGCGGCCAGTAATATTTTTCCTGGATTCTTGATAAAGTACGAGCGAATCCAAGATGTCCGGCGGTCGGCTCATCGTGAGACGCCTGCAAAATCTCTTGCCGCAGATTGTATGATACGACTAAAAGGTATGTCGACCTGTTTGGTGCAAAGTTCTTCTTCCAGAGTACGCCATTGCGGAGGCACAGTGACGAGATGACACGCCTGTACATCCAGGGTGGTGAATTGGTCTGGCTCTCCAAGAAATCAATGACGCTGCGTAGGTCGGGATCTGCGTGTTGTTGGTCTGCGAAGTCAGTAGCACTGATTAGCCCAAGAAAACCGCCGTCGTCATCATCGTTAGATGGAGCTGGTTCAACGGGTGCTCTTGACAGGCAGTCTGCGTCTGAATGTTTTCTTCCCGACTTGTATACCACTGTTACGTCAAACTCCTGTAACCTCAAACTCCTCAAACTCCTAAGCTCCAACGAGCTAAGCGATCGGACGGGTCCGTCAGGTTAGTGAGCCAGCACAAGGCATGGTGGTGGCTGACTACTTTGAATGGCCTGCTGTACAAGTACGGTCGAAACTTTGTGACTGCCCAGATGACAGCCAGACACTCCGTTTCGGTTGTTGAGTAGTTGCATTCAGTCTTAAAAAGAGACCGGCTGGCAAACGCGATGACCTGTTCCTGCCCGTCCTTTGTTTGGACCAATACAGCACCAAGCCCTAAGCCACTTGCATCTGTGTGAACCGCGGTGTCGGTGTCCTCATCGAAATGATCAAGTAGTGGCGGTGACTGTAGCCGTCGCTGAAGTTCCCGGAAGGAGTCTTCTTGTGGCTTCTGCCACTCATACTTCATGTTGGATTTCGTGAAGCGAGTAAGAGGCTCGGCGATTTGTGAGAAGTTCCGGACGAAACGCCTGTAACAGGCGCAAAGTCCGAGAAACCTCTGCACCGCCTTCTTGTCAGCTGGTGGCGGAAAGTTTCCAATGCCGGCTGTTTTCTGGGGGTCAGGGCATACGCCATCACGATTACCTACATGGCCTAAAAACAGAAGTTCTTCATAGGCGAACCGGCACTTCTCTGACTTTAACGTTAGACCCGACGATTTGATTCCCTCGAGTACTGCCTGTAGCCTTTAAAGGTGTTCTTTAAAGTTTGCTGCGAAAACTATGATGTCGTCGAGATAAACGAGGTAGGTTTGCCACCTGAGTCCTGCCAAAACTGTGTCCATAACCTGTTGAAATGTGGCGGGTGTAGAACAAAGTCCAAATGGCATGACTTGAAATTCGAATAGGCCATACGGTGTAATGAATGAGGTTTTTTGCCGGTCTCTTTCATCGACTTGAATCTGCCAGTATCCGCTCTTCAAATCCATTGAGGAACAGTACTTGGCATTGCAGAGTCGATCAAGAGTGTAATCGATTCCCGGTAGTGGGTACACATCTTTTCTCGTGATACTGTTGAGTCGGCGGTAATCGACGCAAAACCTCAGTGTACCATCTTTTTTCTTCACGAGTACAACGGGTGAAGCCCACGGGCTATTCAATGGCTTAATGATGTTTTCGCGAAGCATTTCATCGACTTGTGTTCTGATAGCATCGTGCTCTTGTGGTGAAACGCGATATGGGCTCCGGCGGATGGGTTGGGCTGATTCGTCGGTGATTATACAGTGCTTCGGAATCGGCGTGTGTCCGATTTTTGATGTCCTTGAGAAGCATTCGGCATAACCCAGAAGAAGACTGCGTAGCTTTTCTTGCTTGTGCTCTGGAAGGGCGGGATTGACGTCAAAGGTTGGGTCATCTTTTATCAGCGATGATACGTCGGGGGATGATTGTGACAGCGTACATGCGCTTCCTACTTCGTCAATCGGTTCTACAAATGCGATCGTCGTGCCTTTATCGAAGTGCTTTTGCTCAGAACAGAAGTTCGTCACGAGAATGTCTGCTCGGCCTCGATGCATGCACGACGCCACGTGCGACACATATTTGTCGATCGAAAAGCAACTGTGCATTCGTTTCGACGATCATGACTCCGGCTGATTTTTTTTTCCGTTTCGACGGATGCGAAGATGCTTGTACGAGGTGGGATTGTCACTTCATCATCAAGGATTGCGAGGGGGGCACTTTGATAGCTGGTGCGTTCCGGTGACGAGGATCGTTCACTGGTAAGTGTAAAAGATCCTGTTTTGAGGTCGATCACTGCTCCATTTTCGGTCAGGAAATTCATCCCAAGGATGACGTCACGTGAGCACTGTTGCAGAATGACAAAGTTCACTAGGTACGTATTACCATGAAAAATCACTCGCACAGTGCAACGTCCAATTGGCATTACAAGATGCCATCCTGCCGTGCGAATCTGTGGTCCGTCCCACGTAGTTCTGACTTTCCTCAGATGTGCTGCAAACGGTCCACTTATTACTGAGTAATCGGCGCCAGTGTCAACGAGCCCGGTTACTTGACGTCCTTCGATCATGATCTGCAAGTCGGCACTTGGCGTACGGCTTCGAGGACAAGTAGTGATCGATTGTGCGGTGTGTCGCTTGGACCGGTCACAGCTGCGTCGAGTGCAAGTTTCGATCTTGGGCATTGTAACGGTGTTAAGTCGCAGTGACTCAGCGTCAGGTCGTAGCGTTATGCCGTCTGGTTGTCGCGCCGCGGAAACGATTCGTGGTGTTGGAGGGTCTTGCTTAGTTCGCTGAGAAGCGGCACCACCTCCGTACGTCGCTGTCGTTAGTTTCCCTGGCGAGGGCTTGAAGATCGCCCTCCTGTTCCATAGAAACGCTCTGGTTGTGGCGACTGGGTGCGGCGTGATTGCGGTGAAGGCGACCTGGGGCGCGACTGCGCTTGTTCTTCCATTTCCCTCAGATATGCCTCGATTTCATGCGGCCGCTGGCCTGGAAGGAGGCGGGGGGCGTTTACGCTGAAACCTCATAGGCCCATTTGGCAGTAAGGGCATGTTCGGAGTACGTGGCCGGGCTCGCCACAGGGGAAGCATAACAGGCGTCGGTTTGGCGTTTGCCAAAGGTCAGCCTTCTTCGCAGTGGCTTCTTGATAAGCCATAGGTCGGCTTTGCTGCGGTGATTGTGGTAACGGCGTGTAGGGCTGGGGCGGCGGTGACGATGTGTAGGTATTCGTGCGCGTGACCAGGGGCATCTGGCTACAGATGGCATCAGCATAAGTCATCACTGCGTGCTGCGGCACTGGTTGCAAGACCGTCTGGGTTGGAAATGCTGTTCCGAGCGCCTGATGCAGCTTGTCGCAAATGACGCTTGTCAGAGGTGTGAGGTGTGGGCTAGCCGCAGGGAGCAATTTCGAAGTTCTTCGCTTAATATGGTCCGTGTGGTTGCACGAAGACTATGAGCGTCTAGTGTATCGAAGTCCACGTTGCCCGAAGAAACAGCTGGCAAGCTGCGGCTGTATTGTCTGGCTCGCAGGTCAAGTGTTTTTTCAATTGTTGCTGTCTTTCTCCCAAATTCTGCAACTGTCTTCGGCTAATTGTAAATGAGGCTGACGAACAACTGTTCTTTCATGGCTCGCATCAGGTACTGGAGTTTCTTTTCCTCAGGCATATCGTCGTCTATGTGTCGGAAGATTTTCTGCATTTCCTCGACGAACACAGTTACAGGCTCATTAGGGTGCTGCTGACGGGTCTGGGGCATGGTCTGGGGCATGGGTAGGCATGTGGGAGTCTAGGTGCCAGTCGTCTTTTAAAAATGTCCCTAGTTGTCAGGGAAGTCTCCTGGTTTTCATACCAAGTTCGGGCGGAGTCTTCGAGAGAGAAAAAGACGTTGCGCAGCTTGTCTTCTTGCGACCACTTGTTATACATTGCGACTCTCTTGAACCTGTCCAGCCATTCTTGCGAGTCCTCGCAGGCAGAGCCATGAAACTTCGGTGGTTCCTTCGGTTGTTGGAACGTAAGCGTAGCGGGAGCAGTGGCGTTTGCCATCGTTGTTGAAGGATGGGCTGCCACGTGTCGTTTAGGGTCTCGCAACAGTCCGTACTCCGGAGGTAGTCCTAGGCGCCTTCGACGGCTTCGGATTTCTCCCGAGTTCTCTACCTTCACTGCTTCGGTGCGGTCGTCCTTGCGTAAGGGGCTAGCTTCACGGCTTGAAGGGGCTGTTCCAACTATAAGCAACTCCACCAAATGTCACACTTACGTGGCGGTCGTGACCCGTAAGTACGGAGACAAGGCGACCTGAAAAGAAATAAACTTTGTTTGAGCGAACTTGTGCCCATAAAAGAATTGCGTGAAAGTAACTGTCGGTGGCCTCGAAACGGCCTGTCTGGTTCAGCGTTGACGGAAGGAATACCCGTGCTCTCTTTGCCGGTACGCATCAGATTATCACGTGGTCCTACTGCTTATCAAAGGCATGCCCAGCGCGCGAGCGACGAAATGACGCGTTACCGACGCCACACTGTAGATAAGCTGAGGACGGTGCTGCGCGACGAAGTGGGCACCAATATAAATGCACGTGGCAATATATATTATATGCACATTGTGAAAGGTAGAATATTCGCAACATTTTCAAAATGTTTCATTGACATCACCACTTGTTCTGCATGGTAGAATTTTAATTGAAACAAATTAAGTAACCATTGAAATCCTTAAGGGGGCCCATAGCTTGCAGAGATAGTCTGTATTTCATGCCCGAATTCGGTGAAACTAAATAGACTTGTTTAGTTTGTCATACTAGTTTTAAGTATACAGTGATTTTTTTGTGTGTGTGAACTGGTTTATGTGGTACACAAAGCTGCCTCTGTTGTTTCCAGAGACAGTAAGAAAGTGCACATTATCAGATTGCAGTATATCACAACATGCAATAAGTAAAACACTGCAAACAGTTTGCAGATCAAATCATAACTTGGCATTTTACTGATGATTGAAACTTAATAAATAGGCTGTGTATGACGATTATGACAAGTGTGCCAGACAAGCACATAGTTTGAGCATAGATGAAATAATGGTCATGATGTGTACCACTAAAGCTAAGCTTAGGAGGTTTATCGATAACCCACTACCCACTGCAGCAGCCCGCAAGAAGGGCCGTGCCGGAGGCGGCTGGGATGATGACAATGATGAGGAGGTCGACGATGGCAATGCGTCGGGGACGGTGAGCGATTCGGCAAGCATCGGCGATTCCAACCGGACTGGTGACATTACTAGTGTACCTGCTGCTCAGTAAGTGTGCCAACCTTTCGTAGAAAAGGATGGCTCAGGAAAAAGACATGAACAGGAAGAACAAAATGAATGCCAACTTCCAGCTGATTTATTAGGCAAAGATATGTTGAAGTAAACTTCAGGGTCATGTGAGTGTACAATGATTAGTACAACTGATGAAGTTACGACAAGCCATTTATGTAATCAAGATTTTTTTAGACTGAAGTTTGTTGAGATAAATGGACCGCGATGTAATGCTGTCGTAGAACGTATCCTCCTTATTTATGTAAATTGCCTCCGTCAGTTCTCTGGCTATCTGCTCTGAACTTTTCCCTTAAGTACTAATCCAATGTCCATAAACTGGGGATCACATGCGCATTTGTGAAAAGTTGAGATCAGGTAGCAAGATAACTGACAGAGGCATGGCACATGAATGAAAGAGATACATAGTGCATCAGCGCACCATTTCCATCCATCTACTGCAATAAAAAAAAGCTTTTAAAAATGCTTGATAACAAAAAAAAATAATGATTAAGTATAGGGTAGCTGGCACTAGAGGAGCACCTGAGTAGTGCTGTTTGTTAAGTGGTGCAAATTTTCTTTCTTTCTTCTTACTCTTCTTTTCTGTTTAATTCTATTTATTTCTCTATTTCTTTCTCTTTCATGCAATTATTTTTTTTCTTACCTTATTTCTTTTTCTTTTATTGATCGCAAATGTAATCCTTACTCTTTGTTTCTCTAGGTTTATCTCTTAATTTTTACTGTATCACACATTACTCTCTTCCCATCCCCCTCCTTGCCCTCACTTCCCTCTTCTACTCCCTTGCTACACGATGCTGTACAAGGCTATGCTATGCTCTGCTAACGTGTCTGAATAGCTGAGTGGATAGGACATTCACATTCCGATCGAACGTATGCGGTTTTCAATTCCACCTTGTCTAGATCGTTTTTTTGTTTTCTTTTTTGGCAACAATTTCTCCCTTCTGCTTTTTTTTCTGTTCATTTCTCTCTCTCTCCATTTTTGTTCTCTCACTTATCGGGATTGTTACAGGCCACGCTGGTTAAACAGGTGCTCGTGTTCTGGGAGCGAAGCAAAAAAGCTGAAGAAGACGACGGTAGCTTCGCATCACAACAATGTTTATTTATTTATTTATTTATTTATTTATTAGAATACCCTCAGGGCCCGTAGGGCATTACAGAGGGGGCGGGTACAACATATATAACACACAAGAAAAAAGACAAAATAAAGAAACAAGTATCAGATGCGCAAATCAGGAAGGCAATATAAGTCAACTAAAAATGTATAAGAATTCAAGCACATACAAGACAAAGATAGATAATGGAAACTGCGTATAGTTACAAGCATTGCTGACAAATTGCAGTCTTGAATAACAAAGGGTCTGTTATTGATACAACGGAAGAGGGAAGGTGGTTCCAATCGGCGGCTGTTTTCGGTAAGAAGGCTGCTGAAAAGAATTTGGTGCGGCAAAACGGAATGGCAACCTTATGCTGATGATCAATGCGCGATGAGTGGTATGACGGTTGTGCAATGAGGTCTCGCTTCATTGATGGATTGTGAAAAAATATCTTATGAAAAAAATGCAGTCGCGCCAGTTTCCTCCGGACAGTTAAATTGGGTAGGTCAAGGTTAGATTTCATTTCTGATATGCTAGCAGTACGGGAATAATTAGAACAAATGAACCGAACTGAGCGGTTCTGAACAGATTCTAACGCGTTAATTAAATTTTGCTGCACGGGATCCCATATAGCGGACGCGTACTCAAGCTTTGGGCGAATTAGTGATCGGTATAATAGAATTTTGAGGGACAGCGGAGCGCGAGAAAAGTTGCGGCGTAAGTATCCTAGCGTTCGGTTAGCGTTATTACAGATGTAGGTAACATGCGTGTGCCAAGACAGATTGTTGGTAATGTAAACGCCGAGGTACTTATATGAAGAGACATGCTGGAGGGGAACGGCGTTAATTCTGTAGGTACAGGGGGGAGAAATAGATCGCCGGGTTATTGACATGCATTTAGATTTGTTAGAGTTGAGAGTCATAAGCCATTTATTGCACCAGGTTGAGACAGTGTCAAGGTCTGACTGTAGAAATTGGTTATCATATTCATTGTTTATTTCGCGGTAAATTACACAATCATCTGCAAATAACCTTATAGCGGAGTTAATGCTGTCTGGGAGATCATTAATATATATAAGAAAGAGTAAAGGGCCTAATACGGAACCTTGGGGTACGCCGGATGTTACTTTAGAAAGAGGTGAGTTATAGCCATTAGTTGTTACAAACTGAGTGCGATTAGTCAGAAAGCATTCAATCCATTTAAGAATGTTCGGGTCAATGTTTAAGGCACTAATTTTCAGGAGGAGTAATTGGTGAGGTACTTTATCGAAAGCTTTTTGAAAGTCAAGAAAAATGCAATGCACAAGTGAGCCGCGATCTAAAGCCGATGCTATGTCATTAGTAAATAAAGAAGTTATGCTGAGATAGAACAGGTTTGCTGTTAAAAACAGCTTTTGGTGACATTTTCACTTGTACTAGTCTTAGTAAACTCGGATGTGCCTGAAGTTTACTGTGGCACAAATTTTTAAGTAAAGAGCACCTCAGGGGCTCAGCTTGTCATCTATCCACACATCTCATGTGGAGTGATCCCGCTCATAACAAAGCAGGCACTACAAGCCATAACAAGGCTAGCGGTGTTCAAACTCGAGTTAAATGAACCAGCAAGGTATAAAATAATATATTTAATAGAAGAAGCGAAGCAGTGATAGCATTATTCAACTTGAAATCACTACTAAATTGTTTTGCAAACATAGGCCTTACTTCCAGCAAGGCACGAGTGAGCAAATGTCCCTACACTTGCACCGCCTCTGTGTTGTCGCTGGGCTAGTGCAAGGCTGCCTCACTACATGACTATGTCTTATGGGGTTGACAACCTGATTGAAGTTGACAAGGTGAAGCACAAAATAGTGCACATGTCGCAAGCCAAGTATGTGAACATGCTTAGGAAGATTCTACTCATCTAGAATTACTCTTTGCTGGCATAGCTGGTTCGTGTTTATGTACAAGCCGCAGAAATATATTTGTTCTTGCGTGACGAAACAATGAGTGAAGAGGTCAAAGGTTGCGCTTGCCTTGTCTCCCTCCCTGATTATTTTGTCGCCAAAAAACAGCCATATTTTTGTGGTGGCTTGTACATGAAAAAACTACACTCATGCCAGGGAAACCCTGCATCAATGCCTCAAACATTGGCATCATTGACACTTTGGTCAACGGAGTATTGCCAAATCAACGAATGGGAATCACTTGGTGCCCTTGCGATGCATGCTCTCAGGTTTCACTGTAGTTGGGCTGCCATTTTTTTCCAAATTAATTATTAAGAAGTTGGCACTCGTGCTGTCTTTCATGCTTGTGCCTACTTGTCAAGCCTTCATTATTGTCTATGACATATGTAGTTACTAGCTCAGGAATGCATTTTCGTAAGGATGTCGTTTTTGACAGTTGCATAATCTGCTAAACGTGATGAATTAATATAAAAGGTGATATGATTTGCTGTAAATGTGTTACAGGTAAGACTGTCTTCATTTAAGACAAGTTAAAATAATGAATTACTCATAGCAATGTGTAAACCATGTTCCCAAATTTAATGGTCAGTATTAAACATGTGGCATTAAAAACAACCACTTCTGATGAAACATTGTTCAGACACACCACTTCGCATTGGGCATTTTAATATTGTCTGTGCAATTTGTCTTTGCAATTTGTAAACACGAAAAGATTTCATGGCTAGATACTTGCTACAATAGAAAATTGTGCTTGCTCGAGCTCGTTCGTTGCACGTAATGAGGAAGGTTCCAGCCAACTGCATACTTTGACAAGGAGGTAAAAAGAGACGGTCCACTGCTGGTGCATCATCTGTCTTTCCTACTTCCTTGTCCATGTAGTTGGCTGGAACCTGCCTAACTTCAGCACAATAGCTCTTTCATCTGTTGCCAGCGTTAAATTGAAGTTACGAAAAAAAATGTTTTAGGGGCAGAGCTCTTCAGAGCTAGCCTTGTCTGCCGTGCATCAATGTAAAGGCGTCTACACTCGTATCATACATGTCACACACCTGTGAATAAGCCACCTGCGCTGTCCGTCTATCCGTCCGTTCATCCGTCTGTCCATATGTGCGCGCATTCGTTCATTCATCTGTCCATCTTATATACTAGTTGGCAACTTTAACATAGACATTATGGACCTTAGGACCTAGCTTCGCCCACTTATCATAATTTACTTCATAGAGATGCATGGATTTTTTTTTTTTGGGGGGGGGGGGGGGGGGGGGGGCTCATTACTTCAAAGGGCATGTGTTTCTCATTTGGCTCCCAAAGTAAACACAGGTATTACCCGACTCTTAGGAACACCTTTTGAAATCTCATACAACTCATTCGCTGCACAGTTTGAAAGTGCCTGAATTTCCTGACATGTTACTCAGTTTTTTGTTCTTTGATCTTTCCTTTGTATTATATATAAGGCATTCCTTATACTGTATGCTTTGCTATGAGAGAAACTTTATATTTCTAGTACTAAGACCTAGAAATTGATTGATGTCAATAAGAGATGTATCAATACTTGAAGGTTTACAGTGTGTGATAGCCACGTTCATGGGACTCATTTGCTAGGCATATTCCAAAGGCTTATGTATAGGCCTCCGTAAAAGCACCACGAAGGCACAGCCAAGTTAGGCGTAGGTCCTTTTAGCCCACCAGTGAATGCCAGTTGTCTTCCAAAGACTGAGTTATAGCCAAGAGTGGATAGCAGTACATTTCCAGTAAGCAGTCACTTCACATAAACATGCACACTTGTCTAGTTAAGGGGGCAGACTGGTCTTAGACATTTTTTGTTTATTTCTTCAGTGATCTTGATAAAACTGCACAGAGTTATGCAGTTTTTTCTGCTGATTTCAAATATTGAATTAATTTTCCTATAACTCACTTTGTTTCTGAGATAACCTAAGTTCACCCCCTATTGTTTAAGGCCACCATAGAAAAAAAAGTGCTTAATTAAAAGTGATATTTAGGATACGCCAACATATACTAATGACTATAGAGTGAAAGTATGGAAGAGGTTTTTGTTTTTAGGCCTTTATTGGTTATTTTGCAACAAAATGAACTATATATTTTTAAAAGCAGTTGGAATTGTGTTACAATTTTGATTAGTAATTAAATAAAAAGGCATGTGCTCTAAATTCTGCTCCCATACTTGCATTCTACACACATACAGGTTTCTACTGCAAAGAGAATTATTGTTGTATCTGCCCTAGCTACAGAGATATTGAGGCCTCAAAATTGAATAGTCACAAATTTACTTTTTTGAGAAAAATGGAAAAAACTGAAAACACACAGTTTCTTCAAAAAGCAAAAAACATGGTGCGCATGTTTTGCAATCCTCATTAAGGCGCTCATAAATTGATAATAGAGCTTCAGACAAAGGTGCTGGCAAATTATAAAGAAGCCTCAAAGTCGGTTCCCCATTTTTTTGCAGGTTCTGCATGTTAACAGCACCAAGAATCTGGACAGTTAAAATGACATTACATAAAAATTATTACTTCCTGGTGCGTGAAAATTTGCAGAGAGATAAAAAAGTACTTGCAGAAACCAAATACGTCAATTTTAAAAAATGAATTTTTTTGTCACTTTTTGGCCCCAAAGAGCAGTCTGCCCCCTTAATTCATAGGACAACTCAGATAAATTTGACAGCAATGTGGAAGTAGTCAAAGAACTGCGCTCGAATACCAGCACTTCAGAATACTCAAAAACACTTCAAGTCTCTTCATGTTCGATGACTATTGGCCCCGAAAACGAACACTGGCGTCGCTGCTGTTGCGGCGATGTGCCGTCACAGCAGGGACTTGCTTGCTCTGCCGCTGCTTTTCTGCACCTGTTGCATGCCCGCTTTTCAGCGATACGATGGTGATTACTCCCCAATTTCACGATTTAAATCTTTCAAGGTATCAGTTGAAAGGCTGCGTAACTAAATAAGCTGTGGAAAGTTTTGGTAATATGGCTTAGGATAAGGAAACTTTTATGCAAACTGGAGACGTTTGTTGTTCTTACTGCGTCCTTCAAAAATCAGTGCTATAAAAGTATTATTAGTGGTTTTAACTTCAATAGAACTAGGCATAGACTTTGGGGTCAAAACATGTGTGCCGAAGTATTCCAAATGACATTAGAATATTTTCAATTCACCAACTGCACTGCGGTTTATCATAAAAGTTGCGTCTGTCTTTGCAGTAAAGCTAGGTGGTTTGACAGAATGGCACTTTCTCCAACAGTTAATGAGATGAATCTGTCTGTCCTAAACAATCACTCAACGTATTCGGAAAATTAAACAAAAATAATACGGCCATGCATGCAACGGTTTTAATAATTTTGAGATGTCTGTTTTAATCGGATCATTTTTATGAAGAGATTTCTTCTCAACAGTGATTGGGGATTATGTAGTCATAAACGCTAATTTGTGTGAAATGCTGGTCCGAACTACTGCCGCGTCAAAAAGGGTAATGTCAACTTTAGGTGGGAGCACCGCAGATTTCAATGTTGGCAAAACAAATGCCACGGTTGAAACGAACCTTTTGGGTAGTGCACGCAGCTAGTGACGTGGTTCGCATAACAAATAAACATTCTTTGCCTCACAGATTGTTCTCACATGTCATGTCTACCTGCAGGTTGATTCTCAAGGGTAATCAACTGAAAGAAAAACCAATTTATGAACTGGCTATTTAAAGTTGTATATACGAGCGTACAGTGGCTACGATTCCGCACAATGACACAATCTGACAGCATCAATAGTTTCCACATTTAGCCTGAACCACACCTAAACTCAATAATGTGTGATATGAAGCACCGAAATTATTGCAAGAAAAACATGAAGCTAAAGAATGCAGTGACTGAGAAAGCCTACAAGATAAACAGACCCAAAAGCTGAGGTGGTATTTTAGGATGAGCGCATTTAAGATATTTTGCGAGACTCCTTACTGCACACGAGCACGGTGCTTGGCACAACGGCAAATAAGCTATCTGTAGATACGCAGATGATTCCGAAACAAATAACCCCAGTGTAAGCGAAAAGCACATGTGTCTTATCATCACCCGGGAACAACTTGACTTAAAGATGCAACTATGCTGTCGTGCAGGTCGACACCACAACATGATTATGCGACAATAATTTTGCTGTATCAAAGCTGAAATGTGTTCTTGCTTTCCAGCCCCACCAGCTGCTGAAACCTGGAATGAAACCTATCTTTAGCAGCGCGACACAAACCTAATTGCAATTTTCATATGACAGAGTGTGAGCACCATTGGCAGAAGCAAAAGTAAACCTTTTTTTATTGTTTTACCAGGCACATCATTAATGCAGTTTTCATTTTTCATCTGTAGCTTGAGACAAGCAAAACTGAATGCACAGAAGGGAACAGTGTACTACTTAGAGAGCGGATCTTATGTAGGCGCGCAATGACAGGTGTCGAAGAGTGTTTGCCGTGACGTCATCCGGGCTGCCCACCAGGTGGTGCCACTCGAACTTCTCGGAGCTAATGGACAAGTCCCTCCTTGTAGACTGTAGCCCTGACCAGTGCTCTTTGGCAGTCGGTGATCACATATGCTCCTAGCGACAAGGTCTTCAAATTAACTTTTTCTAATGTGCTCATGGTGCCATCTCTTAGTACTTCTTTTTATGCCAACTGATGGCACTATGCACATCATAACAATCTCTGGCCGACCAAACCACACTCTCACTTGTTCAAAAGATATCGTTCCTATACCGACTCCAGCAATACTTGCTGCACTCTCACGCTGTGTTGCACACAGATTCACAAATCGATCTTCCACCCGACTAACGTGCTCACCGCACTGTAGACACTTTAGAAAAAGCAAGGAAGTTCCCAGATGTACCAATTCTCGTGGCAGGGGATGCATCCGTGGTGGTGACTTTGCTTGACATGGAATTATGTCTCGATTCTCGGTTTTTCGAGACTTTGCACGAAAGCTTGATTCAAGAGTGTTGGCTGTCAACAATGTCTTCTCTGGCCTGTCGTTGTGGCGTGGGCTCTGTTGGTGCCTTGATTAATTGCAGCTCTCGAATGCTAAGAGCCCATTTGTGAGAGAATGCCAGTCACATATTACAGATATACATGTACAGTTAGTGTACAATTCTAAAACTGCATATACAGTAGACTCTCAGTAAACGGAACCTGAAGGGGCCGAGAAAATGTGTTCCAATTAACCGGAGTTTCGTTTACTGAGAGATGAATTTGAGTGCAGAATAAAAGCCCGAAACCATGCATTGCAGAGGTGATAGTTTCATAGTAGTTTCGCTTAACAGATTCCCGTTTACTGAGAGTCTACTGTATTTGTAAACTCTTGAGCATTTAAGGTGAGTATTAAAGTTCTGCATTTTTATAGTCACATAAATAGGCTGACCAATAGTTAGGACTTCAGTGGAAGTGCAAGGAAGCTTACTATTCTAAGCATTGAATATACATTGAAGCGTGACAGGGGCCAATGATAGACTGTCTAGTATTACTTACACTGACAGTGT
Organism: Rhipicephalus microplus; assembly: GCF_013339725.1. Lineage (NCBI taxonomy): Eukaryota > Metazoa > Arthropoda > Arachnida > Ixodida > Ixodidae > Rhipicephalus > Rhipicephalus microplus. The sequence continues at coordinate 33,213,181 of NC_051174.1, forward strand.
TTATTTGGAGTAAATCCATTTCGAGTAAACATCGCTCGTGTAAGCATTCAAAAACTTTCAGCACTGGTGGAAGTATAATTCATAGTTTCTTACACTGATAGCACGAAATTCTCTGTAGAGCAATGGTTAGAATACTTTAATCTCTTATGTTACCAGGTTGTATGAGAAAGAGGTGCAGTCAGTGGATGCCTTTGTTGATCCAAGCCTCGAGTTCCCGCCTTCACGACAGGAACTGGATGAAGCCCGCGAGAGGTGCACTGTGCTCAACGTGGACAAGGTTGTGCAGCTCGTGGCTGCAAAAATCTTCGCACCGCAGCAGAGCACACAGATGGTGAGCAATTGCTCGTTCACACTTCCGGATGGCCTCTACATTCTTAAATGAGTATTCTGTTTGAGTATTCTGAGTAGATAAGACATATTTCACTAACAAGCACATGCAGGTTATATATTGTCACTGCATTTTGATAGCGCTGAAATGCAAGAACACCCGTGCAATTTTAAAAAGGTGCGTGGCCAATTATGAATCAAGAGTTCACCACTATATTTTTAAATAGCTGCCATTACGATTTATTTTTGCAGGTAGCAGTAGAGAAGGGAAACATAAATGTAATCAATGCACACAGCCCCATGAGGACTAGACAGGACCTGTGCTATAGAGCTTAGGAGATGAAAAGCATAGCATACATGATCGTATCAGCGAGCTTTTTCTGTAATTTTAAGCACAATGCTATTTTAAAATTGTTTTTACAATGGCAATAATACAAAAATTTATTCTAAAGTTTTTTTTTTTTTTGCTTCTCATGCTTTATATTTACTTGATGCACAATGGTCGAGCTGAGAATGAATATGTTTTTTGGCCTCATAAACATCATATTCTTACGTCCCAGTCTGCGGAATGCAACTTTGACTTCATAGTGTGGCGGCTTGGGCTAGTTGGTATGACATGATGATAGTTATAGCGTGAGAACAGACGACGACAAAGGGACAAGAAGGAGACAAGCGCTAAACAAACTCTCGCTTTTCTCCTTCTTGTCCTTTTGTCGTCGTTTTGTTCTCACACTATAAATTGACTTCGTATTTTTTACATGTTTAAGTTGTTGCTTTTCTTAAGGTATTCTCATAGCTTCGCAGTTTTTATTTTGGGAAATCAGTCTGTGGAAGCCCGCAATGTGGAGAATGTTTATGATAAACTAAGACAATTGTTATCTTCCAATTGGCAACGTGGAGCAAGATGAAGATTGCTGTTTTTTTACCACAGTTGTTTGAAAGGGCTCCTTTTGTAAAATTTCCGGGGTCAACATTGGTGTAGAAGTCAGTATCATTGGTTGGGAGCAAGAAATCGGTGTTTTTTGTTGGTGAAAAAATTGAGGTAGATGCAAATAAATAAATAAATATAGAACCCACGTCTTCGCATGGCAAGCAGGTGTTCTGCTACAGAGTCATGCCACTGCTTGAAACCATTTAAAAAAAAAAACAATATACATGAATGCGACGTCGTGGAAGAGGCGCTATTGCATGTAACATTGTGTCGAAGAATCGTAGAAGCGCACCAGGCATCAAAACATGTGAATTGCACGAAACTGAATGGTTTAAAGGCCAGAAATTATGAAAATGCACAGGCCTAAATAATTATCATTATGATCAGCAGCATAAATAAAGTCTGCAGCTGCACAGGTGTGTGTGTGTTGCCTTAAGGATGTGTAGTAGGTACTTCGCAAACTCAGAGAAGGAGCAATTATGGCATAGTGGGCTTGTTCTCAACAGTTCTTGCAGTAGGCATTCCAGGATAGTTTTGTGGCCACCGTTATGCACACAAATGTTTTTTTCTTTGGAAGTGTATAGATGTCCACCAGAAGCAAAGCAGGGCTAGCGATTCAGCAGGTTTTGCAAATGGGGACTGATTATACTATCATGTTCTATACTCGCATCTCACCACTACCATTTAACACTATTAAGGCTACGGTTCCATATTACGAATAAAAAATAAAACAAGAAAGGAACTCACCAAAACAAAACACGCAATCGCCGCCACACGAGAATCTTGCCACCACGTGCTAAAACAAGGAAAAGCAAAAAAAAAACCACCACCAACAAAAACCAACAAAAAAACAATGATCGGTGAACAAATTTAATGTCTTGACAACAGATAGACAGCAACAAGCCATTAACAGGGGTTGTGTCGCAACGTTGGCTTGACACGACGCTGTTTATGGATTCTTTCAGCGTGAATATGTAAGTTACAGGTCACGCAGTGTATAATGATGGCGTAATAAATTTGAAGCGTAGGGCACCAACTACGATGTGCACAGCCACTTTTTTAGGTGAAGCAAGTTTTGTAGGCGATGCCGTCTGTTCGCTTTCTTTGCGCCACGCATAAGACCAGACGCTACGGAGACACCGAGCAGGCGACATGATGTGGATTAATACACGTTGGAGGGCTAACCACCCTTTCTATTGATTAGGGGGCTCTGTAGCCTTCACAGTGCTGAAAGCAACTTCTGAAATAATATATAGTCTGGAAGCAGAAGTCATTTTGTAATGTTTTTTTTTTATGACTTTTTTTACACAGATGAATGTTTGAAGTCAAATTATGTTCTAATTCAATGGTTTGACAAAATCTACTCTCGTTGAGGAAGAACACTCAGCCAAAAGTTTTTTTTTCTAAATATATCTGCACAATTATCAGTTCTGTGTCATTTTTATGGTCAAGCTGTCTAAGTGGACCTTTGCAGTTTGCTGAAACATGTCACGTGATCGGCCTGAAAAGAGAAGCCTTTTGAGAAGAGAGGCGTAATGGAAGGGGGTAGAAAGTGAATAAAAAGATAACTAAACCAAATGAGTTTTCTTCGCGAGGCTGGGTTTGAAACCTGGCCCCCTCGGGTCCGAATACAAGTGTTATAGCCACTGGCCCACTCAAACACACGTGCTTAAAATGAATTTATAAGACGCATATAAATATATTGTACCGACGGTCACCTGACCAGATGTTTCTTCTTTTTTCTTTTTTCAATGTAAAGCAGTGCACGAAGATAAGGTACCCGAAGAAGATAGGAAACGAAATGCCAGGATATCTGCTGCTGTGTGTCTTCTCTCCATGCATGTCTTCACACATAGAAATAGACTGCCACCAACTTTCCCAACCTTCAACTTTACTGACTGGCAGTGGCGTAGCCAAGGGGGGGGGGGGCTGGGGGGGCCAAAATTTTTTGAGCGACCCCCTCCCCCTCCTCCGCCACTTACTCACCTTTTTTTTTTTCGTCGCTTCTCGCTGACATGATTTACAAACTAAGCGATGCCACTATACCAATACCATTCCTGGGCGCTTTTACAGTAAATATTGCCTGCACGCGGGAAAATGTGTTGTGGTGTTTGTCAAGGCTTTGGCACTTCGTGAGGTTTTGGGCTGGAAGCTCGGCCGCGAGCGACTGGATTAATGTTGCAGCGGTTAGAGTGTATTCAGTGGTGGTCACACGTGTACCCGCCGGAACATATCTCGCTGGGGTCGATCACTACAATAAGTTAAACTAGGCAGAGAGTCGTTTTAATGGTAAAAGCCAGACACAGCTCCAATGTCTGATAGGCCACGTTCAAGGATATTAGTGTCACTCTTCATTTGTGTGCTAAGATATACTTAAGCCAAAGAATACCATTTTTATTGAACCTTCGCACGTTCTGCTAGCATCTAAACACACACACACACACACACACACGCGCGTGACAAAATATTTGGCTTATCCAACAAACTTCTCCTGTATGCGAGAGTACAATATATTGTGTAGGGAACTATGCGAACGACGACGAAGCAGCATGAAACGGCAAGCCACAGCGTTGGTGCGCGCGCGACCCGAGCTTGCGTTTGTTTTATATTTTCGGCCTGTTGGCGTTCCTCGCTCTTCTGGCGTTCCTCGGCCTTCCAGTAGGTCTGTACGTTAATAAACTGCGTGAAATCTGGTGGAGGTGTGTGGACTCCCGTACAAACCTGGAACTTCGCTCCCGTAAGCTTCCCCCTCTACGTGACACGAACATGGCCACCGAGACGCCTCTCCAGGTGGGACCTTCGACCGTCCATGTCACTTGCGGTGCCGTGTATCCTCAACGAGACCCTCCTATCTTCACTCTTCACGGGCTCCACTGAGTCAGACGTCGAAGATTCGTTGGCGAGGTACGACAAAGTCGGCGCAAGTAACAAATGGGACGACCCAAGTAAGCTGGGCTACCTCACATTCTACCTTGCGGACACCGCGCAACTGTGGTTTAATAACCACGCAGCTGACATTACTACGTGGTCTGCATTCAAAACGGCTATTACGGACGTCTTTGGACGACCTGCGGCACGCAAGCTTCAAGCCGAGCACCGTTTACGTCACCGTGCGCAGCAACCAGGCGAGACCTACACGGGCTACATTGAAGATGTGTTGCATCTATGCAACCGCATCAACTCTACCATGCCTGAGGAAGAAAAAATCAGGCACATATTGAAAGGCATTGACGACGGCGCCTTTCAGATGTTGCTCGCGAGAGATCCCCCCACCATTGCTGTCCTCATTTCTCTCTGTCAAAGCTTCGATGAATTGCGTAGGCAGCGCGCAATTGCTCGTCAAGCCCTCACGACGCCAGACACGCTCGCAAGCTTGCACCTAGCTGCCCATCCTACCGACCAGCAGCCGCTGCTTTCGACAATCAAGGACTTCGTCCGCGAAGAGGTAGCCCGCCAGCTGTCGCTGCTGCCACTGACACATGAGCCCACGCAAGCTTTGACACCGGACCTCCAACACGTCATTCGGACCCAAGTCGCTGAAGCCCTTCCGCCGGTGCATCAGCAACCACCAGTCACAACGCCTCTCACGTACGCCGCCGTCGCTGCTCGGCCTACGCAACAGCGTATGCCGTATGCTCAACCTGCCACGCCACCCTATGTCGTGCCTACAACCCCAATTGCGGCGCCGTATCCCTACGCGAGATCTTCAGCTCCATTTTACCGTCGCTCAGACGCTGGGAGGACGCCGGATAATAGGCCCATCTGTTTCGCCTGTGGTATCGCTGGACACGTCGCCCGCCACTGTCGCCGAGATCCCCCTCCAGTCGACACCGTGGGCAGGCCAATGGCGTCGTCGTCTAGGACGCCATCAAGGTACACCACTGACGGTCCTCGACCCTACGCAAACCATCGGTCACCATCGCCACGACGACGCTCCCTGTCACCTATGCGTCGCCGACCTGCTACGGAAGAGGGAAACTGATCGCTGCAGCTCCGGAAGCAGCAGCTGCATACAATTCGAACTGCTTAAGGCCTCCATCTTTCTCGCCGCAAAACGTTATTGACGTCAATGTTGAGGGGACCGCCGCACAAGCGCTTATCGACACAGGGGCTGCCGTTTCCATAATCTGTGAGACCTTATGCCGCAAGTTGAAAAAGGTGACGACGCCTCTTTCGGGCCTGATGCTCCACACGGCCAACTCGCAGTGCATAGAACCTACAGCTGTGTGCACTGCACGTGTCATTATCCAAGGTGAACTTTATGCCATTGAATTTTTTGTGCTGGCATCCTGCTCCCACGAAGTCATTCTTGGATGGGACTTTCTTTTGCGTCATCGGGCCATCATAGATTGCTCACGTGCAGAAGTTGCCCTTACACCGCTGCCAACCTCTTGTTTGGTGGATTCTCTTTCTGAAGCTTACAAACTTGTCGTTGTTGCAGACACGCAAATAGCACCGAGAACATCCGCCCTTGTAGCCCTGACCTGTACGGCCGCTCCTGCCGGAACTGTTTTGTTCACTCCGTCTGACGTATTTACCCGCCGCCGTAGCCTACACCTGCCCTTTGCCGTACTCACCGTGGAATCCGGTGCTACTGCCATGCTCGTCGCGAACTCGCTATCGTCGCCAGTTACCTTACTTCGCGGAGAATGTTTGGGTAACATACAAGACGTTGACCTCTTGCGCCCTCTAAAGTTCGCCGAACACGCACCTCACCTCCAGCTCAATGCTATGACGCCACCTGTGGCCACACTGCCCGCGCCAGACTCATTCCAGCCCTCTGTTGCCGCTGAGCTATCGCCGACACAAAGAAGCGAACTCTTGTCCCTTCTTCGAGAGTTCCGTTCTGCCTTCGATTGCGCTCAACCATCTTTGGGTCGCACAGCGAACATCACGCACCACATTGACACCGGTACTCATGCTCCCTTAGGCCAACGACCATATCGAGTTTCAGCGGAAGAGCGCCGTATTATCAACGAACAAGTCGACGATATGCTCAAGCGTGGTGTCATCCAGCCATCGCAGAGCCCTTGGTCGTCCCCTGTTGTACTTGTGCGCAAAAAGGATGGGTCTATCCGATTCTGTGTCGACTACCGCCGGCTCAATAAGATAACTCGGAAGGATGTGTACCCGTTGCCACGCATCGACGACGCTCTCGATCGCTTGCAAGAGGCAGAATATTTCTCCTCTTTAGATTTACGCTCAGGATATTGGCAAGTTCCAATGGCTGATCCTGACCGATCGAAGACTGCATTTGTAACACCTGATGGGCTGTATGAGTTTAACGTCATGCCGTTTGGACTCTGCAACGCCCCAGCTACCTTCGAACGGATGATGGACACCATCCTTCGCGGATACAAGTGGAACACGTGCCTTTGCTACCTAGACGATATCGTCGTTTTTTCTCGCGACTTTTCCACTCACCTTGTTCGTCTTCGTGCTATTCTCACGTGTCTCACCTCTGCTGGCCTTCAACTTAACATCAAGAAGTGCCATTTTGCCGCACGTCAGCTCACTATACTGGGTCACGTCGTCTGCAAAGAGGGTGTTCTCCCGGATCCGGCGAAACTCCGCGCCGTGGCCGACTATCCGAAGCCCAATTCCATCAAGACGCTTCGAAGTTTTATCGACCTGTGCTCATACTTTCGTCGATTTGTGCGCAACTTCTCTTCCATCATCGCGCCTCTTACCAACCTGTTGAGAACTTCTAAAGGCATTTCTGCTTGGTCAAAAGAGTGCGACGAATCCTTCACCGCGCTTCGGCGGTTATTATTATCACCTCCAATACTACGTCATTTTGACCCTGATGCGCCTACGGAGGTCCACACCGACGCCAGTGGTGTCGGTCTTGGTGCTGTATTGGCTCAACAAAAACCAGGGTACCAAGAATACGTGGTCGCTTACGCGAGTCGAACCCTCAAGAAAGCCGAGTGTAATTATTCCGTCACGGAGAAAGAGTGCTTCGCAATTGTCTGGGCTTTGACGAAGTTCCGCCCATACCTTTATGGCCGCCCTTTCGAAGTCGTAACGGACCACCACGCTCTATGCTGGCTATCATCGCTCAAAGACCCGTCGGGGCGCCTTGGTCGTTGGGCACTTCGCCTACAGGAATACGACATTCGTGTTGTATACCGATCCGGCCGCAAGCACTCCGACGCTGATGCGCTATCCCGCTCGCCGCTACCGGCTGACCCAGCCTCCTCGTTACCTTCTTCAGCTGTCATAACACCAATCGACTTCACAGACATGGCATCGGAACAACGCAAAGATGTGTAGATTTCCCAACTCCTCGCCTTTCTGACTGATCCGTTAGCTAATTTAGTGTCAAGAACTATCCGCCGTCAAGCCACACATTTCGCTATTCGAGACGACCTACTCTATCGGCGGAATTACACGTCTGAAGGTCGGAAGTGGCTGTTAGTGATACCCAACAACATGCGCTCGGAAATCTGTACTGCTTTCCACAACGACCCGCAAAGCGCTCACGCTGGCGCTCTCAAAACGTACAACCGTCTACGTCAGCGGTACTACTGGCGCGGCATGTACACATTTGTCCGCAAGTACGTACGTGCTTGTACTGCATGCCAGCGACGTAAAGTCCCACCTCAACGCCCTGCCGGTATACTTCAGCCTCTGCCTTGTCCAGCGCGTTCGTTTGACCGCGACGGTATCGACTTATACGGACCACTTCCTACGTCGTCTTCTGGAAATAGGTGGATAATTGTCAGCGTGGACCACCTCACGCGTTACGCGGAAACAGGAGCACTACCCGCAGCAACCGCGAGGGAAGTTGCGTTTTCCATCTTGCGCAACTTTGTTCTTCGCCATGGTGCTCCCCGCGAACTTTTGAGTGACCGGGGGCGTGTTTTCTTGTCTGACGCCATTCAAGCGTTGCTCGCTCAGTGCAACATGGTTCATCGCCTGACGACAGCATATCACCCGCAGACGAATGGCCTCACAGAACGATTTAATCGCACTCTCGGTGATATGTTGACGATGTACATAGCTTCAGACCAGACTAATTGGGACACTGTCCTTCCATTCGTCACGTATGCGTATAACACCGCTACGCACGCGACAACAGGGTTCTCCCCTTTCTTTCTGTTGTACGGACGCGAACCATCGTGCACGCTGGACACTATCCTCCCATACACGCCCGACTCCTCTGAGTACACTGCAATTTCTGATGTTGCCAGGTACGCAGAATATTGCAGACGATTGGCCCGTTCTCTGACAACCGAGGACCAAGGCCACCAGAAGCTACAGCTTGACACCGACCGACATCTCTCTGCTTTCACGACTGGTGCTCTCGTTTGGCTCTGGGTTCCACGGAGCACTCCTGGCCTTTCGTCGAAATTACTGGCACGATACCACGGGCCCTACCGCATTCTCGCCCGTACGTCACCCGTCAATTATGAGATTGAGCCATTGACACAGTCTCATGACTTACGCCGTCGTGGCCGAGAAATTGTGCATGTGAGTCGCCTGAAGCCGTATTACGACCCCGCTATAATGACTGCGCCTTAAGTCGCCAGGTTGGCTACGCTATTCACCGGGGGCCAATGTAGGGAACTATGCGAACGACGACGAAGCAGCATGAAACGGCAAGCCACAGCGTTGGTGCACGCGCGACCCGAGCTTGCGTTTGTTTTGTATTTTCGGCCTGTTGGCATTCCTCGCTCTTCTGGCGTTCCTCGGCCTTCCAGTAGGTCTGTACGTTAATAAACTGCGTGACAATTGATACATATCATTATTATGCCCTAATGGCTTAAGGCACTCCGAAGTGTCTAATGATGAAGGTGCAACACAAGCAAACATGCAGACTAATTATAACCTTAGAAAGGCCTGTTAACATGCTCATCATGTAACTTAAGCTCATATATACAAATACGGTGGCCATAAACCTGATCGATTTATTGACATGTTGGGCTTAACGTCCCAAAACTACCATATGATCATGAGAGACAACATAGTGAAGAGGTCCGGAAATTTTGACTGCCTCGGGTTCTTCACGTGCACCCAAATCTGAGCACACGGGCCTACAGCATTTTCACCTCAATCGAAAATCTAGCCGCTGCAGCCGGGATTCAATCCCACGACCTGGTGGTCATAAACCTTAAGCAGGGGGATAATAAATGCAGTGTGGGCAGCTGTAGTGAGCACAAGTTTTATTGTTCAGCAGTGTGGCAAACAGTGCTAAATAAGGAACATAATGCTCAAGAATGCACGTCAAATATGTATATATATACCTTCACCCGCTGCTCGAGCTCGGTCCGCCCTTCCCGTTATTTTCCAAGGTCACCCTTTGTTTGCTTTAATAGGCTGGAAGTAGCGTCCTCCCGTGACGCTACTCCCGTGACGCTACGGAGCGTCCGCTCACGTGACGCTCCGAGCTGTTTCTGGAGCTCCTATATATATATATATATATATATATATATATATATGCAGTGAAAAAGACGCACGTACGAAGTGATTTTATTGAGGTTTCGGCCGCGGGTCTGGCCTTCGGCCTTCATCAGGATACAGTGTATGGCATGAGTGCTGTTTAAATGCATGTGCATATCAATAAGATAAAAGTATGAAAACTGACATGAAAGGTGCCTTTATGTTAGTTTTCATACTTTTATCTTATTGATGTGCACATGCACTTACACAGCACTCATGCCATACACTGTATCCTGATGAAGGCCGGACCCGCAGCCGAAACGTCAATAAAATCACTTCGTATGTGCGTCTTCTTCACTGCGGACAATCTTACCCGGACCCAGCATCACTTTTCTTGGTGTGCATATATATATATATATATATATATATATATATATATATTGATTCGCTTTCTGTGTTCCTCCCTTCACATTGACATGACTAGAAGGGCACACCGAGTGATTTCTGCAACAAGTGACATAGTGCACAATAAGAAATGCACGGAATAAAAAAGCATGGCTAAATATGTTGTCATGTAAATTAAGAACAATATACACAGTGGCCATAATTTTTTGCAAAAAATGAAATAAACTCTGTGCAGATAGCGTTTCACGTAGCAAAGAGCCTTATGACGTACTAGAATAGTGTTTATTATCTTTTTCAATTGACACGAAGACTGACACGCATATAGAGCAGTAGTCTTGTGGTAGTCCCTGGTTCTGGCTTCTTGAACTTTTGAGCGCGTTCTTCCAACGCGCAAACGGAAAGAAGACTAAGGCACCAAAAACTTGGTGAGTCCTCTTGCCTGAAATTTCTTTTCCAAAAAGAGCAGATTGGTCCCTCCTGATATTCGGAATACACCAGCGTGGCAAGCATTTCTAACCAGGGAGGTGGGAACTTCAGTTAGCACTTACTAACTGAGGGAAAGGTGTAGCGCCTGGTTTCACTAGCAAACGTAGTCTCGCCCTGCAACTCCTGGCTAGTAGGCCTGTTGCACATAAGACCAATGTGGTTGTCAGGAATCGCACTTTTTGTGCATGCATCACGCTCTGATCGGTTTTAAGGAGTTCTTTCGGCACACTAGTCGTATTCAGGCAGTGCAGATTACAGCTGGAAACCGTTTCTTCGGCTGCTGTAGCCTTTTCGCCAGTTGTCGAGTGTGCACTGAGTCAAGCGTCACCTTTCAAGAAATGATCATCAAGCGTTACCTTATGGTGTTTCAGTGCGCGTGGTTATTGAGTTTCATAGAAGGGCACTGATTGACACAGAACACAGAACTACCCATCAATATGCAGCACATTTAAAGGGGGTGAATTCGCATTGCTAGGAAGCAACACGCTCAGCAAAATTCAGGCAGTGTCACTGAGTGCGAGAACCGAGAACTTAGAAGCGATACATGTCGGCTAGTAATATTCCGCCTTAAACACTAGCGCTCGTTTCTCCCCTGCGAAAAAATTTGCCTGTATGCAATTCCTCTGCTTCCCTTCAGGTTCCAGTAAGGTCGCGCTCCTCCAGTATCTTACTCTTTGTGCGAAACGTGTCGCGTTTGTGATTGCGCCCCCTGATTGCACCTGGTAGGTTCTGTTGTGTTGTGATGCCATACCACAAATGTGAATGAATGCAAAGGTGTTGATACCAACTCGCGTCAGAGTGCCTGAAACAGACAACCTACAGGTGCGGATGGTGCACAGTACACCGTAAGTAAGCTCGTGTTGCACGCACTGGCCATTCTCGTCGGAGTTCACGCATTCTGAGAAATGAATTATGGTGCACTATGCTCTGAAGAAGACCAGAGTTAATTCCTTCATTACTAGTGAACCAATTACTCAAGATTTTGTGCGGTAAAAGGCTGCTCCTGTTTGTGCTTGTGTAAGTGCTGCAAACACGAATGCACATAATAGTTAGAATGATGTATACATGGCATATCTATGCTGCTTGGTGAAATATCCTGTACAGTTCTGAGTCTATTCACATAAAATAAAATGACGGCTGCACGCTTGCAAACAACGAAAAACACCTTGTTGCCACAACGCTATTTATTGTTTCAGGAAGCAGACCGACCAAATGTACGAAAATAAAAAACGAGAACATTTGACGGTTTTGCGTGTATTTAAATTTTTTAGCGCTTATATGCAGCAATCAAGCTATTTTTATGTGAGTAGGTGCAGTCTAGTCCCAGGATCACTTTCGATTGAGACCAACAGAACATTTCTCGATAATGATTACCTTGGCCTTGCAGATTTCGCGATAAAACCTCCATCATTTTAGTACTTCATTGCTATTAAAAATCACAGTGTAACTGTAATGTTAACCAAGGTTGCGAGAAAGGCTGCCTGAAAAATAATGCATCGGAAATTGTGTTGCCAACGTTCAGCATAACTTACAAAATATTACTTATTGCGTATCGCATTCATGCTTGGATGCATGCAGTAAAATAAAAAAAATGTTGACTAAAAGCTATCACTGCGTCAGGGCTACTTGACATAAAAATCATTCCCACGCAGTCACAAACATCGATAGTAACAAATCATTCGCTCAGCAAATTAAGCAAAACTGAAATCTAATTATGAATGTACGAAAAGATGCTGTGTATAACTCTCATTCCCCGTTCTAGCGGAGCCGTCCTTGACTTGTGAAACGCACTTTGCCACAACGGCGACTGTGCCATCTACGCTTAATAGAGATTAACGATTCAGGGTGTCTTCTTCAATCGGGCTCCTCATCGCAATAATGAGTTTTTGAAGACTAGTCAATTAAATGGTGCGACGAGAGGCCGCTGCTCCAAACGGTCACTCCCCCTGTTGTTTACACCCGCCGCGTTGGTCTACTGGCTAATTACTCGGCTGCTGACCTGCAAGTCGCGGGATAGAATTTCGGCTGTGGTGGCTGCATTTTCGATGGAGGCAAAAATGCTGTAGGCCTGTGTGCTCAGGTTTGGGGGCACGTTAAAGAACCCCAGGTGGTCGAAGTTTCCGGAGCCCTCCACTACGGCATCTCTCATATTCATATGGAGGTTGTAGCACGTTAAATGCCATAAATCAATCAATTAATTACCTGTCGTTTACTGCATTTACCTTAATTTTACTTACTCTTGTAGTGGAGCGTACGCACTAACGCGTATGCGCCTTTAAAGAGAACGAAAAACCCCGTGCTCTGATTGCACGAGAACCTGGGCTGCCTTTGCCAGACTTGTCGTACGGCCATTATTCGTTGCAACATCGTTGCGACTTCTCTGGTTCAATAAATGTCATTACATTTGGTGGAGGCTGCTGAGATCCCCAAGCAAACCTAAAGCTCCGCTCTCGCAAGTTGCCCGAGAGACCACCGCGAAACATGACTGACGCAGTCGCCAACCAGCCCATCCCAACCCAGCCAGCACCACCGGCTGTCCCATCTACCTGCCCCGGCGCTACTCACCAACGAGACCCACTAATCTTCAGCGGCAGTGGTGAGCAAGACGTCGAAGACTGGCTCTCCTTGTACGAACGCGCAAGCGCCAGCAACAAGTGGGACAACGACTCTAAGCTCACCTACGTTATCTTTTACTTGGCAGAAGTAGCTAAGCTTTGGTTTACCAACCGCGAAACCGCCATCGCCAACTGGTCCTTCTTTAAGACCCTCGTGACTGAAGCGTTCAGCGAACCAGAGGTCCGCAAGCTCCGCGCTGACCAGCGCCTGCGCCACCGAGCCCAGCAGCCTGGGGAGACGTTTACTAGTTACATAGAGGACGTGCTCGACCTCTGCAGGCGTGTTAATTCATCTATGCCTGAAGAAGAGAAAATTCGGCAGATTCTCAAGGGCATCGAGTATGGCGCATACCAGATGTTGCTAGCGAAAAGCCCGACCACGGTGGCAATCCTCGTAAGCCTCTGCCAGAGCTTTGATGAATTGCGCCGTCAGTGTTCCATCGCCCGACAGTGTCCCACCGCCGGATTCGATCTCGGTCGTCGCCCTCGCAAATGCCAAAAGCGCTCCCTTCTATCCCTTCCCTTGTCCTATGTTTCTAAACACGCTACGTCGATCGACTATGCCAACGTTTGCCAAGAAAGTCTGTCCAACCAGATCACAGACTTCATCAGGGAGGAAGTCGCCCGACAACTCTCCCTGCTGCCACATAGCGACGTGCCCACCGCAAGCCTGCCTTCGACACTGCAGCAGGCCATACGCACTGAAATTTGCGATGTCCTCCCTACAGTGCAGGCCCCTTACCCATGCACTTCAGTAGCACCTAATCTCTCAGCTGTCGGCTACGCATCATCTTCACCTCTCAGCTACGCAGCTGTGGTCGTGCGGCCCCCACCGCATCCAGTCGCCTTATCGGCTCCACCTCCTCCGGCCTCGCCTCCAGTTTACAGGCCCCCACCTCACTTTTTCCGTTGATCTGATGAGTGGCGCACCCAAGACAATCGTCCTATCTGCTTCGCCTGTGGCATTGCTGGCCACGTTGCACGCTTCTGCCGCCGTCGCCCCACACCTGCAAACGCATACTTCGGAACTTCTACCTACGCGCCGCAGCAGGCCACCACGTCTGCATATGAACAGAGGCACTCAGACTCGGATTGCCACCCATCGACTGCTCGTTTTCCATCCCCTCGTCTCCGATCGCCATCGCCTATGCGTCGTCGACCACCTCCTGAGGAGGGAAACTAATCAGTGCAGTTCCGGAGGCAAGAACTGCAACTTGTGCACAATTCCCAAGGCCTCCGTTTTCGCCGCAAAATGTTGATGTCGATGTTGAGAGAGTCGCCACGTTAGCGTTAATTGATACCGGGGCCGCCGTTTCTGTGATGAACGCCAAATTTTGTCGGAAACTGAAGAAAGTGACCACATCTCTCTGTGGCACGGTGCTGTCCACGGCTAGTGCGCAACGCATTCATCCCTCGGCTGTGTGTACGGCGCGCGTCGTCATCCAAGACGTTTTGTACATCGTACAGTTTTTTGTTCTGCCATCTTGCTCTCATGACGTTATTCTCGGTTGGGATTTCTTATCACGTCATGAAGCTATCATCGATTGTTCCCGTGTTGAAGCGTCCCTTGTGCCAACATGTAAATTTCCACCACCCGACCGGTCTCCTCGGCTCTGCAAACTCATCGCTGATGACGACATCACCTTGCCTCCGGTAGCTTCGGTCCCTATAAGCCTTTCATGTGTAGCGCAACCTGACGCCACGGCGGTGTTCACGTCATCTCCAGTTTTTACTAAACGCAAGGGCATCGTTCTCTCATTTGTCGTTCTTACAATTGCATCTGGTTTAACCGTGACGCTGGTTACCAACCACTGCAACTACCCCATTGGCTTACTTCGTGGTGAAACGTTGGGATATGTGCAACCTGTCGACCGTATCGATGATATTACTCTTCCCGATGAAACACCATGTCACATTGCCGCAATCACTCATGCGTCTAAGCCATCAAGTTTGTCAGCCTTCGACAATGCTATTGACGCAAACCTTCCCCTCTCGCATCGCCGCCAACTTGTTGCTCTTCTTAACAAGTTTCGCTCTTCTTTCGACTTTCAAGAACCTTTTTTGGGCCGCACCATGACTATCACTCATACTATTGACACCGGCTCACATTCGCCTCTGCGACAGCGTCCTTACCGCGTTTCCCCCGAAGAGCACCGCGTCATTACGGAGCAAGTAGACGACATGCTTAAACCTGGAGTCATGCAGCCTTCTCAAAGCGCTTGGTCATCACCTGTGGTTCTGGTAAAGAAAAAAGATGGCATCGTTCGATTTTGCGTGGACTATCGCCGCTTAAACAAGATTACAAAGAAAGATGTCTACCCGCTACCACGAATAGACGATGCTCTTGACTGTTTACAAGGCGCCGAGTACTTTACATCCTTGGATCTGCGTTCTGGGTATTGGCAGGTGCCAATGGCTGAATGTGATTGCCCTAAAACAGCCTTTGTAACGCCAGATGGCCTATATGAGTTCAAAGTCGTGCTATTTGGGCTCTGCAACGCACCTGCCACATTCGAGCGCATGATCGATACCATCTTGCGTGCCCATAAGTGGAAAACTTGCTTGTGTTACCTGGATGACATTGTAGTCTTTTCATCTGATTTCCCGACACATCTTGTTCACCTCCACGAGATTCTGACGTGTCTAACTTCTGCAGGCCTACAACTTAACTCCAAGAAGTGCCACTTCGCAGCACGAAAACTAACCATCTTGGGACATGTCATCACAAGAGACGGTGTTCTTCTGGACCCAGATAAGCTTCGAGCTGTCGCTGACTTCCCGTTGCCCACATCACTGAAAGCCCTAAGAAGTTTCCTTGGTCTCTGCTCCTACTTTCGTCGCTTCGTGTGCAACTTTGCGTCTATCATCGCACCTCTCACGAGTCTGCTTTCCAACAGCAAAGGTATATCTGCATGGTCACCTGCATGTGACGACGCATTTTGCCAGCTACGCCACCTGCTGACTTCACCACCTATTCCTCGTCACTACGACCCCGCTGCTGCCTCAGAAATTCACACCGATGCAAGTGGCGTCGGTCTTGGTGCAGTTCTGGCACAACGGAAAGGCACCCAAGCTGAATACATAGTCGCCTATGCAAGTCGCGCTCTCAAGAAGCCTGAATTGAATTACTTCATGACAGAGAAGGAGTGTTTGGCCATAGTCTGGGCCTTGACGAAGTTTCGCCCGTACCTTTACGGCCGTCCTTTCGACGTGGTCACAGACCACCACGCTCTATGTTGGCTGTCCACATTGGCTGTCCATGCCTGGGACGTTGAGCACTTCGATTGCAAGAATACGACATCCGTGTAGTATATCGTTCTGGTCGCAAGCATGCGGATGCCGATGCACTTTCGCGATCACCATTAACCCCAGATGTGGCTTCTCTGTCACCCCTTTTTACCGCCTTGTCACCAATAGACACCACTGACATGCTTTCGGAGCAGCGTAAAGATTCATACCTTGCATTGTTACTTGACTACCTTCCGATTCGTCTGCTGTCCCTTCTACGAGAGCACTACGCCGACAAGCAGCCCACTTTTCCGTGCGAGACAGCATTCTGTACCGCCGCAACTACATGCCTGGTGGTAGGAAGTGGCTCCTTGCTGTCCCAACTCATATGCACTCTGACATCTGCATGAATTTCCATGCAGACCCCCAAAGCGCTCACGCAGGTGTCCTGAAAACCTATGAAAGGCTGCGCCAACGATATTACTGGCGAGGAATGTATCGCTTTGTGCAGAAATACGTTCAGTCTTGCACCACTTGCCAGCAAAACAAGACACCTCCGCGGCACCTTACTGGCATGTTACAGCCGCTCCCATGCCCGGCTCGCCCATTCGACCGCGTGGGTATCGATCTCTATGGCCCCCTCCCATATAGTCGCTCTGGAAACCGGTGGATTATTGTCAGCGTCGGTCATCTGACACGCTACACTGAGACTGCAGCTCTTTGGCAGCGACCGCCCACGAAGTTGCACTCTTCATTCTGCACAGCTTTATTCTCCGCCACGAGGGGGCTCCACGGGAATCACTCAGTGATAGGGGTCGAGTGTTCCTGTCGGAGGTCATCCAAGCTATTCTCGCTGAATGCAACATCATCCACCGGAAATCTACCGCATACCATCCACAGACGAATGGTCTCACTGAACAGTTCAACCGCACACTTGGCGACATGCTGAGGATGTACACCTCCTCCGACCACACTAACTGGGACGCTGTATTACCTTTTGTTACCTTCGCTTACAACACCGCGACGCAAGCGACTACCGGTTTTTTCCCGTTCTTTCTGTTGTACGGCCGCGAACCATCCCACCCACTCGACACTATACTCTTGTACCGCCCTTATTCGGAAGTCGCCAGATACGCTGAAGACTGCTGTCAGTTGGCTCGGTCTAGGACAAGTGAGGCTCAAGGTCTACGAAAAACCCGACATGACGACGTTCATCACATAGCGCCTACGTTTCGTACTGGCTCCCTTGTGTGGCTTTGGGTGCCCCCACATGTTCCTGGCTTGTCTTCTAAACTTCTGGCCCGGTACTATGGTCCATACCATGTCATTGACGCAACCTCGCCGGTGAATTACATCATCGAGCCCCTAACACAATCGCCACATTTGCGCCATCGAGGACGCGAGACCGTACACGTCGACCGTCTCAAGCCCTACTATGACCCCCTCATTGTGCCTACTCCCTGATTCGCCAGGATGGCTACTCTTCACCCCTGGGGTATTGTAGTGGAGCATACGCACTAAGGCGTATGCGCCTTCCAAAGAAAACGAAAAACCCCGTGCTCTGATTGCACGATGACCTGGGCCGCCTTTGCCAGACTTGTAGTACGACCATTATTCGTTGCGACATCGTTGCGACCTCTCTGGTTCAATAAACGTCATCACACTCTCTTCAAAAGCATACCCATGGGGAGAGGGGGAAGTCTCATGAGTCATGACTTTGATATACAAGTACATGTACACAATCTGCTGAAACTACCGTGAAACTACCGCTGATAGTCACTCACAAAAGGACGCTGACGTCTGTGCCCCCCCCCAGTTAGGTAGGTGTGAACCCCTCCCGAAACAAATTTCTAGCTATGCCCCTGATGACCGCGAGGAAAGGAGCAGCCTAATGAGATGGGGTAAGAGAATAAGGCCTCATAATTAACCGTGGAGAGAGAGGCCAAGCCACATTCTTAGGAAAGCAAGCAGTGGCACTGAAAGGGAGATGATTGAGGTGTTTCTTATGAAAAAGGCAGGCATTTCGTGCATTTGTGTGCCATCTCTCTACAGTAGACTCTCACGAAATGGAGTCTGAAGGGAGCAAGAAAATATGTTTCATTTAGCCGGAGTCACGATTACTGAGAAATAAACTGGTGTGCTGAATGCAAGTATGATACCAAGCATATCGCAGACAGTTCCATATAAGCAGCAGTTCCGCTTAACAAATTTCTGTTTACTAAGAGTCTACTGTATTTAGGCAACCAAGAGGTGATGTTCTTCAAAGATAGCTTGAAGATGTGTCAAGGTTAGGTTGTGTGCTAGCAGCATGGCTTCCAATAATAAACAGGAGGAAGTTCGCACTCGGGTTTGTTGTTCTGTGTCTTCATTTCATCCCAATCTTTCTAGTGCCACGCTTATTTTCCTTAAATAGCCTATCAACTATCTCAGCACCAAGCCCTCTTGGAGGAGGTGTGATTGAAGGGGATACAAGAGTCACGACCAAGGAGGAACGCTGCCGGCGCAATCATTCATGTTATATGCAGTAGGCATCCTAGGATAGTTTGAAACGGCTAAGGTTATGTGTAGGGTTGTTCATTTTTTTTGTGTGTGGTATAGTGGAGGCATGCACCAAGCACTGAAGCCTAACTAAGAAGGAGGTCATGCACAAGTGGCCTGATTATAATATCGCATTTTGCTTTTAAAGGCGATGTTACATCCTCAAAGTTTTTTTGTTTTTTTATACAGCATGATTTTATTTTTTTACATAATTAAAATTAAACCTGTATTTGTAAAAAAATGGTCTTCTTGACAAAAATGTGTCCCCCCTTGTGATTATACTCTTGATTTATGCCACTGCATGCAACTGTGCTTTTGTGGTGACATAGACAACCTGCATCATGACATGGAAGAAATAGCATAAATCACTGACAAAATGCTTGACTATATTGTGGTTCTGGCATGTAATGCCTCAAAATTTATTATGTTCATCAAAATGTCCCTTCTAAGTTGATTTATGTGGTGCCTTTCTGAATAAGTTATCATCTCAGGTACCGAAAAAAAAAGCCTAAGTTCTCTGAATTATCAAGACAGATCACATTGTTTTGTTTAGTACATCTCTTGTTCGCTTGTGGCAGAATGTCACTATAGAAATAGGCTCATATCTGTAAAATTTTCAATTGCCTATATACAGGATATTCTTCCAATAAAAACATAAACTTGACAGCCTTCTGTTTGCTCTGCACTCACTGAACGCTCAAATCAGCATGCCTGGGAAGTGTGTATTTGTGGCCTCACAGAATTAGTGAGAGTAGTTGTCATTACTTCAGTCAGTGGTTTAAGCATTCCATGGTTGAGGGTTAATGTAAAATACTTGAGTATCGATGCTATTACATGTACATTTTGCCATTCTTTTGTTGAATATATACATTTAAACGTAATCATTTTTCTTCTTCCATGAACAAAGAGAAATTCAAGAAAAAAATGCAATCTGTTTGTAATAATATTGTTAGTATATTTAGCGCAGCTTGAAAATCCCATAAACACACACCCGTTCATACTCTTCCACGCGAAAAGCACTCACCACACACAACGCTGTGTGTGGCCTGTGTTTCTCATGCGGAATAGTGTGTGAATATGTGGGTGCTTGTAGGATTGCCAAGCTGTGCTAAAGGTATTTACAATAGAAAAAATTACCAACTAGCCCAACAAGTTTTAATACCCCATGTTTGGATTGCCATTCTCTCAAAAGCTTTCATAAATTGACTCAAAATCTTCCCTGCGCTTTACTTGATGCCATACTACTGTTCCTTTTCTGCCTCTTCCATCCGCCTCCTGCCAACCACCAGAGGGCTCTGGTGTTGATCGAAGCTTTGCTGAGAAAGGGCCATGTCAATCTGGCAAGCCAGGGGGCACCACTCCTGGCACAGCTTCAAGACTTGCAGCCGAAGTCATCCGACCCTGTTCAAGTCAAGGCCAGGAAGGTGAACATTGAAATGGCATGAAAAGACTGGGAGCCTAGTCTGTGCTTGGCAAACATTTTAGGACGCTAAATTACCAGATACGGCTCAAACGAAGTAGCTTTTGCCACAACGAAGAATTGACATTTCGGAAAGTTGATATTGATTGATCATTTCGGTAGAGCAGTGCAAAATGATATTAAAAGCTGTAATAAGCATTACAGCAAAAAGAAGTGCTGCCATGTTTTCTTTTTCGCTTGTGGTTTTCTTATCAATTTGCACCGTTGTACCAGGGTGCATGCCCATTACCTGTGTTCCTGTATAATCTGCAAAACGGGTGGCGGTGAAACTGGAGGGTACAGCAGTTGATATCAGAGAATCTGAGAAGACAAAAAAGAAAAAAATATGCAGGAAAAATACTCAACACTTCAAGTATGCATTATCATGTACAATGTTCAGATATATACAGATATGCATGCACATATAGTAGACATAGATATATATGTAAAGCATATGAATGATTAATGAGAAGAAAAAACAACTTGCAAAAACATGTGTATGCTCCATTATTACAAAAACGAAGTTAGAATAGTTAACTGTTAAGTGAACAGCCCTCTAATTTCCTTTTGTGTGTGTGTGTGTATGTGGGGAATAAGACATCTGTTCCTTGCATTTCAAAACAGTTTAATGTTGTTGAGATGATGTGTTGAATGCGTTGCATTCCATAGTGTGTTTGCGAGAATGGAATGTGCCAGCCAAGGTGGTTGATATTGGACATGATAAATGATTTGGTTTTGTTTAAGGTTCACGAGTTGAAGAAATGTGTCTGACTTTTTGAGTGCTGCCTTCTTGTAGCAGCAGAGCAATTTGAAAAAGATCTGATATTTTAACAATTTGATATTATTTGAAAATAGAAACAGTGTGAAAGGCAGCACTCGAAATCATTCAAACCATTTTCTTTTGTAACACAATCTGTTTTGACAAGTTAAGGACTGTACCCATACCATACCCATACCTGGAAGCAGTAACTTAGGAGGGAATCAAAAAGTGCATTGTAAAGTAACCTTTTTATTGTAGATGGTAGTATATGCCGATGACGACTAATTAGTCCTCTACACTTAGCCGATTTCAATGTAACTGCGTTGACTTGGTCATTCTATAACATGTGCTCGTGGACAATGATGCCAAGTATTTTGATGCATTTTTAAGAATCACGAACATGTAACCAATAACTGTAAAAGCTTTCAGTGCAGCATCAAGTTGAACCCACTGCTAAACACCGGGGCCGCACGTTTAAGCTTTCACTGGTTAACCATTTGTATAGAGTGCTTGGGCAGTGATTTTCGTCTTTTATGTTTTTTGCCAACCCACTTATAAGAATTATCGCTTATAATGATGGGATTTTCTTGGCACTTGGACATCGTTATAAGTGGACTGCACTGTAAGTGAACATAATAGGTGCGCCTCAACTTTCTCTGGTAGCTTGTACAGTAGCACTGCACACACGAATTACGTAATAGCAGCACAAGTTTTGTTGTGGCAAAAAGAAAAAGTATAACACGGTATACATTTAATTTTTATTGTTTCAAGTGGAATTGCATAAGTTTCATAAATGTAATTTCATCAACCTTCGCTACGCGTTTTACAAATTCAAGCCTGTACTTTTGCAATAATGTGATAATGCAGAAAAAGAACAAACAAGCATCATAAGCTAACTTTTAATAACAGTTGTACTTCCAGCTAACCAAGTTTTTTATCGCATGCTCATGTCTACTATCTAATAATAATAATTGTTTGGATTTAATGTCTCAAACCCAGGATACGACTATGAGATACACGGTAGTGGGAGTCTTCAGAAGTTTTAACACCTCGAACTCTGTAACGTGCACCTAAACACAAGCCTCGAGCATATCCACATCCATTGAAAACGTGACTGTCGTGCCCCAGATACGGTCTCATGATGTTTGGGACGGCACCCTAGCACCCTAGCCACTAGACCACTATGACTTGTCTTATGTCTATTAACAGTATAGTACTTACAAAATGACCCAGAGGGTAAAGCGTGGCAAACTGTAGAAGTAAATGTTAGCTCCTCATGCATGCATAACAATTAAGGTCATTCCTTTGTTGAACAGTCACCAAGAAGACAGTTTGCTTGGCACCTTTAAAGCAAACTGGCCTGTGGAACTTCAAAATTTAGTACTTATTTTCCTCTCTTTTAGTTTTTAAACAGCGCTAAAAGCAAGAACGCCAGGCCTGCGCGGAAGGCGCAGCACAGTCACAGCGAAAGCTAGAAGAGCGGCCTTTTAGATCCTTTTCAAAACACTCATTGGGTAACTACTGCAAGCACACTTGCTTGATAGCCACTAGGGCATTAATTATAAAATTTTTTGGGTAGTAGACCCGCATTCGCCATGCTATTTTTCGTCATTCTTCTGAGAAGCGTGGTAACCGCTAAACACTTGCAAGGAGTTTTGTGCCAATGGTTTATGCAGTGGCTGACAACGACGAGGAATTATGGCTGAAGTGAGCATGCGCCACAGTAACAGGGGAACAAGAACAAGCTTTTGTAATGGGTTTGAGCATTGGGCGGCCCACTCGTTACGCTACTCGCATCGTGTGACGACTGGGTCTTCTTCCGCTGTTTTAAAACGCTTTATAAAGCGTATTAACACGATTGCTTTCCCGACATCAAGCCTGCCTAAGCAAGTTTGCCAACAAGTCACAAGAATCGGCGTAGCTCAGTGGTAGAATACTGGTCTGGCACCCAGCGAACTTGGGTTCAAGCCCCACTGTGCCATTGGTGCTAGGATTTTTTTCTAATTTCGCGCAATGTGGTTACGAACATCGGCTGCAACAGCGGACAGCTGCGCGTGACCCGAGTTGTGATCTCATAACAGCTTTTGCTGTAAAAGGTGTACATACTGGCACAAGCATTTTTGTCTTCACTATGTTGGTGAGGGCCTATCACTCATAACACCGCAAATCGATTGCTGCAGCACATGACAAATAATTAGTTACTATCCATTTATTGCCGACCAGTCTCAGTTTACATTCGGGCGAGAACAAGCTACCACTTGCAACGTATGCCTTGTAGCGTGGGAATCAGCCCAAGGAACTGTGACCCACTTCTATACTGCTGCATAGTCTTCTTACATTATTTTCTTGTCGCATGTATTGCTGTCAACGTCGTATGGTGAGAAAGACTGTCTTGAGGCTTCCACACTTTCCGCATGCTTGCTGCAGGCGCAGACTCACGAGCAGCTGCCGGATAGTAGTCTGCTGGCACAAGCTCAGCAAAAGAGCAACGATTACTTTGACGTCGTTTTAGCTGCACCAGCGCAAAGCTCGGTTGCATTGGTGATGTCACGGAAGTTGGGGGTGACCTTCACATCTCATTAGATAATGTCAGTGTCACTAGATGTGGTGTATAGCCCTGAATAGCGGTCATGAACTTAACGAGTTCTCATTAATATTGTGTCGTGCAAAAAAATTGAGCCCTCAAAAAATTTGAGCATGAATTTTAATCGCACGTGTGAACATATGGATTCACATCAAATATCCGCCAAGATGATGCAGCGATCATGGTGCTCGGCTGCTGACCCAAAGTCACAGGTTCGGTCCTGAGCGTGGCAGCCACATTTTGATGGAGCCAAAATGATAGTGGCCTGTGTACTGTGTGATGTCGGGGCATGTTAAAGAACATCGGATGGTCAAAAATTCGGAGACCTCCAATACAGAATCTCAATTTTGGGAAATTAAGGGAGTACTGACACAAATTTTAAATATCTTGGGATTGTTGCTCTAACTAAGAATACTGGTATTGAGTGCGCTGAAAAGAGTACTGTGGTGCCTGGGAATGCATAGCACATGTTTTCAATACCGCTACTTTAAAGAGAGACTTCAAGTTTTGATATGAAGAGGGCAGCTTCTCGGCAACATGTCATGGCAGTGTTATGTCACTAGGAAACAGCGACTCGCAACTTGCTAGCGGCAGAACTGCCATCTGCTCATGGTACACGTGAAGAACGATGAGTGCAGTATCTCCGGCGCCCCCGACAGTGATTTCTGTGATGTAGATTGCATGTACTCACCAGAACTGTGTTGACTTGTCGGTATAATGTCCATTGTGGAGGGGCTGGCTTGACAATGCTCAGTAATGAAAACATTAAACTCAAAAAAAACTTTTTATATTTGTTGGCTGACTCCAGTGTGTGGAGAATGTTGACAGCGCATAATGAGGAAATGAAAAATGTCTCTTTTGCGATGTCACAGAATGGTGTCAGTAGATATATAATACCCCAAGCATTGTAAAATTCATATATATTGCACTCCAATCTATTTTTGGTAGATGATATAAGCATGTTGACAGGAACAGATTCCGCAGGCTATATCAGTTGCAAAATCTTGCGTAAGCGCGCCTTTAAATTGTGTTTGACCGTCAGCTTCTAAGTCTGCCATGTGTGAATCACAAGAATGTGGATTCACTGTTGTGAATCCCGGTATTCCTAGGTGTAATCTTTAGTGCCATTGCTTGTCTTGCATCCAACAGTGGTAACTTACCTTGCCCATAAAGGTGATATTACTGTATAACTCACAGTGTGTCTACATGCAAAATTTTCTGTAGACCTAAAAAGTTGTTGAAATTGGGATTTACATAAAATATGAAATATTAAGCTAAGAAATGCGTAACTTTTTTTTTTTGCCTTGTGTGTGCAGATTTCCCTTATCATCCAGAAGCTAATGGAAGAGCCGGAGAGTTGACTACCGAGCATGCAAACTACCGGGTGGTCGCCTCATGCTGGCGTGTCGAAGTGAACATGCTAATGAATGAACACAGAAACATTGATAATACAGTCACAGTTTTGGTGTGGCATGTCCCTTTTCTGTGAAAAAACTTGGCTCCTTCTACCAAGGACACACACAAGGGTTTCTGCGGTGTGTTTTTGAATATAACCAACAATCCCCGTTGAAGATGACAACCAACAGGTGACAATAAAGAGGAGAAGGAACCTTTGAGATCAGGAGCAGTATAATAAAAAACAGAACGGTTGGTCTATGGCTCTTGTCTGCTACTGCTCAGTGGCCACACAATTACGTGATTTTATAAGTATGGCTTTCACCTGTTTATGTGAACAAGTTGTTATCTTGCATGAAGAAAACTATTCATCTTAGTTATAGATGCATGCCGTGATGTACCTATAATATCAAATTTGTTTTTATTCTTCATCGACCATTGTAACAAAAGACGGTATTGTAAGGAAATTATTCAAGGAGCTGTTTTCTGTATTAGACACAACTAATGAAGCCTACGAACAGTTAAGGGGACACTAAAGGCAAATAATAAGTCAATGTTGATTGCTGAAAGAGCGGTCTAGAAACCTCGTAGTGCTACTTTTGTGCCAAGGAAGTGCCTATTTTCCAATAAAATCCTGTTTTAGTGGTCTCCATTGCGTTAGCACACTTCAAATTACCTGTCCCATAGTGGAAATGGTCACGTCACTGCTTCCATGCACAATGTTGCCTTGCTTTACTGCGCGACTGCTGACACTAGTAGCAGCAGAGCGAAAGTAGCTGGGGCCACAGCAGCAACAACGGCCATCCAACAACTTTGTGCAGTGGCCTTCGAGATAGCAGACATGCTTGGTTCAATCGCGCCCCACTATACGGCATGACCTATTTAGTTTAACCAGGCAAAAATCGAACTCTTGAAGCACTCGCGCCATTCTTTATAGTAACGTCTGGTGGTTTTTCTCATGAATCTAACAGACACAAACAAGCAGTATTTTTTTATGCTTCTTGATGCACAGAAAGGTTCTTATTTAGTGCAGCTAGTTCGATTACTAAAGATTAATTGTAGGCGGTAACCCTGACGTCATTGGGATTATTTAGCGAATGTCCTAGTCATGGCGCTTGTGTTCTCGTGCATTTACCTTAATTTCTCGATAAGTAGGGCACTGCTGTCGATAATATTCTTGTTTTAGAGATTGTCATACATAGGGCCTTCACACTGACATGAATTATTTTACTTTAGCGTTCCTTTAAAGGGGCCCTCCAACACTATTCAAGGCCTTATGTTTTACTCGCGGGTTGTGTAGACTAAAATACAGACAGACTAATGCATCAAAAACGGCAGTGGTAAAAATGCACAGTATGAAGTTACTAGACTTAGAAAATTTAATATATATATAAAAAAAGGTCAACCCTCAACTCCCTTTTCACGGGGTCACTTGACCACATTTAACTTGCCATGACGTCAGAAGGCTGCCCCAATGAAATAAACTGCAAGCGCCTACGTAAGGGAAGCTCGCTTTGTTGCTTTTTTTTTTTTTCCAGAGTACTGTTCACCTTGTGCCTGACGGCTGGCTTGCCAAAACGTGAGCTACTGTGAAGCGAAGTATTTTCTGCTGTTTTTTTTTCAACATTCCGAGTCACTCCCTGCTCTTATTCTGAGAAAGGAACTTGTGGAACGGCCAGGACAGTGAGGTGTTGTTGACCCTTCGCCCGTTGTTCGGTGAGCCGCCCGATGAACAACAATGATGCACTGCACCCCTTCAACAGTGCACATGCGGAAAGAGACAGCTCGCAAACTCCCAAAAGCAAGACGAGGGAAGAAAAGGAGAGAGGTCTTTGGTATGCACATCCGTCCCGGCCAACCCAAAAATCCAGTCGAGAAATGCAGCCAGCGTTTCCGTCGTGCTTTGTAGTCGCAGTGATGTTTTTCTGTTGTGGCCGCGTCTGTTCAGGGTTCGATGAAGAAGCACCTGAGACGAAAATTGAAATAAATTAGTAACCTTAGTTTTTATCCTACACCTCGATCACTTCTAACGTTACGTTTATGCAATAATGTGGCGGCAACCTTCCGGCACCATCTCCGCCCGCAAAATTCGGACGAATGCCACCACGTGGTGTTGCGTTCGGCAGTAATGTATTGACTTTATTGTGTGATTAAAATACTAAATCATACAATATTCACGCTTAGACCAATGCTAAACTTACCTCCACCTATCGGTCTACGGAAACCACAAATAATTAACATCTTTAAAAACAGATGCTTCAATAGTGTTGGAGGACCCCTTTAAGCCCAGGAAAGTATGAGACATCAGTAGAGTCTTTTTTACTGTATAGTAATGAGTCTTACTTGTACAGAGAAAAATAAAAGAATAAAAAAATTGGCCATCTGTTAGTAGGATCCGAAGCCACCTTCAAATTATGCGTGCAATGCCCTACCACTTTAGCTACAACACAGGGTGCTCCAGGGTCCACTCGTTGTAGCATATTCATGCGTGCTTAATGCCTAAGAGTGTTAGTCCATGAATAACACTCCCAAGGCCTGAGGGCATCACGTGGCCTATGACATCCTTTGGCGAAAAAATTTGGCAGATCCCATGCACCTTAGGAATTGACGCTATGTGAAGGGAAGATTACCGTGTTGTAATTTTTTAATTGAGCAACATATCATGAAATGTTGTTGGTGGGCCAGGCAGCAGCACTACCGGCGGGATGCTCAGTAATCCCTTCTGCTTCGTTCTTCAGGTTTTGGCTGTGCTTCAAGAAATTCGGCTATCACAGCGCGGCTGCCTCCCTGGAATCAAGCAAGCCGAACTGCTACGCAGATATGGACCGGAGCCATCGCCGCTTGCCGACTTCGGTATCAGCAGCATCAAAAGTCCTCACACCGCAAGATGGCCATTGCGACCATCTTCGGTGACGTCACATCACGTGTCCATCTTGGAAGCTACAAAAGGGCGTGAACCGGCGAGCCACCCCAGTGGGCCAGGCAGCAGCACTACCGGCGGGATGCTCAGTAATCCCTTCTGCTTCGTTCTTCAGGTTTTGGCTGTGCTTCAAGAAATTCGGCTATCACAGCGCGGCTGCCTCCCTGGAATCAAGCAAGCCGAACTGCTACGCAGATATGGACCGGAGCCATCGCCGCTTGCCGACTTCGGTATCAGCAGCATCAAAAGTCCTCACACCGCAAGATGGCCATTGCGACCATCTTCGGTGACGTCACATCACGTGTCCATCTTGGAAGCTACAAAAGGGCGTGAACCGGCGAGCCACCCCAGTGGGCCAGGCAGCAGCACTACCGGCGGGATGCTCAGTAATCCCTTCTGCTTCGTTCTTCAGGTTGGTGATAACCGGCCATCGCATTGTTTTCGTAGTGACAACCCTTATTTGTTGCTGCTGCCTTGCCCACACTTTGTACTAAATGTTGTTACTTATATTTTCACCCTAGCAAAAAGTTTATTACTCTGTGGCGACATTGAAACAAACCCCGGTCCCTCCCAAAGTGATACGTTGCGTGAGTTACTGGCCGGACAACAAAAAATAATGGAAACCATGGCATCTATGCAATCTTCTCATGAGAAGATAGAAAAGAAATTGTCTTCAGTAAGCGACAGAATGGAGGCAATGGAGAAACAGCTGTCTAGTCTTGCCACATTGGGCGATAAGATTAAAAACTTAGAAGACCAAATGTCCCACCTTGATAGAAACTTCGTGGCGCTTAGGGACAAAGTAGATGATTTAGAAAATAGGAGTCGCCGAAATAATCTAATCATCTATGGTCTTTATGAACCCAAGAATGAGACACATGAAGAATTGGAAAAGAAATTTAATAAGGACATTGTAGAAGATAAACTGGGACTTAAAGCGGTCAGCATTGAGCGAATTCATAGGTTAGGCCGCAGTATGGAAAATAAAAATCGTCCAATAGTAATAAAGTGTCTGGATTATAAAGAAAAGCTGTCAATTTTAAAAGTTTCGCATAAACTTAAAGGCACTTCATTGTCTATTGCGGAAGATTTTTCGCATCGTGTCCGTGAGCAGCGAAGGATGCTTTGGAAAACTGCTCAAGACGAAAAGAAAAAAGGGGCTAAGGTAAAGCTTATCTATGATAAGCTAAGTGTAAACGGCGTTATGTACGGTTGGGACAGTGACAAGAAATGCCGCTTTCGGCTGAAAAGTGATAGGCGGGTTTGACAAAGGCAAAATGATGATCGATTCTTGAAACTTCTTAACATCAATTGTAGGAGCGTAGTCAATAAAAGCACAGAGCTTGAGGGGCTAATTATCGCTAACGATCCTGATATTGTTATACTGACTGAGACATGGCTCAGTGATGAAATATACGATAGTGAATTCGTTCCATCAGGATACCGAGTTTACAGGAAAGACCGTGGTAGTAGGGGTGGTGGAGTTTGTATAATCTACAAAAGTGCGCTTAATGTATTCTTGATGCCTGAAGTTGCCTACATTGAGTGTTTATTCTGCAAAGTCTATAGTGGCGGCCTTAGGTATATTGTTGGTGCCATGTACAGACCCCCTAACTCTGATGCTTCTACCATGGATGTGTTGAAGGAGTATTTATGTGACCATGTCAAACCTGATGATCGGATAATCCTATCTGGTGATTTCAATTTGCCTGGTGTTGACTGGCTAACAATGTCCCCCAAAAGTCGTAATGACAAGGTAGGAGAGGCAATGCTTGATATTGCTTTTGCCTTTGACCTTACTCAAGTTGTTGAAGGCTTCACAAGAATTCAGGATAGCAGTAAGACTCTACTAGATCTTTTCTTCGTAAGCGGTAGCATTTTCGAGAACGCCACATCTCAAATCATGCCAGGAATTTCCGATCATCAGGCCGTCTTCCTTAGCCTCAGCAATGTTAAAGTCGACAAAGCTAACGAAGTTTCATATTTTCGAAACTTTTCCAGAGCCGATGACGAAGCTATAATAGACGTGCTTTCGTTTCATCTAGATAATTTCTCTCGCACTGATGCAAATGTTCACAATCTTTGGGCTTCTTTTACAAAACTTATACATGAATGTATTGAACAATTTGTGCCATTGATACGCAAGAAAAACAAACGTGTGAATGCCTGGATAAGTCGTTCTACTATACATTTGCAGAGAAAATTAAAGAGGTTAAAGAAAAAACGTCGATCTGTAGGCGACTGCGTAAACCTGGAATCCAAAATTTCAGATTTGTCTCACAAAGTTAAAACACAAGTTGCAGCTGACAAAGACAAATATTTTTCAGTTTCTTTACCTAGTTTCATTACTAGTTCGCCGCAGAAGTTTTGGCAAGCAATTTCCCCATCTTACACTGATGTGGATGCTTTTACCATTAATGGTGTCCAAATTACTGATGCCACAAAAATTGCAAATGCATTCAATAGGCAGTTTCAGTCCTGCTTTACTAATGATGATGGCAAACTGCCTAATTTTGTGTCACCATTACCGCCGATGCCTGACATTACCGTAAGTGAAAAGGGAATTTTCAACATGCTTTTGAAACTTGATGTAAAAAAATCTAGTGGTGCTGACGAAATACCCAATGCCTTTCTCAAAAGGTACGCTGAATGGGTCGCCAAATATCTTTGCATTCTTTTTACAAAATCGTTGAAAGAAGGACAGCTGCCAATCGATTGGAGGACAGCCAAAGTGAAACCACTTCATAAAAAGGGTAAGAAAGATGAAATTAGTAATTATAGGCCAATATCACTATTGTCAACAGTTTGTAAGTTGCTCGAGCATATAGTTCATAATCATATTTCGGAATTTCTAACTGCTCATAATGCCCTATCCGAGTCTCAACATGGATTCAGAAGAGGCTACTCTACTTGTACCCAATTAGTTCAGACCGTTCACGATTTTGCATTGACAATTAATAATGGTGAGCAGACTGACGCAATTTTTATGGATTTTTCAAAGGCGTTTGATAAGGTTTCTCACAAAAAATTAATTTTCAAACTAGACAACATACTCAAAAACAAGCAGTTAACTAAATGGATTTTATCTTACCTTCATAGCCGGCAGCAATATGTTGTATTTAAAGATAAATGCTCTGAGAGGGTTTCTGTGGAATCTGGCGTCCCCCAGGGTTCGGTACTTGGTCCGCTTCTTTTTCTTTTATATATCAATGACATTGTGAATGACATACCCGTTAACATAAAACTCTATGCAGACGACTGCGTTATTTACTCCGAGGTAAAAAATTCTAATGACCAAATAAAGTTAAATGCCGCATTTCAAAAAGTTAAATCTTGGTGCGACAGTTGGCAGATGCCCATAAACTTTGAAAAAACCGTATTTATGCGCATATCACACAAAAAAGAGCCCCTCTTGTTCCAATATTGCTGTAACAATATATACCTTGCTGAGGTGCAGTATTACAAGTATCTAGGGGTTTACATCACAAACAACTTGAAGTGGAATAAGCATATCGATTATGTTGCAGCTTGTGCTAACACAAGACTTTCATTTCTTAGGAGAGTTCTCAAGCACTCCACTCCCACTGTGCGCTTGCTGGCGTACAAATCAACAGTTCTACCCATTCTAGATTATGCAGTCGTTATATGGGATCCTTTTACGTTGACTAATAAAAAGAAGATTGAAAAAATGCAAAGAAAGGCAGCCCGTTTTATATACAACAGTTATGGTCGCACATCTGTTAGTGCACTGCTAGCGAGAGCTAATCTTCCACCAATAACTGAAAGAAACCGAATTTCTCGTCTCAAATTTTTATATCAACTAATTAAGAAGCACTATAAGATAGACACTAGCAAATTATTATCTTTCTCCTCTGGGTATCCGACAAGGCATCGCCATAACCTCTCCATTACGCCCTTTCAAACACGCAATAACTGCTTCACGTATTCATTTTTTCCGAGAACAGTCGGGGAATGGAACAACCTAACTAATGACGTTGTTTTACAGCCATCACTTGAAAAGTTTGCCTTGTGTTTAACTGCATAATATATATGTGTGCATATGTGTGTATGTATATGTATGTATATATGTGTATATATTTGAAATTGTGTAGAATTATCACCCGTGTTTTTTTTTTTCCCCAGTCCTTGCGTATGTGACTCTGTTTCTGGAATATTTATTATCCTGTACATTTTGAATTGTATTTTGTCGCCATGGTTGATCATGTATTCGTGAATTTTGTATATCAGTTTTTCCTTTTTTTTTGTAATTCCGAGAATGGTACTTTGCTTCCGTATTTTGTTCTTGTTCAACTAGGAACATTTTATGATTGTACTTCCCACCCTGCTATAATCCCTCATGTGGGATTGCAGTATCTACAAATAAATAAATAAATAAATAAATGACGCTAAATATATGTATAAATGTTGCACGTACAGACATATGTTGGAGAGTTGAAGATGTTTATATAACCAGTTGTTTGCACTTGCACAATGATGCCAAATTGGAACATAAATATCAGCAACACCAGGAGCAATAAGCTGATATGAAGTGGTGGTGTTCCTGAGGGTGGTAGCTCTAGACGCTGCAACATAAATCGACTTCAGGGCGTGGCACCCAACTACAACAGACGTTAACCCGGCATGACGGCTGGATCATAGGAGTATATATGTAACATTAATAGAAGTGGGTAGCCATCACTGTAACGACAGTTGACGTTTCACAAACATTAGGGTGTATTTAAAAAGTAGTTCCGAGACCTGGCGTGGCTCTGTGATAGAATGCTTTATTTACACACAGAATGCCATGGTTCGATCCCTGCTGGGACCCTGACATTGATTCTTTGCATTTGTTGGGTCAACGCAGCCGATGTCAGGTTTCTCTTTTTTTTTAACGCTCACGGGTTAATATCGCCCATGTGTGTTCCTGTCATTCCCGGGCAGACATCTATTAAGTGTCAATTACCTGTGGCACATACCCGCCCACGGGTGTGTGTTACTGCCTGGCGGGAAGTGTTTAATGACTACGCAATGGTATTGTGACAGGATTAATGTCCTCACCAGTGTGTCATATTCGTCAAACTGTCTTGCCCTCCCATACTAATTTTGGTTCACGCCAAGTTAAGGGGGCGATCACGAAAGCACCCAGACGTAAGCGGCTAGATACATAGATATGCATATAGACTGGAAAAGTGCTTGCAGTAGGCAAAAAAATGCTTCGCATTTAAAAGAGTGCACTTACCGCCTGGGCTACGAATGGCCCAGGCGGTGAGTATTGTATTTTGTTGATAGTTTTTCATTCTAATTTCTTTGTCATTATACACTGAAACCTCGATATAGCGAACCCGAATATTTGTTATAATGAAGTAAATGAAAAATAGTCTTGAAATCGACATAGTGACAAAAAGAAACTTTTATAGCAATATTTCAGATATCATAAACCTAATTTCATGAAAGATGCAACTTTGTTATGATGAGGCTTGCGAGTATTGTGCTTATATTTCGATTCACTGGCCAAGTAGATGAGAATAATATACCTACATTTGCATCACACAGTTGACTTGTTTAGTGTGCTGTATCCATGACAGATGCTTTTTTAATGAAAGCAAGTTTAGTTTCACCAATGCATTTTTTTTAAGCATGCTCTTCAAATCGCACTTGTGAAAGAACGGTTTTCATGGGTGACCATCATGAGTTTTTCATGTTTTTTAAAATTTATATATTCATGAAAAAGTATGGTAAGGTAGGCTTGTTAGAGTTTCATTATAATGGTAATCCAAAGAACGGCAGGAAGAGGAAGACGGAACCTTGTGATGAAAAGAGAGAAATAAATAAAAGGAAGACACAGGGAGGTTAACCTAGACGAACTGGTTTGCTACCCTGTACGGGGGTGGGGAAAGGGGTCAGAAAGAAGATATAGAGAGATATAAAATAAATTAGAAAAAAAAACACATGCGCACACATTCAGGGAGTTCCGATCACAGTCGTTTGGACAGGCCGGTTGAACGCAAAAAGCGCAGGAGCGCCTTCACAGCCTCTTTCTGCGACATAATGTCCTGTTGGCAGCGCAGGATTCTTTCTTCGGAAAGAGGCTGGTTGTCCAGTTCATCTAGTGCATTGCAGAGTGACTGTCTCTGCGAGTAGTATTGTGGGCATTCACGCAGAATGTGCCAAGTTGTTTCATCACTGCCACAATGGTCGCATGCAGCAGTGTCAGCCATTCCTATGCGGAACGCGTACGAATTTGTAAATGTGACGCCCAACCATAATCTGCACAGCATAGTAGCGTCTCGTCTGCATAATTCCGGAGGAATTCGAAGACTGAGAGTTGGGTCTAAAGTACCTAACCGTGCATGGATGAAATGTGACTCGTTTCATGGTGACGTGGTGTGCTTGCGGGCAAGCATGCGGAGTTTCCGTGCAGCGTCAGTTCTGGAAAGCGGAATTGATATTTCATCGCTTTCAGTATGGGCAGAACGGGCAGCTCTGTCGGCCCGTTCATTGCCAATTATTCCACAATGACTTGGAAGCCATTGAAAGGCTATTTCATGTCCTTTCTCAATGAATTGGTGAGTCTTTTCTGCAATCTCAAATACCAGCTGTTCGTACGGGCTGTGGCGTAAAGGTGATAAAAGGGATTGCAGTGCGCCATTGAGTCACTGAAAATTGTCCATTTTTGTGGCTGTTGATCGCTGATAAATTGCAATGCGGCACAAAGAGCTGTGAGCTCTGCTCCCGTTGATGTCGTAAGGTGGGAGGTCTTGAATTTTCTTGTCGTGTCTTTTATCGGTATAACAAATGATGCCGTTGAACTCTTCTGTAAAACAGAGCAGTCGGTGTATACGTGTATACAGCCTTGATACGTCTCGTATAACAAGAGCAGAGCAAGCTGTTTAAGAGCAGGTGATGACATATCTGCTTTTTTCTGGATGCCAGGTATAGTTAGCCTGATGTTAGCCTGAGTCAGGCACCAGGGAGGAGTCGAAGGCCTGGCGGCGGGTGTGAAGCATGTTGGCAAAGAATCGCGATATGTGGTGACCGTTTGGCAAAATGACGAACGTGGTCTGTCTGCTGGTAAAGAGGTTAGGTGGTGGCAGGGTGTTCGAGCAATATGCCTTATATGTGTCCTGAGTGCCTTAACGTCGATATGTGTTGTGATGAATTGGTCACCGGCAATAGCTATAGTAGCCATTGTCGACGCACTACGAGGAAAGCCGAGGCAAATCCGGAGTGCCTGGGACTGAACACTCTGTAGCGTTCGAAGGCTTGTTTTGCTTGCATTGATTAATGCCAGTAAACTGTAACGCAGGAAACCGAGAAAAAGTACTCTGTACAGCTGTAGCATAGCACTGGGAGACATTCCCCAAGTCTTCCCTGCAAAGAACTTCAGTATAATACAGATGCCCATTAACCGTTTCTTCATGAACGAAACGTGATCGCTCCATGATAGATTCCTGTCAATTATGACGCCCAAAAACTTGTGCGATCGAACGTATGGTACAGTTTGACCATTGATGCTTATAGAGTACTTATCCATAGGCTCTCGTGTAAAAGCTACGAGGGCACATGTCTCGGAAGAAATTTCCAAGCCTCGATTTCGGAGGTAGCGTAATGTTTCAGTGGCAGCTTTTTGAATTCTCCCTCGTAACTGCAGGCGTGTTACAGCCGATGCCCAAATGCAGATATCATGTGCGTACATTGATAGCCTGACCGTGCTTGGCAGATGCTCAGTGAGAGCAATTAACGTAAGATTGAACAGCACAGGGCTGAGTACGCCACCCTGGGGGACACCACGGTGGCTGTAATGTGGAGAGGTTGGACCGTTTTCAGTGCTCACAAAGAAGGATCGCATTGACAAATAGCTACGTATCCAGCGATACATCCGACCACCTACTCCTATATCTTCGAGAGCGATGAGAACAGCTTCATACGTAACGTTGTCATACGCCCCTTTGACGTCTAGGAACAAAGATGCGCAAACACGCTTACGGCCTTTCTTGTGTTGGACGTAAGTGACCAGGTCAACTACGTTGTCAATCGATGCTCGACCATGCCGAAATCCTGCCATGGCATCTGGGTAGATGTTGTTACACTCCAAGAACCACTCCAGGCATCCCAGGATCATCCTCTCCATAACTTTGCCTACACAGCTGGCCAATGCGATCGGACGATAAGATGAGAGCTCCAACGGTGACTTGCCTGGCTTCAGAAGTGGAACTAGGGGACTTGTCTTCCAGCTTGTCGGGAGCGTTCCATCTTGCCAGGATTCGTTGTACAACTCCAAAAGGAGGATTCTCGCGCATTCACTCAGATGACACAAGGCCCTATAAGAAATTCTATCGGGCCCTGGTGCCGACGTGCGTCCACACAAAGCTAGTGCTGCTCCGAGCTCCACGATCGAAAAAGGCATATCCATGCGGGAATCCAGTGTTTGTGGACAGTTAGTCGAGGGCAATAGGCTATTGGGCACTGCGAGTGGCCCAGATACTCTGGCACAGAGGTCTTCTGCCACGTCAATGCCGCGTCTCTGTTCAGAAAGTGCGAGAGCGCTGAATGGTGAACACTGAGTGGGTTTTGTGCGGAGACATTGTACCGTATTCCACAACTGGAATAAAGGTTTTCGTGGGTCAAGTGACTCACAAAAAGCAGTCCAACGTTGTGACTCGAGTTTATTTATCCGGCGCTGAATCTTCTTTTGTATACGTCGAGCAATCCTTAAGTCTTCTATTGCCTCTGTGCGTCGGTATCTTCGTACAGCACGCCGTCGGATTGCTCAAAGTCGTTCTAGCTCGATGTCACATTCCATTACTTTGGGAGAGCAGGTGAGGGTACACGTAGTGTCGTGTATTGTGCTTTTAATTATCCCCTCTATGTCGAGGGATACGTTTGCTTCACATTGCTCTTCCATGCGAGACTAGAATTTAAACCAGTCTACTCTCTAAACACTATCGCGTATCTTAGCATGGGACAATCCTTTGATTTTGACGTAAGTGGGAATGTGGTCACTTCCAGGTGTTTATATGTTTGGAAACCACTCGGCATGCCTGACGAGGCCTCGTGAGACAAAGGCTAGGTCAAGGCAGCTGCTATACCTTGAACCATGTAGAAACGTTGGACTGCCATCATTCAGCAAGAAAAGTTGGTTGTCGGAGGCGAAGGACACCAACTTTCTCTCTTTAACATTGGCCTTCGAACTTCCCCAGATTGTATGATGGGCGTTGAAGTCGCCAATTATAATGCATGGGTGAGAAGTTGCTGACAGGATACCTTGTAGTCTTGTATGGTCGAAACGGCTTGACGAAGAGAGGTAGGCACCCTCAACCGTGATAGTAAGTCTCCTTTTCACTGTTATACTTATACATTGATTGTCGCCGTGGGGTAACACCGGATGATGAATGTAGATGAGGTCGTGACGAATAAACATCAGAACTTTGCTATTGTCCGCAGTTGTAGATGACATGAATGACTCATAACCAGAAAGTGATTTCTTTCTGCAGATTTGGCTCGCAGATGACAATGATGGGGAACTTATTGGTGTACACGAACCGACGGAAATCAGCGATGCATGACCTCAGTCCCCGGGCATTCCATTGAATAATCGCTGCCTTTCGGACATCTTCTCTGAAAGACAGTGGCTGGTGAGCCATTATTTATTCAAGCGCTGCGAGTACTTGTGATGAAAAAATCTGTAACAGGGGTTGTGTCGAGCCGACATTTTGACAAGCAAACTTGTCTTCCTCATGGCTAGAACACAACTTATTTCTTTAGCGCTAGCGTGTCTATGTTCACACTCCCTCCTTCATTCTAACAAGGAGAGGGGGGGAAGGACCAACATTGGATACACAGGTGTAAGGGAGCGGGAGGGGGGTGTTGCTCTGACAAATTGTATGAGTGAAGAAGGAACAGGCACTGCATGAATAAAAAGAAAATAGGGAAGCGGTGGGGAGGTGAGGTTGTACAGGTGTCGCTGAATCCCAGTTGCCTGAGGTTAACAATGGAAGGTTTGAGATTCCTAAACAGAGGGCTTGTTTGCTTGGTGTATGTACCATACAGAATGTATTCAAGAGCCCCTCGCACCCGCGTATCCAATGTTGCTCCTACCCCTCCTATATTAGGATGGAGGAGAAGGTATGAAACGTAGACACCCTAGCGCTAAAGAAATCAGTTGTGTTCTGGCCTTGAGGAAGACAAATCTGCTTGTCAAAACACCAGCTTGACACATTGCCTGTTTACGGATTTTTTCATCATCCTCGTAGCAATACTCAAGACACATACATAGACAAGAAAAATAAATGAAGAAAGAAAATAGTTGCAAGCACTATGCACATATATACAATGTGGGGCGTATATAGCATGAGCAGAGTCTAAGGAAAAAGTCCAGTCCATACAGCATGGTCACATCATAGATAGAGTTAGTACAGATAATATTTTATGGACTTGACTTGTATGCATCTGGACTATGACATGTACTTCATTCATTATTCAACGCCATCGAAGGGAGCAATAAGAACAACTATAGATAGTTCATTGAACTTGTGCCCATTGAAAAAAAAAACAACACAAAGAGGTCATGTGACACAGTTCTAGCCCTTCACCAACTGTAAGTGGTCATTAGTCGAGGTGGTTCAATCAATCACTCCGTTGAGCACGTTGTTGATAGTATTGTGGAAAATCTATAATAATGTGCTCCACTAACACATCGAGATAGTCACAGTGCAGGGACGTTTTTTTTTTTTTATGTGGCACAAGAAGTTACGTGAGTATGCAACACCTAACTAGACGATGCAGGAGTGAGCTGAATGCGTGCATGTAAACAATTGAATAAACTTGTATGTTGCATACATACACACACACACATGAAACTTGCATACATATGCGCAATAATTTGTTTGCATTTTCAACAAAACTTTATTTTAAAGGCTCACGTATGCACAAGCAATCCATGAAAACTTGCAATAAGTCATTTTGCTAGCAAATTATTTGCTTGTTGAATGTTCCTCCATCAGAGGGCCACTGAATTGCTTATAAGAATAACGGTTCATGAAAACTGGTAAGTTTTCACTTGTTAAAAAGACAGCGCCAAGGCTCGGTTTTCCGACAACGCAGTCAGTTCGTCAGCCTCCCTCAGCTTCACCTTAAGGATGGTCTTTGGCTGGTTGGTTCGAGGCAAACCTCGGGGTCATGCAGTTAGCACGGCACCACAAGATATCCAATGGACTGGCGGTCGTGGCAATGCGGCCGGGGAAGGCGGTTTGCAGAACTTTGGAGCGGCGTAGGGTCCCAAAGGAGGCGATGACGAGGCGCTCTTAGTGAATAGAACGCGGCCAGAGTTCTCGGCAGCTGACGGGGTCCCAACTTCGAATGCTTCCTTTGCAGGCACTGCATTGTTTTGCTGCGCATGGTGTGCGCCACTGCCTGCTTGGCGGTCGCGGCGACGTGCCACGGGTCCGAAGACGAGTGGATCGACGGCTTGTCTGACCCTCGCAGCCATGATGCCGAGTTTTCTAAAATTCGCAGCGCCAGGGCAACGCCTCCTATACTTTGAGATGCCTAGCATGTCGGCCGCTATCCTATTGTTCACCCGCGGCCACCGTGTTTTACCGGACTGCCGCGAGGCGGCGTCAGCTTCTGACACTACGCTTTGCCACAGAAAGTCACTACGCTAGTCGCTCTGTGGAGCTTCGCAGCGCTCATCTTTGTGAAACTTTTGTCCTTCAAGGTTTGTAGGGCTTAGCAGAGTGAAAATAAAGTCAAGAACGAAAATAAAAAGTAAATAAAGTGAAACTACAATAGCACAATATTTATTCACTGCAGCAAAAGGCCAGCCTATGCATTCTCTGCCAAGAACTGGGGTGTGCTGCAGATAACGAAATATCACAGTACGGTAATAATACGAATAGATATTGCTTCAACATAAAAAGAAATAACATCGATGAAAAGCAAGATCAACTGCAGGTTCATGCACATAATGGCCAGAAAATTGTAAACAAAAAAAGGGAACATGTATATATTTTATCACAGGAGTAAGTATCACAGCTATACAAAATAGCAGCAGCCTCGGCTGTGAAGAAAAAAAAATGCAAAATACTGGTAGTCAAAGAAAGTGTAAAGCATAAAATGACTTTGTTGTCACAGACAATGTTAAAAAACGAGGGGCATCATCGTGCATATGTAGCGAAACTAACAATTTAAAGCGAATAGGGTGGAAGAAGAGTTCCCCAATCCATGACACTGCTATCACAGTTGATGTCTGCAGTCTAAAGAAATCACTTCACTGAAAAAAATCGAAGAACAGAACCAATATATGCCGTTTCAAACTTCAGTACTTTGCGTGACAGCGGCTTGTTGTGATACATCTTAGCCACTGCATTTCTGTCACTTATGTCTAATGCATGGTTTGAAAATAGGGGCTTCATAAATTTTTCTTGTACGCGTCAACCGTTGAACGCAACCTCTCATTCTGTGCCTCTAAGGCCTTTTCTTTCTCACGCCACTTTTTGCTCTGCAAGAAAGCCGCTGACGAACTTCGCTCATTAGTCCTGCGTGCCAATGACCTCATGGCGTAGGCGGCCTGGCCGGCATGTAGCAGTCTATCTGCGCTATTTGGATCAGGCCTCTCATCGGAATTTTCGCTGGCACGGGACGTGCAGCATTGTTGCATGAAGTCCTGAGAGGCGACGCTGCTGTTGTCACACACGGGCACGTCCACGCAATCAATGGACAACATTGAGTCCGACACATTCTTCTGCATTGAACGAACACGAGTGAGGTTTTCAGACGCGCCATTGGAAGCTGATTTCGTCGGTGAACATTCGCGTTTCCTTTTTGCAATGGTTCTCTCACCTCGCGGCTTCGACGGTGCTGGCCTGAGGTAAGAAGGGTATTGTGGGAAAACACTGGGCACAGTTCCTGGCTTCAGCATGCGTCTTGTGGTGACGCAAAGCGGTGCTTCTGTGTGCGGTGCAGAGAGCGCATGCGCCTGCACGAGAAAGTTATCTTCGAGAGGAAGGGTGATAATAAAAGTCAGTTGTTGTTTGGGACGCGAGTTGTTCACTTGCGCAGCTCTGCCGAGCGACGCGTCTCAACATTGGTGACCCGGACTCGGAATACAGACACAGCGACCGGAGTGTCGAACCAGCCGCAATATGGATTCAACGTCCACGACCGACGCCCCTCCGACAGTCTCCTCGGTCGACGGTAAGCTGCCCCCTTTTTGGACTGCGGACCCCGTACTTTGGTTCATACAAGTGGAATCTCAGTTCGCAGCCAGACGAATCACCGCAGCCTTACGAAATACCACTACGTAGTCAGCAGTCTGCCGCCCGCCATAGCCAGTGAAATCAGGGATCTGTTGCTCGCACCACCTGTCGAAAACGCATATGCAACGCTAAAAGAAACCCTTATTCGCCGAGTTACGCCCTCCGAACCACAACGACTGCAGCAATTGCTTCGCGGCACGGAACTCGGCGACCGTACTCCTAGTCAGCTTTTGCGGCACATGCAACAGTTGCTTGGCGGAACATCAAACACGATAGATGGAGTATTGCTCCGAGAACTTTTTTTGCAAAAGTTAGCCTGCAGGCGTCCGCATGGTCATCGCGGCCTCAGAGCACAAGGATTTAACCGCAGCCGCCGAACTTGCTGACAAACTGGTAGCAATGAAACCGTCCACACCCAGGCTGCCGTGCAAGCGCAACAGCCTCTAAACGAACTTCAAGAGATGCGTGAGGAGATTGCTCGACTTGCCGAAACAGTATCAGCTTTGCACGCTAGCAGGAGGGCGCAAACGATAACCGAGCCTAACACGCCGCTATCGCAAGAGCAGCACGAGCATATCTGCTGGTATCATCGGAGGTTCGGAAGTAGTGCGCGTAAATGTGTCCCACCGTGCGCGCACTCGGGAAACAGCCGCGGCAGGCACTGAGGGCGACCAGTGCTACTACGTTGCCTCCAAGTCGTCCCTCAGTATTTTTTATTACCGACCGCAACAACGGAGTACGTTTCTTAGTGGACACAGGCGCCGAGGTGAGCGTTATACCGGCGTCACAAGCTGAAAGAAAGAAACCTAGTACATCGCCCTTGCAAGCTGTCAATAACACGGTGATAACAACATATGGCCATCGTTCACTGTCGCTGAACTTCGGTTTCGGCAGAACGTTTAGCTGGGTGTTCATAGCTGCTGATGTCAAATTCGCCATACTAGGCGCAGACTTTCTCCAGTTCTTCGGTCTGTTGGTCGACGTCCGCAACAAACGGCTTCAAGATCCCGTTTCTCGGGGAGCGGTACAAGGCACGCCGTGTTGGCACCCCCCTATCAGCCCGGCCTTGCTTAGTCCGGCTGGAGAAGCGTACTTCACCGCAATACTACAAGAGTTCCCAGAGCTGACACGACAGCCACAGGCATTTCCAGAAGTAAAGCACGGCGTCCTGCATCACATCGAAACCACAGGCCCACCGGTCTATGCGCGACCACGGCGCCTGTCACCCGAGAAGCTGCGGTTGGCTCGACAGGCGTTTGCCCACATGATGGAACTCAGGATAGTACGTCCTTCATCCAGCCCATATGCGTCACCTCTTCACATGGTCCCAAAATCAACAGACGGTGATTGGCGCCCTTGCGGGGACTATCGAGCGCTGAACCGGGTAACCGTGCCAGACCGTTACCCAGTCCCGCACATTCATGACATGACCTCCTTCCTGCATGGTGCTACCATTTTCTCTAAAATAGATCTAGTGCGAGCATATCATCAGATACCAGTAGCACCGGAGGATATCCCAAGACCGCAATAACAACGCCGTTCGGAATGTTCGAGTTCCTACGCATGCCTTTCGGCTTACGCAACGCCGGCCAAACTTTTCAACGGTTTATGGATGGCGTTGTCCGTGGCCTCGACTTTTGCAAGGTATACCTCGATGATCTTCTGATTGCTAGCAGCACTCCTGAAGAGCACGAGCGGCATCTGCGCTACGTACTTCAGCGACTGACAGAGAACGGCATCGTTATCAATACGGCAAAGTGCGTGCTTGGGGTACCGACACTATCATTTTTGGGCCACAGCATTTCAAGTGCCGGAGTACAGCCCCAGAAGGACAAGGTGGAAGCAGTACGGCAGTTTCCACAGCCGAAAAACCTCCGCCAGCTTCGAGAGTTCCTGGGACTCGTGAATTTCTACCGTAGGTTTATCCCGAAATGCGCCAACATCCTTCACCCTCTCCACAGCCTACTTGCGGCATCTGGATCTAAGGCAACTGCCATTCAGTGGAACGACCAATCCACACAAGCATTCCGGATGATAAAGGAAGCTCTCGCAAATGCTACCATGCTCACGTACCCGCAGCTGGGTGTTCCTCAGTGCGTCATGGTGGACGCCTCCGATGCAGCGATTGGAGCCGTGTTGCAGCAGAGGGTGAGCGGAGTGTGGCGACCAATTTCCTTCTTCTCCAGAAAACTGAGCCCGTCCGAACGAAGGTACAGCACCTTCGGTAGGGAACTCCTGGCCATATACGCGGCTATCCGGCATTTCCGACATTATGTGGAAGGACAAGAATTTTTTGTGCTCACGGATCACAAGCCACTCACCTACGCATTGCGCGCGAACTCCGATTCTGGTGCGCACGTGGCACGGGAGCTCCGCCAAATGTCGTACATCGCAGAATTCACGACAGATATACGCCATGTTAGTGGCACGGATAATGCTACTGCCGACGCTCTTTCGCGAGGTCCAGTGAATGCCATCAGCCTGCCGAGCGGCGTGGACTTCACCACACTTACGACGGCTCAACGCAGTGATGGAGAATTGAAGCGTCTACTGACGTCTTCAACCAGCGCCTTGAAGCTGCAATGGTTGGCAGAACCCACAGGATCCGTATGCTGCGACATGTCTACAGGCAAGGCCTGACCGTTCGTTCCCCTCGAACCTCCGTCGCAGCATTTTTGACTTGCTGCACAGCCTGGCGCATCCCGGGATTCGAGCCACGCAACGGCTATGCACAGCGAGGTTCGTGTGGCCGGGAATAAACCGGGATGTCCGATACTGGACATGAGAGTGCATCGCATGCCAGCGCTCTAAAGTTCAGCGACATACTGTGACCCCCTTGGAATCCTTCCCTCTGC
Source organism: Rhipicephalus microplus (assembly GCF_013339725.1). NCBI lineage: Eukaryota > Metazoa > Arthropoda > Arachnida > Ixodida > Ixodidae > Rhipicephalus > Rhipicephalus microplus. The sequence continues at coordinate 33,257,325 of NC_051174.1, forward strand.
TGGACTGTCAATTTGCCCATGTGCATGTTGACATTGTGGGACCACTGCCGTTGTGCCAGGGGCAAAGCTACTTGCTAACCTGCATCGATCGCTTCATGCAATGACCGGAGGCCGTGCCCATTCCAGACATGACTGCTGATACCGTCGCCCGCGCATTTATTTTCCACTGGGTGGCCCGCTTCGGAGTGCCGGCAACCGTGACTACGGATCGCGGAACACAGTTTGAGTCCGCCCTGTTCGCAAGCGTCACCCGGCTCTTGGGTACTCACCGCATCAGAACAACTGCCTACCATCCGATAAGCAACGGTATAGTGGAAAGGTTCCATCGCCAGCTGAAGGCGAGCCTGACGGCTACTGCGAGTCACAGTTGGGTAGAGGCACTGCCGTTTGTTCTGTTGGGCGTTAGGACGGCTCTGAAAGCAGATATTGGATGCTGTTCCGCTGAACTGGTGTACGGAACAACGCTTCGCCTTTCAGGGGAGTTTTTCACTACCAGTAAGGACGAAAACGTGTACGCGAACGCGGACTACGCCGTGCGACTGCGAGACATCATGAGCAAGGTACGCGCTGTTCCTCCGCGTCCGCCCGCAGCCCAGCCAGTCTACGTGGACTGGGAACTCTCCTCCTGCTCTCACGTGTTTGTGAGGCACGACGCCGTACAGCCTCCACTCCGGCCCCTGTACGACAGGCCTTTCAAGGTGCTGCGACGGGCAGACAAGCACATTACAATCGACAGAGGTGGTCGTCACGACGTGGTGTCTCTAGACCGCGTAAAATCAGCACACGTGGACTCCGACAGCGAAGCACCTGCACCACCTCGAGCTCCATCTTCGCAGGCACCCCCGGCGGACCACGTAGCGCAGCCCCAACAAGTCCTCAAACGGTTTACGCGGAGTGGACGGTGTATGAGACCCCCGGTGCGCATGAACTTATGAACCGCAGTAGGTCGTCCGAGTGCGGCCGTTGTGCGCCCATTCACTAGGGGGGAGTACTGTGGCGACGCAAAGCGGTGCTTCTGGGTGCGGTGCAGAGAGCGCATGCGCCCGCACGAGAAAGTTATCTTCGAGAGGAAGGGTGATAATAAAAGTCAGTTGTTGTTTGGACGCGAGTTGTTCACTTGCGCAGCTCTGCCGAGCGACGCGTCTCAACAGTCTCTTGGTGTCTTCGCGAAAGTCCGCATCGAGAAAATGAAGGCTGCAGACAGCTGACTAGTTTGATGTGGAATTTAGCTGCCAGTCCTTTCTTGATATAACTTTCAGCCATTGTTCCGGAGTGTTGCATCTGCAGGTATCTCATGGAACGAAACGCCAGGCTGCTTCTTGCGCTGGCTCGAGGTGCAAAAAGGCACGCAGCAGTACCGCATGGCTGGGCTTCAGCTGCGGCTATTAGATCGAGCTCTGAAGAGGCAATACGCGCGATAAAAAGTAGCACGTGGCACCCTGAGAAAAAAATGACCAACAGCATTAGCGCTCACTCCGAACGGGCAACCGCAAAGACTGCGCGGGCGCTCGCCTGCCGGCACGGAGGAAGGCAGGCGACCTTTTTCCTTCCTCCGTGCCTGCCGGCAAGGCGCACGATGGATGGATGGATGGATATGGCTGTACCCTTTAGATCGGGCGGCGGCTAACGCCACGTAGCCGTAATACTTAGTGAACTAACCATTACATTATATTTTTTTTTCCCTTAAAAAGTGAGTTTGAGATTCGTACTTTTCAGTGAAGAGTTTAATTTCACTCGTGCCTTGACTTTAGCCACCAATCGATAACCTCCTTCTAGTTAAGTCTACTTGCTAAAGTCTCTTTTGCCCTCCCGGTCCCTAAACCCCAGTGCTTTGAAAAACTCTGCGCCATATCCTGAACTATAGGTGAAGCCCCTTTACAAAACATTATCAAGTGTTCGGCAGTTTCTTCTTCCTCTCCACACGCACGCATACTGTGTCTACCCCTTCGTATTTGCCCGATATGTCTTGTTCGCAGTACTCCCGTCCTTTGCCTCAAACGTAGAGACTACCCGAGTATTATCATATCTTTTCCTTGGCAATTTCCTGCTTAAAAGTTCGATAGATTCGATAGTTCGTTCTGACGATAGTGTCAGAAAAGTTCAATAGTTCGTTCTGACGATGGATGGATGGATGGATGGATGTGGCTGTACCCTTTAGATCGGGCGGCGGCTAACGCCACGTAGCCGTAATACTTAGTGAACTAACCATTACATTTATCTTTTTTTTCCTTTAAATAATGAAGTTGAGGATTCGTACTTCGCAGTGAAGGGTTTAATTTTCACTCGTGCCTTGACTTTAGCCACCAGTCAGATAACCTCCTTCTAGTTAAGTCTACCCGCTTAAAGTCTATTTTGCCCTCGCTGTCTCTAAACCCCAGTGCTTTGAAAAACTCTGCGCCATCATCCTGAACTATAGGGTGAAGCCCTTTACAGAACATTATCAAGTGTTCGGCAGTTTCTTCTTCCTCTCCACACGCACTGCATACTGTGTCGACCCCTTCGTATTTGGCCCGATATGTCTTGGTTCGCAGTACTCCCGTCCTGGCCTCAAACAGTAGAGAACTACCCCGAGTATTATCATAGATCCTTTCCGTGGCAATTTCCTGCTTAAAAGTTCGATAGATCTCTAGTGCGGACTTCTTAATCATGCCCATTCTCCACATGTCAGTCTCCGTTTCCTTCACTTTTTTCTTAACCGATAGTTCTGTTTGGTTTGGCCACCTGCCTGTTTTCTAAGTATTTACCAGTCAACTTCCTGGTTCGCTTCCTCCATTTTGTATCGACATTCTTCATGTACAAGTAGCTGAACACCTTCCTAGCCCAACGCTCTTCCCCCATTTCTCTCAATCGCTTCTCAAATTTATCTTGCTGCTAGCTTCCCTGCCCTCAAATGATGTCCATCCCATATCACCTTGTACTCCCTGATTTGGTGTATTCCCGTGAGCTCCTAAAGCAAGCCTACCTATTCCACGTTGCTTAATTTCTAATCTTGCTTGAACTTCTGATCTCATGCACAAGACCGCATTGCTGAACGTCAGCCCAGGAACCATGACCCCTTTCCATATTCCTCTCACAACATCATACCTATTGTAATTCCACAGTGCCCTATTTTTCATGACTGCTGCATTCCTGTTACCTTTAGTCGTCACGTATATTTCGTGTTCCCTCAGATACTCGTTCCCATTGCTTATCCATACGCCCAGATATTTGTATTTATCGGTTATCTCTAGCGTGACCTCCTGTATTCTAAGCTCACTACCTTCGTTGTCATGAAAATCATGACTGCTGATTTTCCCTACTGAATCTGAAAATCTAACCTATCTCCCTCCTTACCGCAGATGTCCATCAATCTCTGCAAATCTTCCTTGTTGTTGGCCTTAGCACTATATCATCTGCGTACATTAATGCTGGTAGTGCCTGATCAATAAGTTTCCTGGTTGACTAAAGAGAGGTTGAAGCCCAGTCCACTTCCCTCTAATTTTGCCTCTAATCCTTGTAGGTACATCATGAATAATAAGGGTGACAGGGGCAACCCCTGCCTAAGCCCCCGTTTTACCTCTGCCGCTTGGATACCTGTTTTTCCCACTTTATACTACCTTGTTACCTTTATAGACACCCTTTAAAAGATTAGTGACTACATGTTCCACGCCTAGTGTGTCCAGTGTTCCCCACAATTCATCTTGAACCACGCTATCGTACGCTCCCTTGATATCCAAAAATGCTAGCCACAGGGGCCTGTGTTCTTTTTCTGCTATTCGATGCACTGCTTCAGTGAGAACAGATTGTCTTCCAACCTCCTGTGTTTCCGAAACCCATTCTGCAGTTCCCCCAGCACCCCCTCATCCTCTATCCACGCCTGCAGTCTTTCCTTATAATCTGCATCGCCAGCCTGTAGACCACTGATGTCACTGTTATAGGACGGTAGTTGTTTATGTCAGCTTTGTCCCCCTTTCCTTTATAGATCATGCTCATCCTGCTAAGTTTCCATCCATCGGGAACTTCACCATCGATTATTATGGTACTCACTGCCTCTCTCAAAGCCTGCTTAGACTTCGGACCTAATGTTTTTATCAGCCTAATTGGAATGCCATCTGGGCCTGTGATGTACTACTAGGAACCCTTTTCCTCAGCCCTTTCCCACTCTTGTTGTGAAAATGGAGCCATTGCACCACTTGATTCGTCTTTGTCTATTGTGGTGCATAAAGTACTTCTTTGTTGAAATTTTTCTGTCACCCTTGTTCTTATATATTCAATAGCTTCGTCCCCTTCTAGCCTAGCACCTTGGGCTGTAGTTATAAAGTTCTGCTCTAGGCTCGTCTCATTTCTTAGGGAGTTTAAATGGTTCCAAAATTTCGCAGCTGCCTTTCTATCTTTTTTATGTACTTCTGCCAGCCACTGAGCTCCCTTCCTTCTAATCTTTTCATTGATCAGAAGGGATGCATCCCTTCTACAGCTTAGAAAGGTTGCCCATTTTCTTTCCACATCATCTGTCGGTTCACCCCGCTGCTTAGCATGTCTGTGTTCCCTAGAGGCTTCCTGACGTTTTGCTATGGCTCTCTTAACTTCCTCATCCCACCAACTTTTGGGTTTGTGTCTTCTTTTCCGGGGTGACTTGTCACGCGTCTTAGCAAGCTCAATCTCAAAGAGTCTAATTAAATTCGTGTATGTCCACACTGTCTTATTATCCTCCGTGATTACTTTCTCAATTTGTTTAGTGGCTATTTCAATTTGCCTTTCTGGATAAAAATTTTCCTGTAGTTGCTCATCTTGTCTCCTTCCCACTTTCACTGCTCTTCCAAAACTTAGCTTGATACGTTTGTGATCGCTACCCAGACTTCTGGAGCCACCTTCATCTATGTGCATTTCCCTGAGCTTATCATACATCCTATGTGACATCACTGCATAATCTATCGTCGACTGAAGCCTTCCTACCTCCCATGTTATTTGCCCTTCACACTTCTCGGTACTGTTGCAAATGATCAAATCAAGCCTTTCACACATATCCATGATCATTTTGCCTGTCGGGTCGGTATACCCATCTATATCTTCTATGTGCGCATTCATGTCTCCTAGTATAATTATCTCGCACTCTCTTCCTAACTCCTGAATGTCCTTTGATATACACTCTACCATTGCCTGGTTTTCCTCTCTGGCCTTTGCTCCCGTCCACAAGTACACGAAACCAAGGAGTGTCATTTGACCTGCCACTTTCCCTTTTAGCCATAAGTGTTCCTTGCACTCCTGCTTGACCCTTTGCCAGTCTGTACTTTTATGAATGAATGCCCCAATACCACCCCCCTTTCTGCTGCCTTTTGTTCTATTACAATACACCAACGCGTAGTCCGGATTGTTCGGAGGTTGTTCCATGTCCCTGAGATGTGTTTCTACAAAACCGTATACCATCGGCCTCTCTTCCCTTAGCTGTTCTTCTATCTCTTCCCACTTCAGCCTGTTCCTACCACCCTGCATGTTAATATACCCTATGTCTGAATTGGCTCGGCGCTCGTGGCTACGACTATTTATGCCCCGGACTCTACGTATCTTAGATATTGGTGCCACTTTGGAATCGTATCTGTTCATACCACCTGTCGAAGAGTCTCCCTGGTTGTTTTCCTCGTTACTAGCTATCCTGCACCCCGAAAGGCTCGCTTGCCCCCCAAAAAAGCTACTGCACGTCCTGCAAGTCGCCAACCCACCTCATGACCTAGCCGCCCATCGAAGTGAATTCTGTCTCGTTGAAAACCCCCCCACCTATGCACCTCTCTGTTTATTTCCACCACCTCAAAGCCTTTCTCTCGACTCATCCGCCAGAACACAGCGCCGACTCATCCGCCAGAACATAGTGTCAGAACACAGCGCCGCTGTGCGGCGGTGGCGTGCGTAAACGAGAGAGAGTCGCGCGGAGAGGGTCGCGCCCGGCATCTGAAAGTACAGGAGGCTATGGCTTGACGATAGGTTAGCTGCTCACTGCAGTCTTATTGACGCGCGTCGCTGTTACTTTATCTGGCCGATCGCGTCCCTTGAGCTAGCCGAGAAGTGTCCCCACCTAAACTGTTTGTATCTAACACCATGGTACTATTTCCCCCTTCGCGAAGACGTTCGGCTTCGCTAACCCTCGCAACGCCAGCGACAGCCGGGAAAGGTACGCGTACTCTAATGGGAAGCATGCCGTGACGGCACCCCACCCGTCGGCGCGATCACGTGGCAAGCAGCCATGCGCTGTCCACACTGTCGGCGCCGCGAGATTCTCAAGGCACGCGCATTCCGCGCACCCGTCGGCTCGCGGATCCCATAGAGTTTCTTAAAATTAACCCGTGGGGATTTTGGCGCTGTGATCGTTCAGCGACCACGGGAATGATGGGTATACAGCACGGTGTAAGAATAGTTTAGGTGAGAGAACGCCCCCGCTCTTCGCTTCGCGACAACGCTCTGCTTCTCAGCTCCCTCAACAGATGGCGCTAGCAACTAATGCCCTTTAGGGTGCCTGAATGGTTTCCCTCGCCCGCCGCTCCTTGCAGGGTGGGGACATTGTTTGACGGGGTGC